>CAVNZK010000080.1:0-600000 GCA_963693345.1 Pieris melete
AATTGGAACCTGATAGGTTCGGATTAAAGTACCAAAATTGTTGTAACGGTAATGATATACACCATCACGGCACTACTAATGCAAGAAATATATAGCGGTGGATTGTACGGCGACCCTATAGTGTAAATCATACCTTTTCAACTTATTTATAAACGTTGGAAATTGGAACCTGATAGGTTCGGATTAAAGTACCAAAATTGTTGTAACGGTAATGATATACACCATCACGGCACTACTAATGCAAGAAATATATAGCGGTGGATTGTACGGCGACCCTATAGTGTAAATCATACCTTTTCAACTTATTTATAAACGTTCTAAGCCTCAACTCTTAAGCTTGGGGAATATCTTCTATTCGTTTCAATTTGAAATAAAACGAAAGCGCAATACGTATTGTAACTATGGTTTAAATCTTAAAAAATCAGAAGTGTTAAAATAGTTCTATTATGGTAAAATTAGTTTAATATGTAAAAAATATTATAAATGAATAAATCGTTGTCAAGATATAAATTTTCATTGCAGGTGAACGCATTGAACAGGAGCGACTTAGTTATATTTTAGATTTGTTTGCAAAACGTTCTAAGGCCTTCTCGATAGCTGGTGGCTGGCTCAACTTGTGGCCCTGGATACGATTCGTTCTTCCCGACTTAAGTGGCTATAACTTAATAAAAAATTTAAATATACAAATAAGCGATATTATTAAGGTAAGTAACTTAACTATAAGATTGACTGGGTTAATTATTTAGTATTGTCTTTGATTAACATAACCTTTACACATTTAAAGAAAAAACTTTTTAACCGGATTAAAGTTATGTGTAATTATAAATTTACAATTATTTAACATAATTTTAAATTTATCCGACGTTTCACGTGCTTTACAGCGTGCGTGGTCACGGTGACTGAAGACAAAAGGTGTTGGATGTCAAAAAGTATCACAGTTGTAGAGAAAGTTGCATTACCTGTATTTATTTCCCCGGAGTTGGTATCGAATAAAAGATGGAGGGCTGTAAAGCACGCGAAACGTCGGATAAATTTAAAATTATGTTAAATAATTGGAAATTTATAATAATTCATAACTTTAATCCGGTTAAAAAGTTTTTCCTTTAAATGGGTTAATTATTTTCCTAACCCGAACTATGGGTGTTATTAACTGTGAAACAATAGTGTCGCATAATATCTAACTAGTGCTAGTGCAATGGATGAATGGATGATATCTTGCATATTTAGCATGGGACATGCTATTAAAGCAAAACAATATCATAAGTTTGTTCCAAATTACGTAACCGATAGAATAAAACATGTCATTTCTGATTTCAGTTGAAGTTGTTTTCTTTTATTTGAACCTACATACGTTATTTAGTTATTCTGTAAGACAGTTCGTTGTATAAATCAAAATTTTAAATAAAAAATATTTTTGATTTTTAAAAAGCTTTTATTTTTTTCAAGCTTTGCATTAGATTTAAAATTGGAAAATGTTAAAGATGATTTTCAAAAATGGAACTAGCTTTTGATAACTAGCCCGCGTAGCGTTATGGCCGGATTAGATACGAATTCTCATTAATGTTATTTTTTATTTAGGAAAAGCCACCCTTTGATGTGCAACTGTTTCTATTCCACTCATAGAGTACTGAAATTGACTTCAATTTGTTTTTAGGAAGCTATCATCAAACATAAAAATGGAACTGTACAAGGCAGCGATTTTATATACACATTTTTACAAGAGATGAAAGAAAGTAACAACAATTTTTTTCATGGTAATATTACATTGTCGCCTAGTGGCTTCAGCGTGCGACTGTTATCCCTGAGGTCATAGGTTTAATCCCGGGCTGTGCACCAATGCACTTTTTTTACTGTGTGCATTTAACATTCGCTTGAACGGTGTAGGAAAACATCGTGAGGAAACCGGCTTGCCTTAGAGCCAAAAGTCAACGGCGTGCGTCAGGCACAGAAGGCCGATCACTTACTTGCCTATTAGATTACCAAATGATCATGAAACAGATATAGAAATCTAAGGCTGTAGCGCCACTAATTTATTTAATATGTTATTTGTAGTAATATAAATTTAGAAACATTTTATTGCCGCAGTCCTCTATCAAGTGTCTAATGATTGATTCATCAAAATGATTCAAAAGCCCGTACAAATAGACATATGTAACACACGGTCAATCGATCAATATAAATGCTTATTAATTTACATTTAAATAACCTCTCTGAGTTTAATAACACTAAGAACTTTAAAACTTCACATTTTTCCTATACCTATAGCTCGTAAATAATGAGTTCTTCGAAAGCGGAAACGCAGTGCTATTGAAATTTAAACCAAAGCATTCTTACTTATACTTGCTATTGGCCCCAATTAAAGCAATTGTTTCTTTCAGAGGAACAATTAAATACCATTTGTCTTGATATCTTAATAGCGGGCTCACAGACGACAAGTAATGTTGTAGAGTTTGCTATTTTGTGTCTTATACGATACAAGGCGATACAAGAGAAGGTTTATGATGAGATAAAGAGAACGATTGGTGACAATGAACCAAATTGGAATGATAGTAACAGGTAAGTTATGTGTCCCTAGCTTCCTGTCGCAGCCCGTATGCATATTGCAAGATTTTCTATACATCTTTTTTACTTTTTATCATTAAAAAAGGGCATTAAAAATACACTCAGAATGAGCCCAGTAGACTAAAATTAGGACGGCTGTCTTATACTACGTTTGAGAAATAAAGATCATAAACGTTATTTTCCGCGATCACTTTTATAATCGTTATATTTGAGTTAGTTATACCTTTACCAGGAATCACACTATTTATTGACGAAAATCGTACAAAACACGACCATTATATATATGATCACTAAATAGATACAGAAATCTTCTTCAGAAGACTTCATCTATCTAAAAAGATGGTTGTGCTACTGGTAGCAGTATTTTTTGAGCTTACTCGTTCATGTAGGTAGACAGAAAGATTCGGCTATTAAAGGATGATTGTTAAAAATACATCGAATCATTTTTTTTTTTTCATTTTTTTTTCGGTTTAAGTCGGATATCGCATACGAAACAAACATTGGATGACGATGGCATAAAAATAAATAAATATGTGGTTTGGAGGCCTTCTCTCGGACAGTGGCCGCATCTTAGAGTAGTAAAAAAGTTATATATCTCTTTAATTTCGGTGATATATATTTATTTAGAGCGTATCCCTCGATATTATTATACCATCCACTATTTTAATATTAGAAGTATTGTAACATTTTCAATTTCATTTTTTTTTCAAATTATATAGAAATGCGTGCAAACAAAAACCTTAATAATTTACTTCAAAATCACTAAACTATTATCTGTAATTATCCCTGTTTTAATGTTACAATTAAAATAATTTACAATACAATCAGATTTTTCAGTAAAAGAAATTCCAATAGATACAAAAATTACGCGTTTCTTCAACATTTCATTCAAAGAACGTTTATTCAAAGCATTTTTATTTAGAGGAGCTTCACAAAAACTACTCAAATAGAAGCCATTGAATATATTTATTAGAATAAAGCGAGTTTTTCGATGGAGTAGCAATTTATTTCCATGCAAAAAACTTGCTTTGAATGCAACGTTTCTATGGAAACAACTTCCTATTGAAATTCAGTTTACAGTTTTTGAACTGCCAAAAAGTTGTTTAGTATTTTGAGCCGGCTATTTAAAGCAATAATTGCAGCTTTTTATGACGCATTGGGGTTAACTATGAACGCTTTTAAAAAGGCACCTACGCACTCAAATCTAATTTTACGTAGATGTCTAAGCAAAAATAAATCAGGAACCTATCAGAAAATAGCAATACTATAAAATCGTTATTAATTTAAGAGCGAAAGCTTAATAATATTAACAGTTTAATAAGATAAAATACATTTAATGCTATGTGCACTCACGCTGTACTCGCTAAAATAGGTCAAAGACACATTTTCCTAAACTAACCTATATGAACTTTCATAATTTTACCTTAAAAACTGTAATATTGATTAAACTGTGCCCTATCTTTTAACGTGATTAATACTCGCCCACGCGAAATAAATATCGGTTCGAGTAGCCTTTCGTTCGATTAAATATGATAAAACCACGATTGTTGAGGCACAGGCTTCACACTATAACCTGGAGCCTTGTTTGATGTTTGCGAAACACTTTTGAGCTTGATAATAGGAGGCAAACGGGCAGGAGGCTCATCTGATGTTAAGTGTTACCCTCGCTCAAGGACACTAACATTGCCAGAAGGCTCGCAAGTACTAGACTACAATAGTAAATAAATTACTTAGATACTCAATAAGATTTGCTTATTGGGTTGTATTGCTATGTGATACATACTGACTTTGTATAAGTTATTTGGTGCTTTAATACTTACAGATTGTTATTGATTTCAGAAGTACAAATTAAACCGTCTCTTTAAACCTTTTACAGATTACTATACACCATGGCTTTCCTTCTAGAAGTTCAAAGGTTCTACACAATAGTACCATTAGCTGGTCCCAGAAGAGTGCTTCAAGATACCACTATAGAAAATTATAATATACCAAAAAATACCACGGTATTATTAGCAGTTGGCGATGTACACTTTGATAGCGAGATATGGGATAAACCACACAAATTCATGCCTGAAAGATTTTTGGATTCTAATGGCAATTTGATTAAAAACGATCACTTTTATCCCTTTGGAATGGGTAAATATATTGTATTTCATATACACAAAAGCATTTAAATTTTCAATTTTTTATCTCAAATATACGGGATAGGTATAATTGTAAAACTAAGTCAAATGCGGTTTAATTCTATTAAAAATGTGCCCCGTTATTCATAAAAACTATCAGTTAATTGCGCCCTTTTAGCTTAAGTGCTCTTCTGTCTCTTTTCAACACAGCTCAATCTGAAAGAGAGAGACGAAAGATTACTCTAGCTAGAACTATCCAAGATTGATCTATGAGTATGGGTACAATATGTATTTACATTTTTGCAAAATTTCCTATACTAATAAATTAAAAACATTTGTATATATTTTCAATTACGGCATCTTAAGAAATGAGTTAAAAATATTTAAGTAATTGTTTAGGGCCAGCCCCTTTATCACAAATATATCCTGACTTGTACTGTTAATATATACCTATTATTTTATGCGTCAGTAAAATATGATTGAAAAATATTTACTATTAATTATTTATTTTATTTTATTATTTTAAATATTTGATTTTATGAATACAATATATAAAAGATCCGTATGATTTTTTAAATAATGGTCTTTAAACTAACGTGTAGAGAAAGCAGGTTGTTTTCAATAATATTTAATATGACCATCTATTTATTATTATCTATTTTTTCCACAACTTTTGGTTTATGTGAAATTTTCAATATGATACTAATGATCAAATACCAAATTAAAGAATGAAAGAAATATAGGTTCTTAATTCATGCCTAATAAACCTGGTATCATGGTAAATAATGTCAGGCATTTGAATTCGGTTTAATTTCATTAACAATTTTATTACCAGTACATGTTTTGTTTATTGTTCATTGTTCAACAGGTCGAAGGCGCTGCCCCGGCGATTCGTTAGCGAAATCGTTTATTTTCATTACATTCGTTGGAATCGTTCAAAAATATAAGGTCGAAAGTTCGAATGGTGTTTTACCTTCCGAAGAGCCAATCATCGGATTAATATCTGGAGCGAAACCGTTCACAGCAGAATTTATTCCACGGTCTTGATGTGATGTTCATTTATATTTTATATATGTGAGATTTACAAAATCGCGATTTACATCACATGTTATTTTACACAATAGTTGGAATTATTTGACACTACCAGAGCTCTTATTTTGTAACTTCCAATAGCGATTCCGACAGTACTCCCGACCCAAATGAGTTTTTATTCCGCGCTAACACAGGGACGCGACATGCGCCACGGATATTTAGAGACCTACATAGAACTTGCGTATAAAAATTACGGAATCTGTATCGCTGTCGGTGTTGGAAGTTACACAGTAAATGGGCAGTGAGTACCCTAAATAGTCGCCATAGTGATTCCGGTACACAGTGCGCAACTATGAAGACTCATATTATAGTTGACATTGGTTTACAAAAAACGTGTCATCTTAAAATGTTGAAATCTTTTGTTTCTTATCAAGTCAAATATATTTCATTAATACAAAAAATGTTTTAAATTTATGCGACCTTATATAAAATGTGGACTAAACATGTTTATTACCGTAGTTACGTGGATATGTTCCGTATATCCGATATATCGTAGATAATGCAATCTTTAGTCCACTTTTTATAAAGTTTGGACATTTATCTATAAAGGAAGGCTCTATTCAAGAGTCATATTTTAGAATACTTACAACTAATTTAAGTACTCAAACGCATAAGCAGTAATAAATGTGCACTGGAACGTTTGTGTATTTTTTTCTTTTGTCAAATAATTTGCTCTAAATTTATTGTTCGACTTAAACTATTGTGGTTTAGCGACATCTACAATCTGCGGATACAAGTACTGCAATGACGTCATAGTTTGAATCGCGCTAACGAAATGTTTATGCGATCATATTATATACAATATCTAACAGCCCTTGGTACATTGACCCCGGCAGGTAACAAATCCGGATGATCCAATCACCGTAGCTAATCACAAATTAAAAACCGCGGCAACGCAAAATCAGACAAGGGTAAGAAACCGCCTTCACAGGCGAGGTCTTTACTTCGTATTTAGTGATAAAATACAAAAAAAAGTAACGAAATCCCACACATATCACTTCCATGCTAAATCTAATCGTTTCTTAAGTTTATTTTTGATGCGCAATACAACTTTATGAATCCAACTGCCCATCTTATTAATTTAAAGATTCAGCGTCTATAGTATAGTAGACCCCAATAAATTTATTTTTATTTTTTTGATAATTTATTTTTTTATCATACAACATATAAAAATACATACAACCCCTCCCCTAATTTTCACCCCTATACGGTCAACCCCTATTTTTTATTTGTTAATTTAAAATTTATGACTTGAACTCAGAGGTACAGAAAAATTCATATAAAAACCTTAAAAGTTTTCATTCCGGAAAATCGATCAGTCTTCGGGGTACAATAGCAAAATGTTCCATGTTAAAACCACAAGGTCCAAGGTACTAAAACGGTAGGCTAAGTAAAATCACATTAAGGAGAAACGAAGTTCGCGAGGGCAGCTAGCTTAGACTATAAATACTACGAAACTCGAGAAACATCTACCCGCGACAGGCAGTAGAAAAAGAGCAAAGAACTGAGTTCTTATCAGATATGGAACAAAAGTCTAAAACAATTGGACAAAATTGTAATTAGTCACAAACTTTTTTTCGAAACTGTACGGATCACATAATATATCTATGAATACTCAAATACCTTTTAATATTCAGAGAGCTCCTCCGTACATTAATAAAATATTCACAGGAAGTAGATGATAAATATAGAATAGTGCTAGTAAGCTAATAAATAATAGCAACTGGACAAGCAGGGCAAAATATGAAAATACCGGTCCCTTATGCGACTTTGCTTTTCCTAGGAAATGCCTCGGATTTGAAACAAATGATAAACTCCTTACAATCTGAGAGCATAAAAGTGAATGAAGACGAAACAAAATTATTTACTATTTATTTATTAACAGCTCAATTGCGAAACTTAGACTAAAAATACAATCAAGATTTACATAATTTACAGTACAAGGTAGCATTACCCTCTTATTCCCTCCAGGTACACTCTGAAACCACAGTATACCACCCCCATATGCTTCCCAAACAGGTCGCTCTCCGGTGAAGAGTCGAGAAACCCATTAAGCAGTGCGAGTAACCGGGGAATTTGCGCTTGTTGTCGTTGGACAGAGCGAGCCGAACGCACAGCGAAAAGGTTATGTTTCCGGCAGCGGCAATATTTGTCAGCGGCAAAATGAATGACTAACTCTATTAATCATTTAACGTATTAAACGAGAAACTCTAGATTTCGTAGACGAATTGACATATCTTATAGCAAATATCTTTTGCCTAATTGTATATCTGAAGTACAAAGAAGAACTACCAATTATATTGTTGGTTTCCCTCCATTACATACACATGCCAGACCTGGTCCATTACAAATCATGTAAAAAGCACAATACAAACTTGCTAACGAAGTATGGAATGATGCATGATGAGCATTGATAGAAAGCTGAAGGTTCACACTAGGATTAGGTGCAAGCCATATATGCTTTCGTCTTGACCCTGACGTCCTTGATCCCGCCAACTAAAATGGAAACGGGCCGGACACTTAGCAAGGATGACCGACGCATTACAACATGGCAAGGACTAAAGGTAAAAGGAAATAGGGAAGAGAGGAAATGATTGGTTGAAAATAGAGTAAACGCCTGGATGCCTTCACTCTTCAATGAGAGATTCATGCGAGAATAGCAGGCATTAAAGACTGATATGAAAAAAAAACCTACGAATTTGGACTTTATTCGTAAAAAATACTAGACATGTTATTAACCCATTGACATTGACATGACATTCGTTATTTGGAAAATGAAAGAATTCAATTTTTATCGAGACACAATAACGAAATATTGTAACGTTTTGCATGAAACAAAATGCTTTTTTATATTTAATAGCATTCGTAAAAATATTGGTTCAAAGCCACAGTTCAATTAAGCTTAGACTGATTTTTTTTTAACAGGCTCATCTGATGTTAAGTGATACCGACGCCCAAGGACACGAACATTGCCAGGAGGCTCGCAAGTACGTTGACGGCCTTTTAAGAAATGGTGCGCTCTATTCTTCAAGGAGCCTAAGTCAAAGTTGGAAGTACTTCAGTGAGCATCTGGTTCCACATAGTGGTGGTGCGCGGCAAAAATTACCTTAAGAAACCCTCAATTGTGGAACAATTGATTGCTAACCACTAGCCTAACTCTAAAAATATTGGTATTTAGCAGGGCTCCGATGTATCTTACCGTGAAATTGTATATACGATTAAAGATCATAGATACATTTATAATTATTTATACTAAAATAGGTCAGATACTTAATACTTTATCTTCAAACAATTGCATTTTGTAACAACTCCGTCTTGAGTTATAAGTTCAAGTCATTAACTAACGCGTAGATTTATCGCCCCAGTTACTGTAACTTCTGCAAATAATAAGTAATTAGTGCTCTGTATACAACGAACAAACACTAGTGTGTTATTTTCAAGCATTTTCTATAACTTCTGTATGAACGCATTCTCTGGCAAATAAAAACCACTTCAAACTTATTCAAAACTCTGCAGAACACTTGAAACAGTGAATTGCTATTATTCGCTGTATCTAAGCTTATTTTCTCTTCGCAATGTAATATGGTAAAGCAGTTCATAATACGATTATAACGTATTGTTTAGAATTAATAATTGAACAACTCAGGCATTGTTGTTACTCTGAACAACTTACTAAGGAAACTCAAAAATAAATATAAAACTACGGTACAAAATGGAATATCCTATTGTTTTTTCATTTCATTTGCAAGGGCATTTCACGTGAAGCAGACATCGAACAAAAGTGAGGAAAACAATTTGTTTTCATATATTCGGGTTAGTCATACCTCTGCTTGGTATAAACGCCAATACGTAAAATCTTGTTTAATGGTTTTTTTTTCAAATTTTTGAAATGGGCCATTACATCTCCGTTGATTTGGGACACATCATCTTGCGAAGACAAGCCAAGCAAGAAATTTAGAAGTTGCATGTGAGTTCCCGCTGTAAGATTAGCAATATCTCCACTATTTAACATTAGCTTCACATTTTGGTGGTAGATATGAAACTACACGTTCCAGGGTCACCGGTTCTTGAACACGCTGACACAAAATGATACAGCTGCCATAAACTAGTATGCAACGTCAAACTCAGAGCGACATGCATGCACATTAATTTACCTATCATCCTAACTAGTAACCATCCCACCATGAAACTTCTAGTATACATAAAATATACATTGAGCTATTTTCTGGAATCAATAAATTTAAGAAAAATTGGTCGAAGTTTTTGAAATTTTTACTTCCGGTCTTGGAGTTCAAATATTTTATATTTTTTTAAATTAATTTTCTAATGAAAAACGGAAGAGAAAGATCTATGCAAATTCCAAAGCGTGATTTTTTTTCCTATTAGAACATTTACTCCAAAAAAATCAGAAAGAAGACGGCTTAATTTTGTCAGTTAGTATCGAAAATCAGTGATCGGTCCCGAATCTCTCCGCTTGATGACATCGTCTGGGTGTATTTGACCTCACCGACGACTTTAGAAACAATGGTTAGATATACAAATATATGACACGTTATATGTTCTTTGTGCAGTAAAAACGAATTAATAGAAAATAATTGCTTTTATTATATTATTTATTTTGAATCAGCGCTTTAATCACGACAGCCATCGCAACAATGAAACGACAATTGTAACAACAAATAATAGTAGTAAAACATATCCCCAATAAGGCAAAGCAAAGCTACACAATAGGGCAAAGCTATATCTATTTTATATTTTAACTAGCCGTTTCGCGCCCGCTTTGCTGGACGAATTAAAATAAATTTTATGTTTCATTATTTTATTTTTTTTCATATTTTTATTATTCTTCTTTTTAACTTCCCGCTAAGAAAATTGAAATATTTCGAAAATCGAGTTTTTAACAGATGTTGACGTTTAGAGGTTCTAGGAAGCCTCCCCGAATGTTTCCGCGGTGAAGTCCGTATGGATAAATTTTCATAAAAGTAAAACAGCAATAAAAAATGAAGGAACGTTGGAATTTAATAAATAAATAGCCATAAACCATCTAGGAAAAATTTCGCATCGAATGGTGGTAGTTTCATACGATCAGTGGTTTAGGCGTGAAGGAGCCTCAGATCACCTCACGAAAACCATTTTCATTATATATATGTATATATATATATATATACTTCTTATAAAAACCATTTATTTTCAATTGTTCTATTACTGTACCATAAAACCTTAATCTAATGATATAAATGTATGTGAATCATTCAAAAGAGGATGTTAATTATGGACACATTTACTAACTACAATTATAAAATTAAGGTGAAATATGATTGTGGTATTCATTTAATGTGAAATTATTTTCTCGCAATCCGCTTTACTTTGGTTGATTTATTTACCAACTTACTTTATTAAATTATTATAATGAATGAATCGAAATAAAGTGTTTATTTATAGTAAACATTCCACAATTATTTGTACATAAAATAGTGAAAACTATGAAATAAATCTAGAACTCAAACAAAATAATTTATTAAAATGATTGTGTATTGAATAAATATCTAATTTATTCCCGTTAGTCTAAAGGTCAAGCTTTTGTATGAACAAGTAACCTGTGCATCAAACACAGGATATCCGAGTTGAAAGTCGCTCGCCTCACTACTGGCAGTTGTATTTAATGCTTTTTGTTATGATAATACTCTGTCCTATTTATTTACTAAGTGTCGTTAGCCAACACTGCTCATTCTTTTACTTAAGACGTGATTATACGTGTTTATAGCGTATTTTGTTCCATAATGTATGTGCCGTATTCGTTGTACTTTGCCTGATAGTGCTAAGCGTTTGTCACTTTATTCGTGAAGCATTGGCGATTAAAAAAAGTATCGGAGTGTTTAGTTAGTACTTCTCGTCCTACACTTGTGCTACTCGACTTGATAATGTTAATTTTGTGGGTTTTTTTTAAACATAGACGTTCATTAAAGTGTAAAATCAATGTAACATCCCTCGATTTAACGACGAACCCTCTAAAGCGTCGAACCACTTTGGTTGCTTGTCTTCCATACAATGATAACTTCTACATAACATTGCGACCACCCTCAATAACGACAACAATTAAATACTAAAAAGTACCTTTTAAGTTGCCGAAATTAGTTGCGGATCTGTGTACTTTGTTTTGTCGCTTTATTGTCTTAGTAAGAAATAAACTCGGCTGTTGCGGTCGGCTCGGTCATACCGTTTTTATACGCTTTATATTAGCTTCACCTGTATGTATGTATGTATGTAACCGACTCCTTCGGACTCGATTTTTTTTTTCGACCCACTTTTAACGGACAGATTTAATTCAAACTTTGCGCACCTGTCAAAGATCGATGACAATGCAATAATCCGAAAAAAAAATGAAAAGATAAAAAAAACAAACTAAAAAATAATAGTTTAAAAAAACTAGAACACACGCTTTATAGACGATAGACGAAAAATATGGCACAGAGCGCCCCACACTTTTTCACAATAATTCCAGTATTTTTTGTTCATTACCATTTTCAGCCTAAATTAGGAATTATTTACATTATTCTTAATTAATATTTATTTTCTGTTTTTTAGTTTAGTTTTCTATATAAAGCGTGTGTTCTAGTTTTTTTAAACTATTATTTATTTTTTTACAAATTGCGCATGCTTGCATGTGCTTCATCACGAAGATGCCTTAATATCGCAAGATATGGTTTAAAGAAGTAAAAAAATAAAACCTAACTACTAATACAGTACAAAAATAACAGAAAACGCAATAGCGTCCAAATACGAATTGTTCTTATGTATTTACTAACAGTAGTCTGAAAAACTTTCGTTTTGTAATACAGATTGTTCTGTCAATTTAACGGCAACTCTTTGTAACGTCAATAGCACAGTCCCTTGAGTGTCGTTGTATAGAGTTTTCACTGTAGTTACTTATATGAATAAATAAATGTCGATTTGATAAATGTGTATTTGAAAACGTCTTTTTCTAATTCCAACAAAAAGTGTAACAACTTCCAGTATATTCTATAGCTTTTAATTACGAACGATCCACTTCTACACGATTTTAATGAGGACGTTTCTATTCAGCACACAATTAGTTCGCGGTCATGTTGCCATGTGGTTTCGTGGTATGACGCGGTCTTTTCAGTCCATACAGCATACTATGTTTAAGTATTGATTTCGATTAAAGTTTATTTAACAAAATTGTTGGGTATAAAGTGAAACGTTAATATGGCTGATTGGATTACGTTTTGTGGCGAGTTTTGGATATTTTCAACAGCTATTTATTGCAGTTTTTATTTTTCTATTAATTTGGAAATCAGTTTCGTGTTATGTTCGTTCAAAGCATCGATATGGCTTAGTGGGAATAGTTTTACAATAATTTAGAGATCCAGTCGTTGCGGAAGACCCTTATCTTGATGATCTTATCTCTAAATCCATAGATTATTTTTCCTCTCGTTTTACTGATATTAACAGATGTTTGGCCGCAAGGCGGATCGACATTTTTGGCAATTTATATCTAGTTCTTAATAGAATAAAAGCAATTGGATAATACAGGATAAAAAACATGATGAGATGTGTACTGGAGAGCACGCCAGTCCGGGACCTTAAACTGACTGACAGTGATTTTAAATATAATTTTAAAAACTACTACCTCGAACAAACTATGAAAAATTATAAGTTTTATATAATAGCCCGGTCAATTTCGACATGCGAAGTTACATAAAGTCCCAACAAGCTGAATTTCTGTGAAATTGTTCAAAACATAATAATAAAGAATGTCTAGAAGTTCCCCATCATTCCCGTGTAAGGAAAAATTTTTATTCAAGGGCAAAGGTCAAAAAAAATAGTTTTTCGCGATTTTTAGCAAAACGGTAAGTTTTATCATAAAAGTACCTGAGACCAAATTGTAGATCATACAATTATCTATCAAAAATATGTCAATACTTTTTCTTACGAGCCACTGTTTCTGAGATATAACGATTCAACAAGTTATAAAAGTTGTTATCGACGACCGGCCTTGACAATTTGTGTATGCCAAAGAACAAGACAGTCCGACTTTTTTGCAACCACATTTAGCACTGCATCCCACTGTTCAGCAGTTTTTCCGGCGCAGGTGGAAGTAAATTTTGAACTGGCTCTAATATATTGTTGACCAACTTCCAACCCCAGTCTGTAAGGTCTAGCTGATAACCAAGCCACACTTGAACTTGGTAATATACTCGAAAAAGATGTTGGTGATCAGCAACTGAGGTTGGAGGAAGACAAGCTAATTATACTTGTTTTTATTTTTAGTATTTTTAACGAAACATGCAAATCGATGCTTATCTAAACAGGTAGTTTTTTTAGGAGGTCCGTACATAGAAAGAAGAAAGCGGATGCCGTTGGTTATAAATTCTTGTTCAGTTGAATTACTCTTTTTAAAAACTTCAGCACATTGAATTAAATCTAGTTTTTCAAACATTTTGAAAACTGCTGTTTTACTCCTCCTGTAAAATGCAGATGTCGTATCACAGCCAGTTATTGCGTGTAAAAATATTACATGATCTTGACACTTTACAAAAGTAAATAAACTTTTTGATGAATATAGGTATATCTCATTGATGCTGAGCTTTCCTGGTTTTAAGAAAAAAATAGTTTTTTTAGTTGGCGTTCGAGCAGTGAGTAATACAAGTAAGTCAACACCTTCACCAACAACAATAGTTGTATTTGTCAAATTGCTCTATTGCTGTTTCAATAATAATCAATACATCATTTTAACTTTTAAATCGTTGTTAATAACTTGTTGAATCGTTATATCTCAGAAACGGTGGCTCGTAAGAAAAAAAGTATTGATACATTTTTTATAGATAATTATATGATCTACAATTTTTTTCTGAGGTATTTTTATGATAAAACTGACCGTTTTTCTGAAAATCGCGAAAAACTTATTTTTTTTACCTTTGCCCTTGAATATTTTTTTTTCCTTACACGGGAATGATGGGGAACTTCTAGACATTGTTTATAATTATGTTTTGAACAATTTCACTGAAATTCAGCTTGTTGGGACTTCATGTAACTTCACTCTCATTTTTTGGTCTAAATTGACCGGAATATAAACAATAATCTTAATATGTATAAATTACGTGTCACGTTGTTTGTCCGCTATGGACTCCTAAACTACCGAACCGATATTAATCAAATTTTCACACCGTGTGCAGTTTGATCTAACTTAAAAGATAGGATAGTTTACATCTAAATTTATACACGCAATATTATTTTATTGCAAACTAGCTGGCCTGGCGAACATCGTACTAGTCCAGTCAGTCAAGACAATTAATTCATTATAATTCCAAAAGTTTTCAAATTTTGATGTAAGGTCGGGAGTGGTATTAAAACAAACTATAAAATTTTGCAACCTGCTCTGCGGTCCGGAACATTGTTAAAAATGCAATAAATGATAATTTGCTTAGTTCTTGAGACCAAAATTCCAAAAGTTCTGCAAAGTTGGAGTGGTGTTAAATATATTATTTTACATCACGTGTCAAATTTGCAACCAATTTAAGTGTACGGAACATTATTTAATTAATGTTGTTCTTTATTAAACTGAAGGAAAACGTTCCAAAAGTTCTGCAAATTTGACAGATATATCGAAAATAAAATAAATAACAAAAAATGTTCCGTACACTTAGGTTGGTTGCAAATTTTATACGTGATATGAAATATTATATCGAAAACTTCCCCAAGTTTGCAGAACTTTTGGAATTTTTTTCACGACCATACAGACATAAAATTAATTTAATTGCAATTTTAACAATGTTCCGGACTGCGGACAAGGTTGCAAAATGAGATTTATTGTCGTCCCAATGTACCATTCACTTGACCGAAGTTTGAAAACTTTTGGAATTATTATCAAATTTTCGATTTCGAATGTCTATAATGACTGGTGTATACCGCCTAACAGTCGATTCTTTATTTGTTTAAAATACTTATTCTGATATTCGGGACACCGGTCTAGCTAGTAAGATAAAAAAATAAAGTTGATAAGAAAACAAATACATTATGTCAAAAAATAAAATTTTACCTTCCCGGAAGCCCTCCACTAACACTTGAACTTTATGCTTTGGTTTTAAAGTTCAAATTGACTTTTAAGTATTATTACGAATATTTTGTATGGGAATATAGAAAAGTGTTGTTTTTAGACTTTTTCACTCAATTTTTTTTAATTTTTCTCCGTAAGAACCATCCTCGTACTTCAAGGTATATTATAAAAAAAAATCAGACAAATCGGTCAAGCCGTTTTCATGTTATGTCGTGACAACGGAAAACGGGTTTCATTTTTATATATATAGATTAAAAAAAAAAACAAATGAAGAAGAACGAATTTTGGCCAAAACTCACCGATATCCAGAGATGAGCATTCCGATAAACGAGCTTGGTCTGGATATCCGCAGTTGCTCCCCTCACACTTGGATATCAATTTTCCTTTACTTTTCATAATTTATGAATCGATGTATTTGTTCTCGTCGCTTTTGTATCGTTGATTTATCTCTTCGTGTTTGTTATGTTTGCCTATAAGTGCTTGTCACATTAAATAATGTATTTTATTTTTCTTTATGTATCAGTGTGCAAACTTTTGTGAATAAATAAAATAATAATAAATAAAATCCAGCAACGTGCTTGGTGCAATATATATTCAAGATATATTTTATTGTATTGCAATAAAGAAAGTCGTTTCGCAACTGTACATTCAATTCCCTACTGAAGTATTTTCGAACCAATTCAACTTTGGGTTCTTCAAGAAAAGATCGTACCAATTCTTAAAAAACCGATATGGTTCTGGCATAGAGAGTGTCATTGGGTGGCGGTACCACTCAATATTCAGGTCAGATTCCTGCCCATCTGCTTCCTGTTGTATAAGAAAAGAAAAAACGATTGCCCATTACCATAATGAATTATATGCCCAAAACTATCTAAGAGCACAGATTCACATAATTTAAGTTTCATAAATAGTAACTCTGCCATTCTTCACTCAATAAAGTTGACATTCAATGACAATAGTATCATTGAAAATTTGTGGTAATCTAAAAGTAACGATTTTGGAAACATATATTATTTCGAGAATATTCTGAGAACTTAGAAGGTAAAACACACATCGTTAACTAATTTTTAAAAGGCGAATAGACGGTGTTATATCGCATTGAATTTGCGAGTCAATGAATTTTATGAATTCAATATGAAGTGTTATATTTTTTGTACATGCAATCTAAAGTTCAGCTCTGAATCCGCAAAATGTGTGCGGGTTAGTTGGAAATACTGAAACCGTATAGATTGGGACTGATACATACATGATTTCTCTGATATTTGTTCAAATCCCCAATGAATTTACGCAAATAACTTCATTTGACATTCGTTTTGCTCGCCTGTATTTTATGCAATTATTGTTTGGTTAGTATTGTATTTGGTGTTTTATTGCTTAATGCTCTACAAAGCACAAACAATTTAATAATATGTGGAATCAATCTTGAATTTACTGTCGATTTGCTTTAGGTTCAACTTACTTATATACTGATTCGTTATGTAAACATAATCTTGCTTACTTAATAGACATAATAAAACAATTCTTCTGTATCCAATTAATATATAATAATTCGATCATCGATTCTTCGACTTAATTTGAAATTTTATGAAATCAATGTCTTGGCAACGTTTGAATTATTAATAAGCTTTAAATTAAATGGTTTCAAACACAGCCTCCTTCCAGAAACAAAATCAGTTTTATATAGATTTTATCTTAGTATTGTCTTTGATTAACATAACCTTTACACATTTAAAGAAAAAACTTTTTAACCGGATTAAAGTTATGTATTATTATAAATTTACAATAATTAAATTGGTATCGACTGTTACCAACTCCGGGGAAATAAATACAGATAATGCAACTTTCTCTACAGCTGTGATACTTTTTGACATCGAACACCTTTTCAAGTCACCGTAACCACGCACGCTGTAAAGCACGCGAAACGTCGGATAAATTTAAAATTATGTTAAATAATACAATCATATAATATAATAATGTAAATAATAATGTTAATATAATAATATAATAATACATAACTTTAATCCGGTTAAAAAGTTTTTTCTTTAGATTTTATCTTGATTAAACTGATTTTGTGTGACTAGTCTAATTTATTTTATTTTTGAAAAGTGAGTCAGTGTTTACTTATCTCAAACCCCTTTGAAAAAATCTACTGTAATTATATTTACACTGTAGTGGATGAATTCATTCGAAGGATTTCAGCGAAATGAGTGGGCGGGAACATTTTTCAGTCTCATTTTAATTAGTAACTCCATATCATTCTCTACTTTTGCAGGCTTTAATGAATATTGATACTTACGTAATTATTTTTTTCAGTACAACTTGGAGCTCGACTGAAATGCATAAGACTACCGTAGACCTCACAACTAGCACGTCCACCTCGTTAAGTGATAAAAATGTTAGTTATTTCAAAATAATTTATTTATTTTGCGTAAAATATTACTGGCAGAGTCCTAAAGATTTATCACTCCAAGCCTTAGCTTCAATAGTGTATTTTCCCCCAAAAAGCTTCACTCAAAATACTATGGGTATGTTCCGATATACACTGCGAGTACTGTATAGTGCTCCCACTGTTCAAAAATTCGTTCCGCTATGGACTGACAGTATACAGCCGCAGCGTCCTAGGGAAATATATGACGTCACAAATCCCCGCTATACTTCTACTGCGAGCACTGGCGTTTTCGAGGTAAGGTACTCGCAGTGCTTTGATCACGTGATCAATCAAAACCACTTGAATGCCTAACGGCTGATATAACTTACAGTTTAATAACAAACATTTAAAATTCTAACTTACTTTCTTTGTAGTATTAATTCAATTGACAGTTAATATTGATATAGATTTTTTTAATGCGATAATACTCCAATAATAGTTTTTCTTGTTGAATTGAAAAATTTGATGCACTCATTTGAAAACTGTGTCTAAAAACGAAGCTGCTAGTATACTGGACTGCGTTCCGTTTTAAATTGTAACCAGTATAGCTGGCTATAGAGAAACGGTTTCACAGTATACTAAATTGACGGTACTCTGTACAGTGGTCGCAGTGTATATCGGAACATACCCTATATATCACAAACTAATAGTACGACAGTTGTCAAATTTACACGTATATTTTGAAGGTTAAAGCTAACAATTATTAATTAAATGCTAGTAGTGCTTCTGTGTCAGCTACAGTACATTATAACAAACGTGGTTAGACTGCC
Source organism: Pieris melete (assembly GCA_963693345.1). Lineage (NCBI taxonomy): Eukaryota > Metazoa > Arthropoda > Insecta > Lepidoptera > Pieridae > Pieris > Pieris melete. The sequence continues at coordinate 19,054 of CAVNZK010000080.1, forward strand.
TTTTCAATTGATAATTTGTTAGTCCATTAGTACTAATGTAATGGCAAAAACAATGTATTTGTTTATCAGAACTTATTATATGAAAGTAATCGTTTGTAGGACTTTCATGCAGATGTACACTTCAGATGGGATAGTATTAAGAAGTTCATATATGTCGGATATGCCTATAGCTCCTCCCTATTTTCATTTGATATATTTTCTAAAGTGGTCATAGAAAACAGTGAGTATATTTTGGCATACAAATAAAATGTAAGGTACACTGAGAAATTTAGCAATGCTTTAGAATTCCTTCTATCTCAATTGGGCTGATTGGATCACGGCTATTGAGACCCACTCGTAGGAAATATGCTAGCACTCAAGTACATACGCAGACTCAAGTGGCCTATTATTCTGTAAAACCCTCGGATCTTATAATACTTCGGTTTTCAGTTGCATTGTAAGACCCGTGTAGGATATCTTCTCTATTATAGTCAAGCTCTCCACTTAGGTACCTGTATATGAAATTTTAAACAGAACATTCAGTCTAGATTAAAGTTTGAGTGACTTTCTTAATGCGGGCGTACAAACGACAGCAACAACTCATTCGAGGCACGGCAATAAATTTACAACTTTCTTAAAAACATTCAAATACAACACGGGGTAAATGTTCCTGCCAACTTTTTAAAATATTCTATGGTTAGTGTTCAACCACCGGTGCCTGACAGATATCATCGACTAATAAGACTTGCCGTCTAAGATTTGTAAGGGTATATCTAACTTATCTTAGCTGAGCTCCAAACGTCTTACGGGTTTAAATCGCAGGGTGATATTTTTCTAAATATCCCGTCAATTTAAACTATAAAACGAACGGCGTAATAACGTAGCCTGACGTACTTCAAATTATGTTAATTTAAGTCCAGTGCATTTCTTTTATGCTATAAATAAGGTCAAGCGCAAAGAAAATAGATAAACCTATGTTAAATTTTAATTAAAAATCCCTACCGCAGTTAAGTGTTATGATTCATCATTACACTTAACTTATTTTAATAAAATAATTTTAAAATAATTTCCAGTAAAACGAAACGGCATGTTGCGTCGGTTTGTGATTGGTCAATCTAAATCTAAGATTGACATCATGCGTCATTTTACGTCCGTATATCCAATCAGAATCACACAATTTGAGCGTCATTTGTTTTACATTCTCACCAGTCTGACTTTGCAAAATAATTGTTCTATAATTTTAGGATTGCAAGCTGGTCTGCACGGTGTTGCTACTCTATCTTTCCTTGTTAGTATAAGATCCCGCTACCTTCACCGAGATGCTTATTTAATGAAACTTATTTTATATTTAATGTAATATGTCAATAAATATAATCCATATGGGTTGCCTAGCAAATTTCAGTCCAGAGTATGTTTAATTAAGATTAAAAAAAAAATTTTTTTTATTATTTGCATATAGTAAATTTTTTGAACTTTTTTCAATCAATATTTTTAATAAGGGTAGTATTATATATGTATCACTATAACCTTCTTTTATACTAAAGATGTATACTTTAGTGTCACATAAAAAATATACACATAAATAATTAATTGATTAAAAACAACCTAACGTTTGCATATTCTATGGGCTTCATACTTTCGATTGGTATAGAATTTATCTAATAATCATACCGGTGAAATGTTTAAAAAAATAGATTTTTTTTAAATTAATTAAACATACTCTGGACTGAAATTTGCTAGGCAACCCATATGGATTATATTTTTTGACATATTAAATTATATATAAAATAAGTTTCATTAAATAAGCATCTCAGTGAAGGTCGTTGTATAGCGGGATCTTAGACCATGTAGGGTTGCTTTAATTAGATTGATATCAGGCATAGTGGGCTGTTTAGTTACTTGTAAATGAATTGTTAATGAAACAAAATCATCTTCAACGATTATAGCATACATTATGTATGTATGTATATACATATATGTACCTTATATATATACATACACATAAATACATATACATTAGGACAATATTTATTATATGGAATTGGATAAGACGCATAAGGTCAAAAAGCCGCGGAGAAAGTTCCATCCAAGCCTTTTTAGAAAAAGTATGTGACCGCAATCATTCTTAATGGCTGGCGAAGATACATACACTCAACCTATTCACTTTTCTGTAGTCTGAATATTTGCTCTGTCTTTGAGAAACGTAAACGTCTTTCACAAGGCGTGTAATTACTTACATGGGCGAGGTGGAGAGTGCACTAACTCAGGCGCAGTATGTACCGGATATTGGGCTAAATTAAAATTGCGCCAAGATTTTACAAAGCGCTTTTAAAAGATTTTACTAAGGGTTGTAGCCCTGTTTTTGCAAAGTAAAAACATCTATCTTATAATAGAAAATGTTACCTATGTAAACTTTATATGTAATTTAAAACCTATATGAACAAGTGCTCTCAATACGGGTTTCATTGTTTCGTTCCCTTCACTTAGCTTACCTTTACACACAAACAAGGTCTCAGTGTCTTTCACAGCAAACAATATCGTTACTCCGAGAATCCATTTACGCGAGTAAAATGTTAACAATGAGCAAACTTCCCATGTAACTTCGATGTCGATTACATTAATATTTTTTTAAACGTATTTTCGTTTTCGACAGCGCGGTATAGGTAGAGCTACTAGGTTTCGTTAGGTGAGATTAGGTTACTGTCCAGTGTAAAATGGTCGCCAATTAAATTAAGAATGGTATAGGTTTTTTAGGGTCACAATATTGACCTGAGCTATTATATTATTAGGGTTTATAAAGCATAATCTGGCTAGATTAACAATTAATGGTAAATAATATTTATATCTCACTAATGGAATGATTACGGCCGTTACAGTCGTGTTTTAAAAATCATTTGTTTTCATAATCTATAACGGTTTCCTTCCATCAACACTACATTTGAGGATGAAGGACTCTTTCACTAGGATGCTGTTCGATTAGTTACCATGATACCACGGCATAAAAATCACGATCAATATTTTACAGGCCCAAAGTATGTTCGTTTGCAACACAAGACAAGAACATTGTTATGGTATAGGATTTTATGAAAAAGAGCGTACCTATGCCAACGCACTAGTACTATAATATTTCCTACATTGATGGCTATAAAAGAGCTGAAGTTATTATTTATTAAATAATTAATTTAAATAGAAAACAAATTATAGGACGAGAGGAATTACCAATATTTCCTTCTTAACAGAAATTTATTGATATATAAATGATTTTATATAATTGCAGTGACGCTTGTGGAGTTTATTCTTAGTGCACTAGCATTAGGTATGGCGTATATGTTTATGGATTTTTTCATAAAACAGTACACAAGAAAATTAGACACGAATGAAAATCTAAATCCATTATTAAGAGGTGTGTCATTTGGCATTCTATTGCAAACAACATTGTGGGCGCTAATTGTAAGTATATTCAACTGTATTGTGTATAGCTGTGTAGTATTTACTTCGCAGTATTTTATCAGTTATCAGAAATGAACGTCTAAATATCTGTTATCTATAGATTGATACCTCTTTTGTATACTTAAAGTATTTAATACTTCATGAATTTAATACTCAGAGAGAAGTTCAAATAGAAAACATTATACGTAGGGTACGTTTTCACATGTATTCCATATTTGGCTGTGTTTACTATAATTGCTATTTGTTGTATATATTTTGCGTTAGCGTTAGTAGAATTACCAAATAAATAATTGAATTCACATTTTTACCAACTTGAAACACCCGAAGCCAGTTCGAATCTGCCGTACGCTGGAAAGTCAGTTTAAGATTTGATTTTGCATTTTTTATTACACTAATTATTATTGGCCTAGTGGCTTCAGCGTGCGATTCTCAATCTTGAGATCGTAGGTACGATCCTTGGGTGTGCACGAATGGACTTTCTTTCTATGTGCTCTTGACATTAACATTCAATCGCAGGGTAAAGGAAAACATCGTGAGGTAAACGCTTGCCTAAGAACCGACGGCGCGTGTCAGGCACAGGAGGCTGATTACCTACTTTCATATTCCTTTGACAAATGATCAAGGTGCAGATTAAGAGATCTGAGGCCTAGACTCAATTATGGGTTAAAGCGCCATTGATTTATTTATTATATTTATTTAATTTTATTATTATGTTAGAAAAACATCATCAACATAATTTTGTAAACTAATATTATTTTAAATGCTGCTTGAATAGTTTGATAATTTTGGTTGCAAATTTGCGGTTTGGAGAAAGCTATTTGGGAAATTTAAGCCTGCGTCAATATGAATAGAAAATATTTTATTGTAACATGTTGTTAATAGTTATATTCTAGTAATTAGTATTTGGAAATAGGAGAGTTAAAAGGTTTATTTTTACCGTTTTTTTATTACCGTATAGAACAGGGAACTTTAAATATAGAATGACGTTTATTGTAAATATTTGTTTGAGGTCCCAATTTATGTATGATATGAGCATGTACCATAGACAAATCAACAGCGAGGTGCCTTTTTAAATTTATTGCTAACTAGCTGGCCTGGCGAACATCGTACCGCCTAACAGTCTATTCTTTATTTTTTTTAAATACTTATATTCTGCTATTCGGGACACCGGTCTAGCTAGTAAGATAAAAAAAGAAATTTGATAAGACAACAAATACATTATGTCAAAAATAAAAATTTACCTTCCCGGAACCCCTCCACTAACACTTGAACTTTATTACATGGTATTAAAGTTCAAATTGCCTTTAAATATTATTACGAATATTTTGTATGGGAATATAGAAAAGTGTTGTTTTAGACTTTTTCACTCAATTTTTTTAAATTTTTCTCCGCAAGAACCACCCTCATACTTCAAGGAATATTATAAAAAAAGAATCAGACAAATCGGTCAAGCCGTTTTCATGTTATGTCGTGACAACGGAAAACGGGTTTCATTTTTATATATATAGATTATGTGACACTTCAATCAAGTCAGTCTACAGATATAGAATGCTTGAGCATACACAAAAATATATATAAAATAGTGCCGAGTTTACAAGAAATTCTGTAAAAATACTAAGATTGTGCAAACGTTGGTTTTCTTTACATTCGTCTAAGGATCGGAGTCCTGGACTTGCACTAACCAATTAACTTTGGATCACCTGGCACCTTATAGTACGATTCTACCAGTGTGCTGAACTGTGCGGTACAGTGTTGCATAGCGTCCGACACAAATGTTTGTTTTGGTCGACCCACTCAAGTGAACAATAACAAATAGTGCACGCAAAACTCTGTCTTGCTGCCGCTACCAAAGCGAAAACATTTAATTTTGCGCGTAAAACACACAGGCTGCAGCTCAAAGCACGTCGATTTCCTGTCCTTCCATAGTAGCAACTGTCGGCAGAAAATCTTCCCAGTAAACAAGTTCGTGAACAAGACGTGTGTAACACTGTGCGCTTACAAAAGTTACACACATAATTGCCGGTGGAGACACCAGCCAAATGCGATACCTGCTTAGTACGTGTTCTGCTATTGTTTTGGAAAAAATGTCTGTAAATAATTGCTGCACGCTATTTAGGTGGAATCGTACCTTCACATTGATGCAGCCTTCGGCAATAATAATACGACTAAAAGCAATGAACATACATTGAACATATATTGGGGAATATAATCATGACTTAGTGGCTTAAGCTGCAAACTGATGTTCAATTTTTGAATCCCGTATGTGCACCTATTGATTTTTCTATGAGCGCCACGTTCTTGCCATATTCTGTACGTATAAATCGTGGGGGAATCGATCCCAACATTTACAACATTGTCATGTAAAAGTGTGTAATCGACGCCCGGATAGGGTTTTCAATTGTAGGATTAGCAAATTAATTGATTGGGTGGATATACCAAACAATACTAACAGTACTAGGTTATTGTTAATTACAATGTGCTAAAATTCAAAATAAAAAAGTGCGTGCGTAAAAAGTACACATCTCAGAAGTGAAACTTCTTTGTAAATTAATTATTGAGCAATTAAGCTGCCCAAATCCCATAATTTAATTTTGACAGTCTTTCTATATTGATAAATGATACTAAGGCTAATTAAACGCAAGAACTAAAATTAGTTGTTGGTAACAATTACCAAATAATATAACAAATTCATTATTATCATAATTGCTACCTTATGTCTACATCTTCTAAAATAGCCAACTGGGTCTTAGTAAAAAAGGTCTTGATTCTGTGCCTTTATAAAAATACAAACCAAAAAGTTAGTTTCTTATAAAATAATGATGATAGTGGTATGTATTAAAAACACCATCGGTGTTCAAGTATGAATAATTTCACCACAATATTTTATACTAGCACATCTTTTGTTTGAAAAAAATCAACAAAATCGCTGCACATCTTCGTGACGTTCCGTAAAAAATTTACCCTCATGCAACTAAAGGAGTTTCACTTTAAACCATTACTCATATGAATATAAGCCTCGAAGCTATGCATTACGCACTCAAATCATATTGTACAATATAAGAGCCGAGTCTACTAATTGCAGTGAGCTCAATAAACCAATGTTTGCCAGAAATGTATGAAATATGAATTGAAATGGTCAATATATCCGTAATAAGTATAGGAAATCACCCCTAAAATATATACTATCGTCTCGACTCTAAATCTTACCCTAAGATTACCCGTTCTCCCACTAATATTGATTGAAGCTTAAAATCTATGCAGTGTTGAAACGCTTATGTTTGATGTATTGATTTAGAAACTCACATTAAACCACTATGTTAACTATTTTGATCTTCATTTTTAGACAAATAATTATTATTCTATGTATATAAATTCCTGAGTTACGATATTTATAAACTACAATACCAAAACGGCCTGGCTGATGTGTATATCTTGTTTCAGTAGGTCGAAATCTTTTTTGAAGTTATATTTCTTTAGGCGCGTTATGAAAAATTGATGAGAGTGTAATTTTACGATGCGGGCGCACCGTGACACAAAATTAACTGAATGAAGTTAGTGGCGCATGTTGACATGTGTTTTCATTTTGTTTTCATTTACGAGTACAAGTGCGAGTTTAAATTGAATATTGAAATCAATACTAATTATTATTAGAAAATAATAATAAATATAAATATAATATTAATAAATATTTATTTAAATTTTCAAATGTAAACTGAACTTTATTGAATATAATGACTCCTTTTCCAGTCTTTGATTATTTAATTGTAATTAATTATTTGCATGCAATCAAAAACTATTTTTAAATAATGCCAAAGAAGTTATTACGCGCGTACATAATAGTCCAGTCAGTCAAGACAATTAATTCATTATAATTCCAAAAGTTTTTAAATTTTGATGTAAGGTCGGGAGTGGTATTAAAACAAACTATAAAATTTTGCAACCTGCTCTGCGGTCCGGAACATTGTTAAAAATGCAATAAATGATAATTTGCTCAGTTCTTGAGACCAAAATTCCAAAAGTTCTGCAAAGTTGGAGTGGTGTTAAATATATTATTTTACATCACGTGTCAAATTTGCAACCAATTTAAGTGTACGGAACATTTTTTGTTATTAAAAATTAATGTTTTTCTTTATTAAACTGAAGGAAAACGTTCCAAAAGTTCTGCAAATTTGACAGATATATCGAAAATAAAATAAATAACAAAAAATGTTCCGTACACTTAGGTTGGTTGCAAATTTTATACGTGATATGAAATATTATATCGAAAACTTCCCCAAGTTTGCAGAACTTTTGGAATTTTTTTTCACGACCATACAGAAAATTATTAACCAAAAATTAATTTAATTGCAATTTTAACAATGTTCCGGACTGCGGACAAGGTTGCAAAATGAGATTTATTGTCGTCCCAATGTACCATTCACTTGACCGAAGTTTGAAAACTTTTGGAATTATTATCAAATTTTCGATTTCGAATGTCTATAATGACTGGTCTATAAACCCTACACGTTACACGGTACACGCACCCTTTTTTTTAACTAAGTGATTGGCCACGACAATATTTTATTAATTACCTTTCTAGCTACTTTTCACCTTTATAGCAACAGCTCCCATTTTATACGTACTGTAAGAATCTTTATATGGCACAACAACAATTACCGGGTCAACTAGTGTAATATATTGACCGATAGTGTTGTAGTAATTTCACACAGACTATATTCCTTTAACCGTTGAACCAAGAGAGACAGTCTGCAGCTACCTAAACATTCGTGACATGGTCTTCATACGAGGGGATTTCGGGGCTTAGCACGTGGGACGTAGACGTTACACGTGTTGTGTCTTACTAGTGACAGTGACTTTGTAGTCCAGTCAGTCAAGACAATTAATTCATTATAATTCCAAAAGTTTTCAAATTTTGATGTAAGGTCGGGAGTGGTATTAAAACAAACTATAAAATTTTGCAACCTGCTCTGCGGTCCGGAACATTGTTAAAAATGCAATAAATGATAATTTGCTTAGTTCTTGAGACCAAAATTCCAAAAGTTCTGCAAAGTTGGAGTGGTGTTAAATATATTATTTTACATCACGTGTCAAATTTGCAACCAATTTAAGTGTACGGAACATTATTTAATTAATGTTGTTCTTTATTAAACTGAAGGAAAACGTTCCAAAAGTTCTGCAAATTTGACAGATATATCGAAAATAAAATAAATAACAAAAAATGTTCCGTACACTTAGGTAGGTACACTTAGCGAGAAATCGCTAAAGCAAAGTCAGAGCACATTGCCAGATTTGGTGAGAAATTGGCCCACCTCCCTTCGGGAACTCGAGCCTTCTGGTCTCTTGCCAAAGCTGTCCAAGGGAATTTCTGTCTGCCCTCAATTCCACCACTGCATAGGGAGGATGACTCACTGGCCCATACCGCGAAAGAGAAGGCCGATCTTCTAGGCTGTCTCTTTGCGTCGAACTCCACTTTGGATGATCAAGGGAAGGAACCACCGACATTATTGCGGTGTGATACTACGATGCCCGAAGTTATATTCCGGCAACGTGCTATCCGTAAAGCTTTGTCTTCCTTGGACATCCATAAGTCGAGCGGACCCGATGGCATCCCTCCAATTGTGCTGCGTACTTGTGCTCCTGAGTTGGCTCCGGTCCTAACGCGCCTTTTCCGGTACCTTTACACGCTCGGCACTGTTCCGAAGTGCTGGAAGATCGCTTCGATACATCCGATCCCTAAAAAAGGCGATCGCTCTGATCCGTCCAACTATCGCCCAATAGCTATAACCTCCTTGTTCTCCAAAATAATGGAAACCATTATTAACAGCCAGCTCCTGAAGTATCTAGAGGGCCACCAGCTGATTAGCGATTCTCAGTACGGCTTTCGTCGTGGTCGCTCAGCTGGTGACCTCCTTGTATACCTTACACATAGGTGGGCAGAGGCAATTGAGTCCAAGGGGGAGGCACTGGCGGTAAGTTTGGACATAGCGAAAGCCTTCGATCGGGTGTGGCACAGAGCGCTGCTCTCGAAGCTTCCAGCCTACGGGCTCCCTGAGAAATTATGCAACTGGATTTCCAGCTTTCTCGCTGATCGGAGCATCAAAGTCGTCATCGACGGAGCATGCTCCGACCTGAAACCTGTGAATGCTGGTGTCCCACAAGGCTGTGTCCTATCCCCGACCCTGTTTATTCTGCATATCAATGATATGTTGCAGCTTAGCAACATTCATTGCTATGCGGACGACAGCACTGGGGATACTTTTTACACTGGCCGGGCAGGTATTTCTCGGGCTGTTGTCGATGAGTACCGGAACAAACTTGTGTCTGAAGTCGAAACTCTTCTACGTGGAGTCTCGGACTGGGGTAGACTAAATCTAGTGCAATTTAACCCCAAGAAGACACAAGTATGCGCGTTTTCCGCTAAAAAAACTCCCTTTGTCGCTACTCCCCTCTTTGAAGACACTCTCCTTAAAGCCTCAGCTAGCATCGGAATACTGGGCGTTGACATATCGAATAACGTTCAGTTTCGCGGTCATCTGGAAGGAAAGGCTAAATTAGCCTCCAAAAAGCTTGGTGTGCTCAGCAAGGCGAGACGGTACTTCACTCCGGGCCACCGCTTGCAACTATATAAAGCGCAAATTCGGCCCCATATGGAGTACTGCTCTCACCTCTGGGCGGGAGCTCCCCAGTACCAGCTCCTTCCACTTGACCGTATTCAACGAAGAGCGGTTCGAATCGTCGACGACCAGTCACTTTCAGTGCGGCTTGATCCCTTGGCGTTGCGTAGAGATGTGGGATCTCTCTGCATCTTCTACCGCATTTACCATGGAGAGTGTTCAGAGGAGTTGTTCGGTCTAATACCTGCAGCTGAGTTTCATCATCGGACGTCAAGGCAAAATACAAAATACCATCCGTATCACCTCGACGTCCGTCGTTCCACAACAGAGCGTTTTCTAAGGCAGTTTTTGCCGCGCACCACCACTATGTGGAACCAGCTGCCCACAGAAGTATTTCCGAACCAATTCGACTTAGGGTCCTTCAAGAAAAGAGCGTACCAATTCCTGAAAGGCCGGCAACGCACTTGCGAGCCTTCTGGCATTGTGAGTGTCCATGGGCGGCGGTATCACTTAACATCAGGTGAGCCTCCTGCCCGTTTGCCTCCTATTACATAAAAAAAAAAAAAAAAGGTTGGTTGCAAAATTTATACGTGATATGAAATATTATATCGAAAACTTCCCCAAGTTTGCAGAACTTTTGGAATTTTTTTCACGACCATACAGACATAAAATTAATTTAATTGCAATTTTAACAATGTTCCGGACTGCGGACAAGGTTGCAAAATGAGATTTATTGTCGTCCCAATGTACCATTCACTTGACCGAAGTTTGAAAACTTTTGGAATTATTATCAAATTTTCGATTTCGAATGTCTATAATGACTGGTGTATTGGGGAAGAACACGTCTTAGCACTCAGATGAGATGACATGTGATTTTCAAAGTGTAATACAAATATATTTCTGAAATAACATTTTCATATTTTCAGGAAAGGAAAAAATTTGCTAACTCTCTTCCTAACAATTTTCAAGGAATCCATTTCTTTGTTGTGTACATTATTGTTATTATTAATATTTGCTCATATCTTCTCCTACTTGGGAATTCATACAATTGCTTCAAGCATTTCTAATCAGCTTATTGCGTACAATAGTACTTGCATAGATTTCAGTTTAAGGCCATATCTAGGAAATCAGCATCCGGTTTGTAATAACATAAATTTATATTATATACAGAAAAATTTATATTGTATATTTAATAGAAAGTCAAAATCATTTATTCATATAGGCAACACAATGTACACTTATGAACGTCAAAAAAAATATATTTTGAATGCTTCTAATTTTACATTTACAGCCAGATCTTAAATCAAGGGCGTAGAACGGAATAGAAGAACTGGCAATAAACTCTCCGCCACTCTTTTTATTCGGCAAGTTTTTTGTTTTACACGACCTTTGTAATGAGCTGCAATCTTTACACCATGTTCCACATGACATCTTAAGTATTAAATAATAATAAAATAAATTAAAAACAAAGATTTGCCCTCTATCAGCAGGAGTCATGGTGAGATAGGAGCATATTATTATACATACATAGGAATATTGAAATAAGGCTTTACTACGAAGCAGTGTTGGCCTTGTGGCTTCAGTGTGTGACTCATCTCTCAAATGTCGTCGGTTCGAACCCCGATCGTGTACCAATAGACTTTCTGTTTATAAGCACTAGCTAATATGGTGTACGCCATCGTGTGTGTTGGGTACAAAAGGCTGATCACCTACTTTTCTATTAGAGATTATATTAGAAACTAATTATCTTGAAACAGACACAGAAATTTTAGACCCAGGCTCAAAGGATTTAGCGCCACTATAGTTTTTAATACAAACAATATAATTATTTTAAAAAAAAAAGCAATGTTACTGTCAGCTGCTATTGTTTTTATGTCACACAGCTTATAAATTAACAACGTCAAAGTCAAATCAGTTCAAAACCGTTAATACAAGGTTTATTTCATAAATTAACGGCTATTAAAGGGTCGATAGGAATGGTATCAATATAATTATTATAAGTAATTTATTATGTTGAAAAGGCGCTGTTAAAAGTCGTGTCCTGTTATATGTTTTTATAGATATTTTAAATGATTAAACACGGTTGAAAAGTAGAATACATTGTACAGTAGTAAACTATAAATCAGTGAAAGTGTGTGTTGTTGTAACATTTATAAACAATTACATTTCCATAACATTAGAATATAAGGACGTACAGGTAGTACTGGAAAACATAAATGGCAGTCTTTTCGCCGGTCTATTGTAGTAACATATTCTACTCATTGGTCTAGTGACTCTTGACGACTTATTGGTCTAGTAGTTAGTACCTCTGACTGCGAATCCATGGGTCCCGGGTTCGATCCCCGGCTGAGACGAACATCGATGTGATGAGCATTTGGTGTTGGGCTTAGGTCTTGGATGTTTAAAATGTATTTAATGTGTATGTATCTATAATATGTGTATCCGTTGCCTAGTACCAATAACACAAGCTTCACCAGCTTAACATGGGACTAGGTCAATTGGTGTGAATTGTCTTTAAAAAAAAAACTCACGGTTTAAATACGAACTTGTATGAATGTGTCCCACTGTGGGTATGCACAAAAGCCCACATATCCCTCCACTATAAGGCAGTGGCAGAATACTTAAATCATTTAAAAAAAAGCTTTTTTTGGCTTCTCTAAGTTGTAACGGTTCGGCAATACCTCTAAACCTTTTAAAACAATCTGCCTCTGGGTGTAAAGTAATAAAGACATTGAAAACTGAAAAATTGGTGGCAAACCCTGTTAAATAACCGATGCATCAAACATTGAATACGCTGCAAAATCAATACAGCTTCATACTTGTTAAAGTTTTACATCTTATCGATCAATTAGTGAAAGTAACTTCGATAGAATTTACAACTTTGATTTCTCTGCAGTCAGGAGTGAAATCACTAACAAGCTTAATATTTACTTTATTATTGTACCTGTTTAATTAGTTGTTTATGTAACAGTTGGTTTGTATATTTCTTTGATCAATATCGATTTTAATAGATTTTGTGATGCTTTATTATTCTTTGTGAATCTTTTTCGGTACACATTTTGGGAAATGCGTACAAAAGAGAGAATTACACTCAACTAAATCCTTCCTTGTTTCCAACTAAATGTAATACATGTATTTTTGCACTTCTTGCCTATCTTATGTAATTAATACTTTTTGTTTTCTCACAGTGGTTGCCTGGAAGAGATCGCTCGAAAGCGATAAGGCCGCCAGTTGCTCTCCTTTTTATTTAATTATGATTGTACTATATTAATGTATATGCAGCAACGAAGTGTTAATAAATAAATAAATTTCGGAGTTTTTGTAATCAATTAAAATTAATATTATCGTATAAATTATAACACTTGTAGTTAAAACAAACAGTTTTGATAATTGTTAGCAGGTGTTTTATTTGTGTATGGCCTATTTCAGTATTAATTGGAACTGAGGTATGTAAAGCTATAAATATACACAATTATTACTTAGAATTTTTGAAAGATTTTTCTATGAAAAGTGTTTTATTTTTCTGTTATGTCCCGATTCTGCAAGACAGTGGTGGACAAGAAGGAATTACGATAGTCAAACAAAAAAGTCTGTATCTATACACAGTTGCAATTGCTATAAAACTTTATAAATTTTGGCTTAATACTTACGATGAAAAATGTATCAGTTTTTAGCGTATTTCATTAATTTTTGCGAACATGAGACACGTTAACAAGTTTAAGGCCGTAATGAAATCGATACTCTTCATTATGAATTATCAGAACTCGCACCAATGAAACTGTGTTATATGTAATATACAATTTTTTTTATAAAAAGTCCGTCTAGTGTACTATTTTAACTTAAATTATAATATTTTAATCTATAGAGCTATTGGTCCGTATTTATGCTTAAGTTATTATATATGTTAAAGTTGTATGAGACACTCTCTTATCAGGTTCTTTTTTTACTCATAAGCATGAAAGTACTATATCGTGCCTCGCGTCGTGTGGGTCTAAGTATGAATTCTCTACGATATTTCCCTAAAATATTCACACACAAAATAAAAATTAAGTGTATAGCTGGGGATCGAATCCACGATCTCTGGGTTGCCAGTGGCATACCAATGATCATAAGTTAATTTATTGATGTTAAAATCTTATAAAAGTGCTTTTACAGAACGCGACAAATCTGGCTGATTCGTTGCGGTTTTTGGCTATTACCTTTCTTATGGAGCCTGGCTGGGTGAATTGTCAGAAGTCGAAGCATGCCATATGTATACCGTCAGAAGACGTCGTTCTACGATGCAAGGCCAAAAATATAACAAATATCCTAAATACATCAGTGCATTTTCATTATGAGTAAGTAGTTTTTCTTTAAAAATTTAGTCTGAATTTTTAATTATATGGCTTAAGGTGGATTTTGTTATCATCCCTGTGTTAACGACATTAAAGAGCGTTTCATTCGAAATGTGACACTAGTGTCTACTAGTTAACGTCAGAAAGTTTCTGACAGTATTGTCGACACTCGAGTGGTAACAGACATCAGATCAGTTTATTTATGTGAATATTATTTATAGCTTTTTAAAATACATTTCGCATGATTCTTGGTTTTACGAGTATTTTAGAAAAGTATGAAATTAAATATAAAAGTTGTTTGAATATTTATTCATAGAACAATGAAAAAAAGGAGTTTGTATATTTATTGATAAAACAATATTAATAATATATAAGATATTTTAATATTTCATTTTTAATTTTGTTGCGCATAAGACCCTGTTAAACAGATAATTTTCATTATAAACAAGGAGGTCTGTAGGGGAATTCAAATTATAGTAAACGATAAGAAGCAGCATATCACCATCATCCCCTTTTCATCATCGGACATCCAGGCACACAGCGTGGGTCAGGAGAATGGAGCAAGAAAAGTTCCGACTTCCGGCACCATCACTTTAGTACGGCACTAGGTTTTTCAACATTTATTTTTAATTATTTAAACACTATAACAAAGCCGTACACACTAATATTTAGTCGTAATTCCTCATTTGTACCTGAGAAATTCTATTCACTCACGTACCTGTACCACTCAGAAATGACGGCATAGTACTCTGAGTTATTTTCTGATGTAGTAACAGCCTTCTAAGCGTTATTCACGTTGGTTCATTTCACAGGTATTTTTTCCATGGGCTTGTAGTCTATTAGTGTATTTATTTCTATGAATTTTGCGTTCGATTAGAAAAAGATGTGGGAAACGTTACTGAGAAATGTGCTGTATTCTCAGTCGTTTATCGAATGTTACCTCGTTTTTTATTTGTTCACAATTAAGTTACCACAAAGAATTAGCTGGCCGTTGATAAAATCTCGCTTTTAATAATTAAGTTAATAAAACAATAAAGGCAATCGTAGAGAAATATTAATATTTAAAAATGGAACAACGGCATGGGTCAGACTGATATATACTTTGGTTTTTAGTGTGAATACAAAAAATTCATAGCATGCAAAAAATACTTAGGATACCTTATTTATAAAAAAATATTGGAGTAATTAATATTCAAGATATTAATTAATCAGAACAATGTACCAGTAAGTATCTAAGAAAACTATAAGCAAAAATAAATAAGAATATAATACGTTGTACGTTACCTATATAAAAAAAATTAAAATGTAGGGTACATTAAGAATAAACAGTCAACCTAACAGTCATTATATAAATATAGCAACTATATATAATAGCAAAACAAAATATAGTATAAGAAAACACACACAAACATCACTTACAATATGAAATAAAAGAAAAAGCATCACTTATGTAAATATTCATTTCCGCCAAGTTCTGCAATGTACTGACTATCGACATAGCAATTTATTGGTACGGTTTAAATAACTAATGATCTTGAAAATTGAAATCTCGATTACTTAACGAATGATTCAGGGAGAATACAATTTAAATCTTTATCAAATACTTCGAGGAACCATACTTACCATACGATATTTTTATATTGAAAATATGAAGCACGGGGGGTTCCTTAGCGGTGCGAACGAACAACGATGTTGCTAAACACGTAGTGCGAGCCCTCATAATGTCAAACATATTATCTGTTTGACATTCCACCTGAACCACGCGGTGTGCCTGCATGTCCGATGATGAAAAGGTGATGGTGATGTGCTTATCGTGACTTATCGTTTCAACCTTAAATAATACGGATCTTGGTGAAAATGCTTTTTATAACAGAACTAGTCAAACAAGTAGAAACTCAGAGTCCAACAATTTATATCGGTAACAAATCTGTTCGTAAAGTTTCAATGCATATTTTTCAGAAAACTCTTCATAAACTTTGATAGAAACAACCTATCGACAAAGTTCTTCATCATTGCGATCGTTTGGCTGTTCAATTTTTTTATCTCAACAATCGCTGATAGAGCCCTTTTAAAGGTATTTACTTAGATATATAATATTACAATGAATATAAGAATTGCCTTTAATGATATGACTCATAATGTATGTAATTTCTATGTCAAATTCCTTGAAGACAAATTTTAAAGCCATTATAATATGTATGGCAGAATATTTGTGCTTTAGATTGTACCAGTATAACATTTTGTACCATATTCTTGCAAATAAATTAGTATTATAATTTTTAAATTTAGTGCCCTTATGCCGAGTTTCATATTCAGTTTGAAATAGTCCAGAATATTATAGTTTTTACTACCTATTGATGCCTGTATCAATTTATTGATAATTTTTTAGGCAGGTTTCCCTTCAGACATATTTCAAACTGTGCACATCGAAATAAAAATCCAATAGTGTAAAGCCGTGATTCCATCGTTCTCCGATATCGGTGTTTTGTGGAAGACGAAATATTTGCCCATTTAGTTTTTCTCAGAATTCATCTGTTATGCTTATTGTTATTGAAATTCGAAATACAATTAAGTATTATGGTTTATATTGCAGCTATTTAAAATTACTTTTCTTTGGAGGACGCTATCAACGCTGTTTATTGTGATTGTGTTATTATTTACTTCATACACCACGTCGGCGTTCTATCAAATATTGGACTTGACAGAGCCAAAGAAAAGATACGTGAGTAAATTTATTTGAACATTTGTTTAAAATATCAATTTTGCATGCTAATATGTACAATTGAATCATGTGCAATGTTGCTATCCTATTATTATGTAGTTTAATTTGCTATATATATTTAGTAACGCGTTTCGTTGTGTTAAAAGTCTTTATGAAGCGTACGTCCCTGTCTTGTATATCCAACAAACTTTTTACGAACAAATTTATATATGTATAATATTAACTATTACAAATACACACACACTTGCAAATAGTGTCATATATAAAACATACTAATAGGCCACCACATTTATCACGACACTCAAATTATACCAATTGATTATCTCAGTAATAAACTAATTCATTATCAATTTTCAAACATACGGGTTTCCTTACTTTTTAGCACATCTGTATAAGCTCTCCACATCTCAGCTGTCTTAATGACTAAATATTATATTCGGGTTAAGTTCTATAAATTGTTTAAATTCAATATTTAATTATGGCCCTTATTGTTAGTATTTACAAGAAAGATATTTAGTAAATTTAGTAAATTGGTGTGATTTATTATCACAAACTTATATACACTATTATTTGAAGTTTGTGATAAGATGAAACGTTACAATTGTAATTGAATAAAATTATTAACTCGTTCTACTACAAAGGACCTACCCTACATATCTGTTATGAACAGAGATTCGTATTTCTTAAAAGTCATGTTTCTCCCATATCATCTTAGACTAAATACATAAGCTAAGAATTGCATAAAATTTAATACTTAATAGTTACTTATTGCAATTTAATATCAAGCGTAGGCGAAGACTGGCTCATAGTTTACGCTGTCATAAAACAAGGTAACCTTAACCTTGTAACTAGATTTTTATTAAGTTTTGTCTAGCTACGAGAATATTTATTTTAAATTCCTTTGAAGCTTTTCACAGCGGAAAATGCTTTTATTAAAATGTCTTTAGAGTTAATCTAGCAAACTATATTACCTTTGAGTAGAGATTTTAGTACAAGCCTTATCTGTCGTGAAAAATACTAAATACCATGTTTAATTTTTATTAGTTGGTTTTACATATTACTATTAATGCCTATTTGAACGAAGTATAATATATTCAATGATTTCAATACATATATGTATATCCCAAAGTCATTTATTAGACATGTTAAATATTATAATATTATAAATTATACTGAATATATTAATTCAATTTATTTGACCTACAATTTATATGTTCGTTAATTAAATATTCGATGGAGTGAATAATTGTATGTATGTTGTATTCATAAAATTATATAATTAATTATACATTGATCTGTTACATTTATGAACATGTATGACAATAAATTTAACACTAGCCGAACCAAGTAAGAGCGATAAAAATTAATGATTTTTTAAATATTAACTCGATTGAAGTGATGTGGCACTTAAAATAAGGCTCTTTAGTTCATGATAATCGTTTGGGCATTCTATAATTCTATAAAATCTTGAGTTCTATGAATTTAAAATCTTGAGTGTTTAAATGTATTGATAATTTTAAGATATTTCAAGATGTTGTTAAGTAATTTATTAAACCAAAAATGTTAGTTAGGTTTCTCTTACCTTCCTTTCTTCGATATTGATGTCCACTCTTTTTAATACTAGATGCTAGAGCGATGAGAATCGTTGGTAGAAATTGAGAACTTTTAAGGCCTCGCTTAACATATTTATAAGGCTTTTAAAAAGATTCTCTTGATGCCTATGAATATAATAGATATATATCTTTAATCAATTATTTAACACTCGACTGTAGATTGGCTTCCGCTCATAATATTACGAAATAATTCCTATCAAGAGCTAGGATAGTGTTACTTAGACTTAGTCAAATATAAATACGGCGCATTGATCGTAGGTAATATTTTTATTGAATAGTATTGATTAATGCCTACAAACCCGCTTTATTAATAGTTTAAGCAGATGATGATTAAACTTAAGGCGAAAGGAATTTGTGTGAAAGTTGCACGCTTTAAAGGTAAAGACAGTCTCGTTAAGTTTGTCTTCTGCTGTGCCAATCGCAGCAACTCTTCCGCAGTTGCAATACCCATCTTCCTTCCTTCTACCAACACCTCGTATATCCTAGATTTTACCCATTGTAATTAATTAAATAGTCCGGTCAATTTAGACATCCAAGGTTACAATAATTCGCACTTGGCTGAATATTGGTAGGATTGCTCAATACACTATTATAAAGGAAATGTGAAAAGTCCTCATCGATCCGGCACGTTTAAAAAAAATTTACACCGGGTCAAAGATCACAAAAATGGGTTTTTCGCGATTTTCAGCAAAATCCTAAGTTTTATCATAAAATTAGTTGAGACAAAAATTGTAGATCAGATAATTATCTATAAAAAAATTCCAAATACTTTTTTCCTAAGAGCCACCGTTTTTGAGATATAACGATTCAAAAAGTTGAAAGAGTTGTACCTAATCGTCATAACGTCACGCCACCATTGAGGTAGTGTACTTAGCGCTTTTTTTTTAATGTGGTTTCCCCGGTAGGCCTATTCCACTGATCTTTTATGATGCTGTTTAATTTGAAACTATTGAATAACTGTAGATATTGACAAGGGTTAAAAATTATGAAAGGGGTGTAAATTACAAAAAAATAAGAAAATTTATCCGTCTGAATCTAAATCATCATTAACTTCTGCTTTCTCTTGTTCTTCTTCTTCTCTTCCTTTTCCTTCTTCTCCTTCTTCTACGAGGAGGACTTTTAGTAGATGTACTGGCTTCTTGTTCTTTATGTTGTCTTTTAATAGCTGCAGCAATGGAATACTTTCGAGTATAATTTTTACGACACTCCACATGTATGGTCACAGATTTCTGTTTTTAAGATATTCTGAAAATTCATCAGCTCTTTCAGTACTTGCATTGATTAATGTCAACAGTAACAATTTCAGCTTCAGTTTAAAGTTTAGCACAAATAAAACAATATTCTGAAATTTTTGTTATAAAATTCAAAACAGCACGAAATAATAGGTTACAATAAACACGTGTTTTCACTCCAGAGCGATGTTGCTGAAGGTTACACTGGCGTAGAAAATAAAGGACTGGGTTTTTTTTACCCGAAATTTTCATATTTTATATGTGTAAGTCACACTGACCGATAGAACGATATTTTTGCTTGTATTACGGCTTCAGTGATGTATATACGTGGTGTACTTATACATATTTTACGATTACAACTCTTTTAACTTTTTGAATCGTTATATCTCAAAAACGGTGGCTCTTAGGAAAAAAGTATTTGGAAATTTTTTATAGATAATTATCTGATCTACAATTTTTGTCTCAACTAATTTTATGATAAAACTTAGCATTTTGCTGAAAATCGCGAAAAACCCATTTTTGTGATCTTTGACCCGGTGTAAATTTTTTTGCACGTGCCGGATAGATGAGGACTTTTCACATTTCCTTTATAATAGTGTATTGAACAATCCTACCAATATTCAGCCAAGTGGGAATTTTTGTAACCTTACCCCTATTTTTTAGTCTAATTTGACCGGATTATAAAGAAGGTGGTAGCAGTCGAGGCTTAACACGTGGCTCAGGTGACTTTAAAAATATGCGTTCTTATTGTGGGGAAGATAGTACAGTTCTCATTACCATGGAAACATGGTTTATTGTATACAGTACTAAAAAATACTTCTCTTAAGATGGTGTTAGAAAATCCCATCCTGGCAATGAAGTGTTGTTAACATAGTTCACACACGTGGTCTAGCGTTCAATATGCAGTAATTAGAATATCGGGTTGTAAAGTCAAGGTTAGCACAAAGTTGAAAGCTCCATTACACGATTCTGATGGAGTTTCAAACTAAACGTTGGTTACCTATATATAGCGTAACCTCTATAGCAAGCTTATTTAATTAGTTCGACAGAAACTTCGTACGAGGAATATAACGTATTTCTCAGTCTGTTAAATATGATACGACCTCCAAATGTTCAGAAAGCGAGCCTACTCCTCCCTCAAAGGCCGGCAACGCACCCACTAAAAATGGGTGTCTATGGGCTGCGAAGACTGCCCTTTTAGGTCGTCCCGCAAGCTCGTTTGCCCCCCTATTATATATAAAAAAAAATATGTTCTTGTCAAGAAATTAATAGCCACAGGATAGTGCGATGTGGTTGGTGCCGCTATGATGGCTTATCTCATCTAAATAGATTGTATTTATTGTACTTATTTATTGGAATTTTTTATTTTTTTATGGCTCTGGCACGATTTGTGCATTAGCCAGCGTCAAGTATGTATAGGATTTTTTATAATTCGTGCTTGTCTTTAGAAATTCAACCGTGTCCTCCATGTACGGTTTAGGCTCTCGCCCGGTACCGCACAGCCCTCCCAAAGGCCGAGAACAAATTTAAATTAAAACATGCCCTCGAACCGGAAATCGAACCCGGTGGCCCTCACCTAGCTGCCACTTAATAAGACCGCTAGGCTATGAGGCCCCTATTGGAATTGTTTTAGTTATTATTATTAATAAGGGAATTTATTCGGATTTAGCACAAGCTGTGTCAGTCTGTATTTAGGACTCAAGCTTTTTATAAATAAACTCCTTCTCAACTCTGCTATGTGAAGCCATTTGTGTGATTGTGTTATTAATTTTTGAAGTGAAACTTCTTTATCGGGGTTGGAAAAAAATTTAGTGTAACATTTTTTAGTTACGCGTCACATTTTTCCTTTACGCGCCATGTTGCTTTTTGAAGTCAAACTTTTTTATCGGCGTTAGAATGATTTTTTTATCGACGTATGGGAGAAATTTTGTAGCAAATCGTCACGTTTTTCGGTTACGCGCCATCTTTTTCTTGTCCCTACCACGGTTGATCCGAAGAGATTCGAAGCCATTAATAACAAAAATATATAATAACGATAACAATGATAGTAATAATTCTATTACAATTAATGAAATTCTGTAATAATCTTAGTAGTAATAAGGTAAAATGAAATAATTGTATTTGTATTCATGTCTATGATAATAAAAGCCTTTTGTTAAACTTTATTTAACCTATTTCGTTAAGTTGCATATAGTAGATAATTTTTCGAAAAATAAAGTCATAAAGAAGTTTCACTTCTTACGTGTGTACCTAGACCTAGTACACGCACACATTTTTTTATCTTCTAAATTGACACGTTTTAGCCGTCAAAAACTCCACCACCGATTCCAATATAACAAACATAATTTATATGGAGAATATATATTATAATACGGGATTATATTCTAGATATTCCTTTCCACTACTAATTAACCACAAATCGGGTAAATAGGTAGCGGCATTAGAAGCGATGTCGTAATGTATGTGTGTTAATGTAATTTGTGTGGGATGGTTTAGACCAGAGTTCCCCATACTTTTTTGTGTTGTAGACCCCTTGCCATGTTTTTCCGTGTTGGGTAGACCCCCTACTTACCTGATATTGATTTCCTGTAAATTTCTAACTGTAGTGAAGTTTAGTGTTAAAGACTTAAAGTAAAAACACATGTTAATTTATACATTTATTAATTGAATTAAAATTAAATTAAAACTACTCAAACTAAAATTTTGTATCTGTTTGATTGTAATGTATATGTTTTGATATTATAAGATAGTATGATGTAAGTAAATAGGTACTATCAGTATATGTGTTGTATCCACTATCGTGGACCCCCATTTTAATTTCATGGACCCCCAAATTTTTTTTCGCTGACGTAGACCCCTTGCAGGTTGTCATAGACCCCTAGGGGTCGATAAAGACCACTTTGGGAATCACTGGTTTAGAACCTACAC
Organism: Pieris melete; assembly: GCA_963693345.1. Taxonomy (NCBI): domain Eukaryota; kingdom Metazoa; phylum Arthropoda; class Insecta; order Lepidoptera; family Pieridae; genus Pieris; species Pieris melete. Next base: position 41,926 of record CAVNZK010000080.1, read on the forward strand.
CAGGAAAAAAAATATGTTTAAAATTAATTAATACTAGCTTCGTCTCTCACCGCTACCGTCGCAGAGGTAAACATTCACTGAGAACATATTTAAGTCAATCTGTTTAATGGCCGTTTCCGTACTTGATACATTCCCACTACGGCCATATTCATGGTCTCCTATAATATAATCTATAATAAGTTTAATGAAACGAGAAACGTGGAACCGTTATAATTTGTTTTGTTAACTTTTATGATAAATTCAGTACAAAGTAATTGAAATGAGACCACATAATGCCTCACCGGATTACTGTATCAAAATTAAATAAACTTCAGGTGTGTTGGACAAGTATTCATTAATTAAAACGTTAATTATTATACTCAATTTATTGAGTTTATTATTTTTAATATTTACTAATCAAGGTTATGTTTCTAGCTATTTATAATTATTTTTTAGGTTATTTTAATGTTTCTTGTACAAAAAACACGACTTCACAGACCTTTAAAGGCATGGGTGAAGTCATAACCTATTAGTAGCATGGTGCAGATACGTTTATGTTACGGTTATGGGTACATTTTAACCGTAGGAAGGTAACCGTTCCTGTATCGCCAGTTCGCACTCTGGGCCTTTAAGCTCTCTAATAAGAACGAATTCTTATTCTCGTATGAATAAACATGAATGCTGTGTGTCTCCCATTATCCTCAATAGCAAACATTTCGCGCTAGATTGCTTCTAAATAGAGAAATTCATAAGTGGGTAATGATTGCTTCAAATTGAAATAATTTTTTCAGTAATGGAATAAAAACCAATCAGAAAAGCATTGACATGAAAGTCGAAGTAATTTAAAATAAACATTTTGATTTCAGCCGTCATCGTTGAGTAGAGCGAACGAAATATTCGGCGTAGGTTTAATTGGAGTTTATGATTTTGGTACGATGTCCCCATTTACTATGATTGATACGACAGTTGTAATTTTCACTGTTGTCACTACAACGATTGCGTTCGCTAGATCGCTTATAGTAAGATCGCTTTATGCAGCGCTTTCTGGCTGCATTGAAATCAAGATAGCTGTTACGCCCCATTATTTGCTCTTCGTTATAATACCGCTGAGCGTCGAATTTATAGATCTACATAAACTATATGTGTTCTACGTGTATTTGAACTTGACCGTGGCTCTTGTGCCGGGGCTGGTAAGTTATTCATTATTATTAAATTGTGTAGTTACAGATAGATATGTTTCCCATAATTACTGTTGGAGAATATTGTGTATACTTGCGTTTTTAAGTCTAATATGAAAAACGAATTATGAATTATTGAATATAGTCATTCTTAGAGCCGTGTAAGTGTTAACGGCAACTTATACTATTTAGTGAAGGTAAATAAGATTATTTATCGTCCAATTAAATGCACTTGTAGTGTTGCACTTCCCTATTAGTATAATATCCCGATATACAACGACCTTCACCGAGATGCTTATTTAATAAAACGTATTTAATATTTAATTTAATATGTCAATAAATATAATTCCATATGGGTTGCCTAGCAAATTTCAATCCAGAGTATGTTTAATTAATATTTAAAAAATTTTTTTTTTTTAATATTAACATATTAAATTAAATATTAAATACGTTTTATTAAATAAGCATCTCGGTGAAGGTCGTTGTATATCGGGATATTAAATTTCTAAGGGAAATTAAAAGTAGTGAATTCTCTTTTTAAGAACACAAACAAACATTAAATTAATAATTAAAATAATAAATTAAATTATTTGTAAAATATGTGGCTAAGTGCAGAACTCGAAGACGTCTGTTTATTTTCGATTCGAGAGTTTTATTTTATTCCTTGAACTCTGAGGAAAGTTTTAAAGAAGAGAAAGTTTTGAAAAATAAAATAGTTTTTTTTTTGTATTTTGGTTTCTATTCGGGAAAACCGATCAATCTGTATGGGGTAGCATAGCAAAATGTTCTTAGTAAAACTAATCATATTAAGACGAAACGAAGTTTGCGGGGGCTGCTAGTTTTTTAATTAAAACAAATCCCGTTTCATATTCATTGACTATGTTTTTGTTTCAATAGAAGCAAGTATTAATTTTTTTATCAATCTTGAATCGTTTAATTACCGTCTTTAATGGTTGATTCTTATACAACTCATTTCTGATTGTCTTATAATTAGCTAAATTTGAAAACCTCAAAGATAAATACATATATAGAGTATATATTATATTTTTTTTTCAGGCTATACTGACTTTAACCATATCGAAATTACTTCACAACGAATTCCGATCCGTAAAGTATATTTACATTATTGGAATATCGTGCTTTATGGGGTTTGCGCTATCCTTGCCTTTGACCGTGGTAAGCATTGTTTCTTCTATAATATACGAATTTCAATTTTTCAGGTTTAGAATATTTTTTTAAGGCGATAAAACCATTATTAAAAAAAATATGCGTGTAATTATGTACGCGCGTAAGATGTTATACTTCTTTGGCTTTTTTATTTTTTTATTAATATTAAATAATTAATAATAGATATTTAGCGTTAATAATTTAACAACATTTCAAATTTTGTATATTATTGAATTATTAATTAATATTAATAACAATTATTATTTATTATTTTATTATATCATTAATTTAATTTAATAACTAGGTATGTTTCATAACCTTTTAACTAAGAAACAATAGGTCTTTGTGAAAAAGCATTGCTAAATTTCTTTGAAAAAATAATTTAAACTGCTTTATTTGTTTAAAAGGTACTACAAATGTCATTATGGTCATACGTCACGTATATTATATTTCTTTTTACTTGTAGATTGACATATTCCCATCTCGCTCGCGCACGCTCGGCGCCCATACTGAATTTTGTGTCACGGTGCGCTCGCATCGTAAAATTTCACTCTCATAAATTTTTCATAACGCGCCTAAAGAAGTATAACTTCAAAAATTTTTAGAAATCGTATTTTTATCGAAATTTAATTGCTATAAAAATAGTCGGCGTTAATATTGAAATATTTCAGTAGACACCAATCTTAATTTCTAATATATAACTGCACTATATAAAAGCACTCGAAATATCAAATCTATTTAGAGTAGGTAAATTAATGTAAATACATTTCAGATAGAGGGCATCTTAACACAGTGTTTAAGTTTAAGGTCGGTACTCACATACGGTATTACTCGATAGTTTTACTCGAAGCCGAGTAAAAATCAACGTGTGGACCGCAAAACTCACAGCTCGAAGGGTCTCACCGAGCCGGCTCGATGGAATTAAATAAAAGTAATTTCCTTCGAACCTACTCGAAGCGAGCCGTCAATCTGGACTCGAACGTGTGTACGTGACTCGGGTGGCGCGAGGCGAGCGTCAGTCTGGTATTGTTTATCGTGATAGAAACACGTGTTTTTAAGAGAAATGGATTTGAGATTTTATTCCAAAAGCGCTATAGAAGACTATTAACACATATAGACAGTGTGAGTGTTTATGAAATGACAAGTCCAAAGATTACTCCCACAAAAATAAGAGAAATTAATGTTATGATAAATTTCTTTTCATTTTCTTTGATTTTCTTATAAAGCACTGTGAGACTTGCTAAACACTGCCACCGTCTCCTTTGTTGCACAGACATCCTTTGCTCGAACGGTTCGGTGAATACTGAACGGCGCGCCTCACTCGATAGATCAATGCTCAATGTGTGGACGAAAGCCCATACCATGGGTTTTACTCGATAGTTTAGCTCGATCGAGTAATACCGTATGTGAGTACTGACCTTTAGAGTAACATTTTTCTTAGTCAAAATCGGCAATCTTGTACTTTGGAATATAAAATTCATTTTTAAGACAAAAATTCTAGAACAGTAGCTGCATTTGAACATAGATTAACCCTTGTTTAATCCATGAATCTCGTTTAAGCCATGATTAAGAGCATTATTAATCTACGTTGAAACTTTTTAATTACATTGTACAAAAAATATTGTTAGCTTCTGCTAATTCCGCGGATTTTTGTATTATGCAAATAATGCAGTAAGGAATAGACGTATATATGTATTTACTAAGCCTTACATTACGATGTATGGACTTAGGGAATCTTGTTAAAATAATTGGATTTTCTTTTCTCTAAACGTAACTATTAAAGTATTACAATAAAACTTAACTTTAAAGCAACGCTGCGTAACACACAAAATATACACAAAAATGGAAATAACAAATTAAAAATAACGTTGCTGAGTTTATTCCTCGAATTCATAACAGCTCTTCACCTTTTCTACCTGATTTTTATAAATGCAAGTATTTTGATTTAGTTTTAGAGAATAAATGTTGTATTAAGTACGTTATTTTAACTTCATTAAACAATAGTTAATACAAATTCCCTAAGATATTGGAACAAAATAAAGTATTTATTTCTTGGGAGAAACAAAAGTTATACATACGGGGTAGATGTATGGGCTGCCAAATTGCTTAAGCTTTCAATAGAAACTATAATCTATAAATATTTTGTCTCTCGATAAATGATCAGAGTATTTTTATGTTAATCGTTTCGTGACATAAACCTTTTATCTTGGACTATATAATATTGTGTGCTAGCAATGGTGAAGTCAGGGTCAGTTCATTTCCTAGGATACCGATAATTTCCCTTGAAGCACTATTCAACTCGGTTTCTCTCTTTGTAGACGTATTTCTTTTAAATTTTTAGAAGTGGAAGTTAATGCTATTAAAATGACGCTGTTTTTCATCAATTTCTACTTGCATTTTTTGGCTTTTCATAAGTGCTAGGTTAATGCTTTATGTACATTTTTAAATCTTTTCAAAATATATGTATAATAATAATAAGTCGTGGTTTCTATATCAAAATATCAGCATCCAGTAGTAGCTTTTAAATATAGAAATATAGAAAAGTCGTTTGATTAAAAGATGAATGTATACTTTTTAATTTCAGATGCCAGTAAATAAACTAAATGGGCTGATGATTGGCCATAAGTTCAGTTCTTTGTACTTAAGCGGTTTCAAAGCTTTGATTGTCATGTGGATGTATGGAGTGAAGAAATTTTCAACAGATATACAATTTTGGCTAGGCTTTAAGCCAACTGTGTACTGGAGAACTGTTTGGATGCTTTTACCTGTAACATTTTGCGTAAGAGTTATTTTATTCATGTTTTAATCCCAAAAAGCTAGAGATTGAACATATGTGCACACATTGTTCTATATCTCTAGCATAGATTGCTAGTCTCAAAAGCTTTACCGGAAAAATCAGTTTCGAGAACTGATGCAACAATACGATTTTAGAAGAAATTCACGGTCAACGTGGACAATGCTTTAAAGCGTTGATACATTTCCTTTAACAAAAGTGGACAGTAGCGTATTTTATTTCTAGTGATTTCTCCTCAAAAGGAAGGTGAACTGGAAAGTAAAGGTCACGGGTCTTTAATAAAGATATATTGTTCAAGTACCTCAGGTTTTACTAGTTTATACATTGATTCTCTTACGTTTATACATAAGGGGAATAATTAATGCCTCTTACCATTGAAGTGTAATTGATTAGGTTTTGTTAAATTTTAAATATAAAACCTTTCGTATAGGCTGAGCTCTGCAGCATATGCAGTATCAGACAGTTTACTGATAAGGACACGGCTGAAATTGTGTATCATAGCTACTTTCACAGCGTTATGTCGTACGGTATTTTACTGTGGGGTGGTGCTGCAGAGGTTCATCCATATTTGTGCTGCAGAAGCGGGCTGTTCGGGGTATTTGTTATGTTTCTCCGAGGGTGTCGGTACGGAATAAGTTTAAGGAATTAAATATTATGATACTATCTGGTCATTATATTCTTGAAGCCTTGTTGTATAATATCCAAAAAACATAAACCATTTTAAAAACAAATGCTGACTTTCACCAGTATAATACGCGAAATAGAACTATTTTGAGTGAACGACCAACCAGGCTGCAAAAGATAAACCACTCTTTATTCGTTTTTACAACAAACTCCCAAGCGAAATTAGAGTATTATCACTAAATAAATTCAAAGCCCTCGTTAAACGGAAATTAATCAATAAAGCTTTTTATAAATTTGAGGAATACTTAAATGATCCTAAACCTTGGGATTGATTTGCTCCAGTTCAAACAATTTGTATGACAATACTTGGCGATTAAAAAGAGTGGCGGAAAGTTTCTTGCCAGTTCCTCTTACCCGCTCTACGCCTTTGACTTGCGAACTGGTAGTAAATGTAAATTTACAATTAATTTAACTTGACTGTGTGTACTTGTTTACCTACATCAATAAAGATATTTTGAGTTTGAGTTCAATCAGTGTGTGTCTGTTGATGTTATTGTACAAATGTTCTATACATTAACTCGTTACACTGTAACATTTTGTAAATTGTAGGCCTATATGACTCAGTCAAGGTTTTACATGCGTATTATTTACAATATCGTATACATTGCTTAATACCCTTTACAGTTAAAAAGTACAACTTTTGGAATCAGTGGAAATACGTGTATTTTGATTTACTAACTTTAAGAATATGTTGTGTTATTTTTAATTAAAATTTTCTTTTCATAACCATTATGTTTGTACACGCCGTCTCCCATTTACATTTCACACCTAAAAGGTATGTTTTCATTTCAAATGCACATCTTCGGCTCACTGAGTTATTGATTTGACGTGTAGTTCTTATGGTCTAAGATCCCGATATACAACGACCTTCACCGAGATGCTTATTTAATGAAACGTATTTTATATTTAATTTAATATGTCAATAAATATAATCCATATGGGTTGCCTAGCAAATTTCAGTCCAGAGTATTTTAATTAATATTAAAAAAAAATTTAAACATTTTACCGGTATGATTATTAGATAAATTCTATACCAATCGAAAGTATGAAGCCCATAGAATATGCAAACGTTAGGTTGTTTTTAATCAATTAATTATGCGTATATTTTTTATGTGAGACTAAAGTATATAATATACATCTTTAGTAAAAAAGAAAATTATAGTGATACATATATAATACTACCCTGATTAAAAATATTGATTGAAAAAAATTAAAGAAATGTATTACATGCAAATTATAAAAAAATACTTTTTTTTAAATATTAATTAAACATACTCTGGACTAAAATTTGCTAGGCAACCCATATGGATTATATATTTATTGACATATTAAATCTATATATATAAAAGAAAGTCGTGTTTGTTACAACACTTATAACTCGAGAACGGCTGGACCGATTGCCATGGTTTTTGATTTGTTGGATTTGTTTCCGCCCAGAATAGCAGAATACATCTTAAAACAATGAAAACTCAATATGTGTAATAAATACTTAATCATTTCAATAAATGCTGATTTTTTTATTACATGTCAAACATTTGTTGTCCAATCCTGTCAAAAAGTGTAACAACTATTTTTTTTTTGAGCTTTTGGCCTGGTTGCTGAGACCTTTAAGCCACAACTTTATTTTTTTCTGAAGACATTTCATTTATTTTTTGACAATTTATTTTTTGTAAAATGTCTACAAAGTTCAGGTACTGTTATATTTGTTTGTTTTAGACATTAATTTTCGAATGCATTTTTTTCTCATAGTTAATTGTACGTGGCATGGTCACGTGTGGGCAAACCATCCGCTTTATTTGTTCTTGCGCCTGACCAAAAAATAAAGAATGTCGTTTACCACAAAGTGCTTGAATGAAAGTCCTATTAATGAATTCATCCGAGTTTTTTTTTTCCCAATCTGCACAACATAGTTTTCAATCATTTTTTTCTGAAATGAGTTTGAAGTACTTAATTATTATTTTTTATTTTTATTCTCATTCTGTATGTATGTTTTCATCATCATTCATCATAATAAAATACTTTTTTGTTTCTATCTATATAAATATATTATTTTGTATCATTGTTTTACGTTCATCAAAGCCTAAATTAGTTCAGCTAAAAAGTAACACGACATTCATTGACTGTTAGGCGGTACGAAGTTCGCCGGGTCAGCTAGTTAAATATAAAATATGTTTCATTAAATAAGCATCTCGTTGAAGGTCGTTGTGTATCGGGATCTTATACTATTAAGATTTAGTCATTTTCTAATATTCATAAAAACCTTACACAAAAAAATACTGTTTGAATTTGTACAACAAAAATTTTAAAATTTTCATTTATACTGTTGGCATCGTCAATTATTGTATAGTATTATTTCTATATCACTAATTTTCTAAAAAATATTTCATTTATATTTTTTAAATTTTTTTCAACATTATTTGAACAAACATAATAAAAATAAATCTAAGGTCATCCTCGAACTTTTTCTGTACATTACTCCAGCTTTACTAATAGTCACTCGAATCAATTTTGGTTTACATAATTTACACACAGTTACAGGCAATTCAATTACAAATGTATTAACACAAACATAATTCTATTGAATGAATAATTCGATTCAATAGAGGGATTGCGAATCAGTTTACTCAATAATTCTTGTTATCAGTGCATTTCTGTGTTTGTATCAAAGGTAAATGTCATAGTTAAGATCAATTATTCAGTTATTCTAAGCGTTAGTTGATCAAAAGCTTCGTTCTGTGTTATAGATTTAGATTGTTTATTGGATAGCACTACACTTAACTAACGTACACTTCTAATTAGAGTACTGAAGTATTTCCGAACCAATTCACTAAGACCGAACCCAATAATCAATCCATAATCTCAGATTGTTTGAAATCAGACTGTGACAGTCGATCGATCTCCTATCTGCATCCCAATAAACAAACCCTACGAAGACAATCCATTTTTGGCGACGGAAAAAATGCTCTTTGTCGTTCCATTTTACTCACTCATATTTGATAATCAATGTAAACAAAATAAAGCAAATAAAACCGTACAAATACCATTAAAAACTACATGTGTATGTTTACAAACAGTTTTTTTAATTATTTAAAAAACTGGTGTAAGTTAAAATCTGTTAAAATAATTATCGGTTGAAATCGAGCTTTCGTCAACTATCATTTTCATACAAAGGTCTATCCACAGACACCGATACGACCTCGCATGGATAGCTTGTATCGACAGGTGGCTATTACAATCCATCGATTGGTTATTGGCATACTGGTTACAATATTTGTATTAAGATTACTATCTCAGATGGTGGATTATGGATTGAGATAGGAAATTCGGCCGTTAGGGTTATTCAAGAAAAGAACGTACTAATTCTTAAAAGGCGAAGCGCTTGTGAACCTTCTGGCAGTGTTAGTGTTCATGGGCGGCGGTATCACTTAACATCAGATGAGCCTCCTGTAACATAAAAAAAAAAGTTACACATGTTGTTACCGTCTGTTTTATTGATAGGCCTGATATTTTTTCTGTGGCTGTAAAGATAATTTTAAAATATCGTGAAAATAACAAACTTTGTGGATTAGCTCACGATATTCAGAACTGCACGCTTAAACATGGATTGCCAGATGATAATATTTATAACATTCAGCTTTAACGGCATATAAATATGCATATATTTTCTTTGCACTCATATTATGAACTATAAGCAACTGCATTTAAGTGTGTACTTAAGCCTGAGATAGATCTTCACATTCTAGAGTTCGCATAACTTCAAGATGCGGCTCAACAGTTGAATGATTCGAGTGGTGGCAACACTTTTTACTACTCTATAAACGAGGTTTATAATGTGTATAGGTTTTACAGATTTTATTGTAAATACTCTGCAATTTTTAACAATCTTTTTACTAAGCATTTTCTATTGTGTATTGTATAAAAAATAAAAAAAACAGTGTGATTTCCGATGTCTTTCGAATAACTATTTCTTATTTTTCTCACCGTTCTTCTGTATTATTTGTTTAACGATTATGACGTCCGAATATTTATGTAACAACATACGCAATTTTTAACGCAATCCTGATAACATAAGGAATTAGTATTAAATCGTAAAAAATAGCCACATTGAGTGTCATGTATATTTGTATAGATATATAAAATAAAATAAAATAAAATAAAATATGTTTATTAAGGAACATAAGATACATGTATCACTTATTCCACGTCATTAAATTTGAATTTGTAGGCATCCCTACTCATCGGCAAAGAAGACAGAGGGTGTAGGCCGAGAGAAAAAGCCGGCGTAAAAAACTCTCGGTACTCTTTTAAAATATGAAATCATCAAACAACACTTATTCTATTATACACAAAAACAAATATCGCAAATTAATTAGAAGTAGCCTGTCTAGCACAAGTCCCAGGCCCTTTTATCAACTAGATAATCGTTGACTTTATAGTAAGCCTTTTTACACAGCTTTTCTTTAATACATTTCTTAAATTTATTGAAAGGCAGAGATAGAAGAGCCTCTGGCATTTTATTAAAGAAGAGTATCCCTTTTCCCAAAAAAGAATTACTAACTTTAGATAGTCTAGTACGGGGAAATTGCAGCCTGCGTTTGTTCCGTGTATTAACATTGTGCGTATGTTCTATTCTTGTAAACTTATCACTATTTTTGTATACATACATAATATTTTCATAAATATATTGCGAGGGAAAGGTAAGTATATTAATTTCCTTGAATTTATCTCTAAGAGATTCCCTACATTTTAAATTATAGATTGCACGAATAGCCCTCTTCTGCAGGATGAAAATAGTTTCGACATCAGCAGCATGACCCCATAATAATAAGCCATAAGTCATTAAGCTATGAAAGTAACTAGATTAAGCTATGAAAGTAACTAAAAGTTAGTTAGTTAGTTGAATGTCATTCATTCTCCATTAACCAAGTCAATTTAACAACAGAGCGTGCTCACTGAATACTCACCCACTCACGCGTAGGTGAGCCTTCCACCCGGATTCCCTGGCGATGACGACGCGTTTGCTTGTGATTGGTCAACCAAATCTCTAATACAATCACAGGCAAGCGATTCGTACTTCCGTTAGACCAATAATAATTGCGAATCATGTCAGCTTTCTTTTCCTTCTTTTAGCCATACTATTCAAAATTAAAAGGCCATTTGTTTAACGAATAACATTTCTTACAGGTACTGATTATGCATAAAATTAACGAGCTAAGCAAATTAAATGATTTACAACAACAAATTTTAGCAATTGTTTGGGTTGGATTTTCATTTTTAATTGTTTCTGTATTTCAAATTAAAACGATTGCAAGATATATTTTACAAAGTGTAAGTATTTAATTATTCTACCTACATTTCTTTTGACGTTACCTTTTCATATTTTGTTTTATACCTTTTTTTTATGGCTCTGGCACGGTTTGTGTATTAGCCAGTGTCAAGTACCTATAAGATTTTTATAATTCGTGCTTTTTGCCTTAGAAATTCGACCATGTCCTACATGTACGGTTTAGGCACTCTCGCCCGGTACCGCACAACCCTCCCAAAGGCCGGGAACAAATTAAATTAAAACTTGCCCTCAAACCGGGAATCGAACCCGGTACCCCTCACCTAGCTGCCACTTAATAAGACCGCTAGGCTATGAGGCTCCTCGTTTTATACCTGTATCAGTATTAGTTCAAATTTGGAATTATCTTCCAAGATATAAATAATAATTTCTAAAATTCAGAATCCAATACAACAATTCCTAAAATATATCTGAATTTGAATATTAAGACACTGTTCATTTTTAGAATTTATTGGGTATATTGCGCAGCAGTACAAAATATGGCCCAATCGATCCCGATGACCGGAAGCGAAGGAAATGTTTTGACGAGACAATTACGAGCCGCCAATGCAGACATAACTGTATAATGTTATCCGTGAGTTGAATGTTAATGATAATAAATCATGTGACGTTACACATCTACATACTGGCCTTGGATTCTTTTATCATACAAAAGAAGGTAATCCGTATTACAGGCACAGGTCTGTCACGGTTTTTTGTCGCAAACGCAATGTCTCAGAGAGGGAGGCTTAAACAGTTACAGGCATTCATGTAAAATGTATGCCTATCACTTCGGGATAATGTAGCGATGATTTTTTTAAATCGGTCCTGTAAAGCTTAAGTTTATTCGATACAAAATACAAATTTCGCTTAATAATAGACTGAAACATTACCGTAACGGTAAGGCTAAGGTCATTTTTAATTAAGCCGAAATAATTAAGAAAATTTTCGTTAGCCTATCCCATTTTGCTTCTTCAGTTACGTTCTAATTACACAATAAACCATTAGGACTTTAACGAACGTCTTAGAGCGCTTAAAGCTCGACATTATACACAAGGAACATCCTTTGTTTACATTTCCACGTGTATCTAGTACATGACCGTTGTGGCACAAGGTGTATCTTATTACACAGTGTTGAATAGCCGCTACTGTTAACCCGATGCGCTTGTAGTACACATTTAATATGTGTCCTACCTAGATTTAGAGTAAGGATAGACTAGAAGAAGGATTAAGTTTTCTAAGGCTACACGGACCTTGTGTTTGAGGAAATCTGTCTGTCGTATATTAAATTTTATGAAGAAATCGATAGAAGCTTTTATGAGACCCGAATACCTATTTGATGATGTCCAATATGTTATTACATTGCAAATATTATATAAATGGAATAAAATATTTTGAACTAATTGAGGTTTTTAAATAAACGTTGATTTCATTTTGTTGTTTTAGTTTATTAAATGTTATTATAAATTTTTTTCAGGAAAAATTTGAATGTAATCATTTACCGTTGATATTCAAGCGTCAATCAAAAACAAGTAATGAGTCGTCTCTCAGGCATATATTCGACGCCGGCGCAACAAGAAACAGGCCTTCAAGTGTGGTTGATATTTCGTATAATAACTATAATTAATATTATATATTTTTAAAATTAAATTGACTAAATATTTATCGTGTTTGGTATGCCTGATCTATAACATGCAATATTGTTTACTTTAACCGTTTTTATTGTTAATGTTAACTCGTTTCTGGCGAATTTATATAATACTAGCCGATCCGGCAAACGTCGTTTTGCCATGTTTATCATTTAAAATAAAAAATAGGGGTTGATCGTAGAGGGGTGAAAATTAGGGGTTGTATGTATTTTTGTATGTTGTATCATAAAAAAATAGAAATTAAAAATTTTGTCTAAAAAATAAATAAAAAAATTTAGGGGTGGACTACCCCTTAACATTTAGGGGGATGAAAAATAGATGTTGGCCGATTCTCATAGATACCGGATAAGCACAAAAAATTTAATCAAAATCGGTCAGGCCGTTTCGGAGGAGTATGGCAACGAAAACTGTGACACGAGAATTTTATATATTAGATACCCAATAAAATATACTTATTATACCATGCTCCATTTTAGACATCGATTTTCTTACATATTATTTTGGTTACCATTACCATACCATTAAGCCTTTTAAAAATTCAATCATCAGACAGAATACCAGACGTGTTCTTGACTGTGATAGATTATCCATAAAAAATTGAGAAAGTTGCTAAATATCGGTAACAATGTGTTCTTATAGAATTTGGTTATCATCATGCCGTCTATTGACCAAGTATATTCGATTCATTTCAGTCGTAGTTTCAAAACCGGCTGTGCACCAATGGATTTTCTATGTGTGTATTTATGACGCGTACGGGGAAGCAAAACAAACTGAGGAAAGTCATCACTTAGATTCAAAAAGTCGACGGCAGGTGACAGACAAAGAAGGCTGTCGATAAGATAAAATAAATGAACACGAAACAGATACAGAAATCTGCGGCCCAGATCCAAAAAGGTTTTAGCGCCACTGGTATTTTTCAAAAGGTACTTTAAGCATCTTATTAACGATAAAGTACATTTTCTTCTGTGTACAATATCGAAGAGAGATTAAAACTTAACATAAAAGATGATTTAAAGTACTGAGGCATCGCAATTTATTAGGGGCTATAATAGGCTTTTGTTGCTTTAAAAGTTCTGGTAGGAAACTAACAAAGTTGCAATTAAGCTATCAATTTCATTATTATTTCAAACATATTTTAACTACTATACTATTCAAAGGAGAAAGAAGACTTTATTGCTACTTCTTCTCATCTATTATAAGCCCCTGAATTCAGATCTACTGTTACTGTCACTATCAAAGGTAATTAAAAAATTGAAAAAGTAGATCTTTAACGAGAAACTAAAGTACTGAGAAACTGTGCGGCTGTCAGAAAGCAATGATATGATAGGTAATAAAAATAAGAAGAATCCAACAAGCAATGAACCAAAAAACAAGGAGGAGAAGAGAAAAAGCAGAAGAGATGAGGGCACCCTAAAAAAGGTATATAGAATATAAAGAAGCGGATATCAGGAAGGGAATGGAGAAAGTGAGCCATAGATTGAGAGATTTGGAAAACGCTGGAACTCTGGCTTTTACCCGAGAAGGGGTTTCAATTAATGCTCCTGAAGGAAGATTTATAATTAATGTAAATTGCATATTGTAAATAATTAATTTTTAATATAAAGTCCATTTTTAGATTTTTGTATCTGTATGAATAAATTATATTTGTTTTGATTCAAATTGGATCGATCAGACGTTTCCTATCGCCGAATAATTAAACGTATAGAAAATGAATTATTTATATCTATGTGGATATTATATGTTAGCTGACCCGGCAAACAATGTTTTACCATGTATATTATTTCTTGGAAACATTGTTTTAGTTTAATAAAAATAACTATCTACTATACTAAAAAAATGGGGTTGATCGTAGAGGGTAAATTTTACAAATTTTGTGTTGTATGTATTTTTTGATGCCACATTATAAAAAATAAAATTTTATCCAAAAACGAAATTTTTTTGGTTCGCCACGCCGTTGAAAGATAGATAATAGCCGATTCTCAGACTTAGTGAATTTGCATAAAAAATTTCATAACAATCGGTCGAGCCGTTTAGGAGGAGTATGGGAACGAACATTGAGACACGAGAATTTTATATGTTACATTATAGGAGTTAGAATTATCAATTCCATCGTTTCTCCAAGCTTCTTTTATAAAATTCACCTTAGCTGTTTATTAAGCTATCTTAGACTTATAAGCACAAAAGCCCTTTATAATGTGGCAAATTAGCTACTGTAGCCTTTCTCGTATTCATCCAGCGCTTAAACATTTTCGATAGCTATATCTCAAAGTTCAGACACAAATCGTCCCATAACCCACTAGGAATCTAGAAATAACCAATTTATACTAAATTTTCAGATTCTCTTGATTAATCGTCATTTGTATGGTATATTTTCGGTAAATAAAAAATTATTTAAATCTAAGTCTAAATTTGGAACACTGTATAAACACGATGTTCCACATTTGCTCTCCTTAATTCTAATTATTTTGTATCTCACGGAGAGAGGTTTAATGAGTTTGATATAGGTTGATGCTACGTAACTTATTAGAAGGTACATGATAAAATTTAAAAATATTTTCTATAATCAGTTGGTTTTCGAAAATCTCGGGCTTCACAATTGGTAAGAAAAGGGTGGACATTTTGCCTATTTATTTAAATAAATAAAAAGTTATAACTATCCAAATAACTTTATAATTTTCTTTAACCTATTATTATTTTTGACAATTATTATTAGGTTTGTTATAGTACATGTGAAGTGTTAGACATGTTTTATTAAAAAGGGTTCCCAAATCTTACTACAAATTATTTATAACAAATAAACATTTTTTTTAAATTTATATCTAATGGTAATAATAAGAAGCTTATAAATCAACATATTATTATATTTGTTAAATAAAATGTGTGTTCCATGTACAATAATCCTATTTATATACACATAATATAAAGTTCAAAGTTACACGATAAAACAAACGTAGTAATGTTTGTGTAATATGTATAATGTTTGTTGAGTTAATATCGAGTGTTAAAGTCCCATAGAGTTTATAGTAAGGGTGCAATTATTGCATTAAATACAATTTGTAAATTGTAGTTGCCTTGTTTTTTAATTGAAATAATTATTGTATTGGGAAACGAAAACAAATCTGTCAATAACATTATTATCTTTAAACGTATTTTTGACAAGGACTACGTGATTTAACTAACATCAATTCAAGTTAACATACGTATGCCTTTATTTTTGAATAACCATTTTTTCACACATACAAAATATGAAATGTATTCAACATGGAGTCTCGCTACTGTTATATTTATGATTCGGCATTACGTACCATCTTTAAATATTTAAATCGAGACGAGAGCTTTGACCAAACAACACAACACTGCTGATTGTTTTCGCAGAAGAAAGAGACGCATATATGCTACAACTTCCGCCCACAACACTGCTATTTGGAGCTGCACTGGGAATTTATAAGCGAAACCTTATGTTAAGCCTATTGACTTGTGTGTAAACCTGCAACCTGTCATAAAGACAGAACATACATTTCTGAATCTGCTTAATTTAAGTTTTTGGTTGTTTAAAACTGTTGTCTAAACTGATGAAATTAATTTGACGATTTTGATCCAAATTCAAATCATAATCTACATGTTTTATTTATTGTAAGTACTCAAATTATAATTGTAGGTCTACAAAAAATACAATTATTTAAAATTGTATTGTTTTTGTAAAACGTATTCGACAGAACAACGCAACGGTTTCTTGCAAGTTGCAAGAACGCGGCGTTTAATTATCAGTGCGGCCTCAGTACTAGTGTAGTTTCTGTGTATCTCAACTAAAGAATCGAAGGAGAAATAAAGATAGCATAGAAAAAAGCTGCACGTTTTGTGCAACAGTTGAATAGTTTATATTCCATATTCATCAATGAGGGTAAACGCACTCTTTAATCAGTTCTAACAGTGTTTCATTAGAAATAGAACCCAGGAGGTCATAGTATTTATTAATTACAAATGCGATAGATTAAAAATTCTAATAATTGCCGATATGAATAAAATTCATTACAATTACAATATAAAAGTGAAAACATTCACCGGTTCTGATAAAACAATAATAGTATTCGGAGTAAAAGATCCAATTTCATTTTTTTATTGCCTGGTTGTACTATGAATATATAAATAAAACATGCAAATGCTAATGTTTTATTAATTAAAAAAAAGGTTTTCCAACGGACATTACAATAAAATCATATATACAAACCTAAATATCAATACTTATTACTAAAAATAAAGAATTCTGACCATCTATAAATACGGGGTGGTCAAAAAGCCGTGGATCAAACGCAAATAGGGGATAGATGAATAAATTATAACTCTGTAGGGGTTGAGTTTAGAGACCACCCGTAGAACAATTTTGTGCAGCTAATGACCTCATCTACCCCCTATTTGCGTTTGATCCACGACTTTTTGGCCACCCTGTATATGGTTAAAGAAGCAAGTGCAAAATGATAATTTATTGTAACTTTGTGAAAGAGAATCTGCAAAACACTGAGTATCACATCTCAGCTGAACTTGACCGTCGGCTATTTCTAGTAACTAAACAATAATATCGCAAGTAATGTGTAGTTTTATTTTTTACTTTTTTCGTCGTTAACCAGAAATATTTAATGTTTTCCTGGTAACTTTATAGTGATATTTCCTGATGCAACATCGTATGACCTTTCATATTAACCGTTGCATGCACAATGTTATTATAACTATAATTTGATCTGAATGCTTTTCCGAGCTTCAACTTAAATTTCTTGACGGTAAAATTTATTCCCTTTATTGTATATGGTGAATGCTAAAGAATATCAATTATCTTCTATTTTAAAATAGATATACTACCGAGATGAGCGGAAAGAAACTTGGTAGTTAATGTTTCAGTACTAATGTGATTCCTGACTTTAAAAGGAAGAATGCAAATGTCACTCCTTAAATTGTATTTTAAATCGAAGGTTGAATCCGGGCGATTTCGTAAAGCTTCACAAAACTTGTGTTTAGATCTTTAAAAAAAAATACAAGAATGAACTTCCTATATTCACATTATCACTTAAACATGGCGAAACTTAAATTGTCTCTAAATATAACATTTTCGTGTCACCGTGTTTGTATATAAGCCCCTAAATGGCTTGACCTTTTGAAATGAAATTTTTGTTTTTATTCTAAGTAGGTCTAAGTCACAAACTTCTTTTTACGTCTCAGTTTCCGCTTAGTGATGAGGAATCCTCAATTTTTATTTAATTTAGTATCAAACAATATATATATATATATACGAGCAGTAATGGCCCAGTGGCTTCAGCGACCAGCGTGCGACTCTCATACCTGAGGTCGTAGGTTCGAACCCCGGCTGTGCACCAATGGATTTCTTTCTGTGTGCATTTAACATTGGCTCGAACGGTGAAGAAAAACATCGTGAGGAAACCGACATGTCTTAGACCCAAAAAGTCGACAGCGTGTGTGAGGCATTGGAGGCTGAACACCTACTTGCCCATTAGATTTAAAAATGATCATGAAACAGATTCAGAAATCTAAGGCCAAGTAACCTAACCTAACGAGGTTGTAGCGCCACTGATTTATTTTATGTATTTATCAAACAATATAATCGCTATCTTTTACATTTATAATAATACATAACTTTAATCCGGTTAAAAAGTTTTTTCTTCAGCTGATATTGTTAGACAACATATTATTATATGAATGTATTCAAAAGTATATAAATTTCAAACATCGCGCGCATCAGGTGATGAAATGTATATTTTACATATCGGTTATTATCGGCTTGCCTTTTTGATATGATTTTGCTTATTTCATGCTTATATAGCAATTACGCTTTGACGTTGAATAAAGCTTTGTAGGAGAAATACCATTCAGTTTGCTTACGATTGGAATCGATTGATCTAAGGTTGTTGATCTATCTACTATTCACTGGCTTTGTGGTTTTGAACTTGGTAGTAAAATAAACTTTATCGAGAGAAATTCTTAGAAAGCAATCGATAAAATTTAAAACGGTGCACACCAATCCTCAAATTTATAGAACACGTATATTGTTAAGTAGTGTATACACCAGCGTGGATATTATGTTAAAAATATGAATATATATATCGTTCCTTACATATGAAATTGGCGTATTTCGTACTGGAATTCAAAGTTCAAATTTGCACAGCTATTTACTCATGTATTTGTGCTTCGATGACCGTCATTTATTTGTTTTTTTCTGTTTGCGTCACTCATTTTATAAAATGGAAAACTTAAAGTATCGCATTATTTACGAGTACGATTCTGCCGTGGAACTCGTGCTGCGAAAACGACTCGAAGTTTGAATGATGTGTACTGCGGTTATGTTGCAAAAGAACACAGTTCGTTTTTGGTTCCAACGTTTTCGTTCTGGAAATTTCAACCTGCAGAACAAGCCTTGAGGACGGCCTGAGACCCAAGTTGATAATGAAGTATTGAAGGCTATTGTGGAAGCGGATCCATCCCAAACCACGTCCGAGTTAGCAGCAGGCTGAGGTTTTAGGGATAAAACTGTTTTAATTCACTTGAAGCAAATTGGGAAGATTAAAAAGCTTGAAAGATGGGTACCTCATGAATTGACTGAAGCAAACCGACAAACGTCGACTGCTGCGTTACATTACTGAACCGGCACAATAATGAAGGCATTTTAAACCGAAGCATTACCTGTGATGAAAAATGGATTCTTTACGATATTCGGAAGCGCTCAGCGCAATGGTTGGATCCTGGCCAGCCAGCCAAATCCTGTCCCAAGCGAAAATTAACCCCAAAGAAGTTACTTGTAAGCGTTTGGTGGACTAGTGCCGGTATTGTTCATTGCAGTTTTCTCAAATCTGGCCAGACTATTACGGCTGATGTCTATTGTCAGCAATTGCAAACCATGATGGAAAAGCTAGCGGCTAAACAACCAGGCTGGTCAATCGCTCCACGCCACTGCTACTTCACGACAACGTTAGACCACACACTGCACAACAGACGCCTACCAAATTAGAAGAGCTTCAATTGGAATGTCTAAGACATCCTCCGTACTCCCCGGACCTTGCTCCAACAGATTACCATTTTTTTTTCAAAATTTGGACAACTTCTTGCAAAGGAAAAAATTTAACTCTGATGGGGCAGTCCAAATCGCCTTCACAGATTTTATTGATTCCCGTCCGACTGGTTTTTTAGTAAAAGTATCAATGAACTACCTATGAGATGGCAAAAGTGCATAGAAAACAATGGTTCATACTTTGATTAATTAAATATATTATATTTAAAAATATTCGACTTTTTGCCATCCTCCCATACAAAACGCCAATTTCATATGTAAGGACCTAATATAAATCATCACTAATAGTGGTTTTTATGTAAATTTAAATTATTTTTTGCTCCTGGCGTTTCGGCAATTACTTCGTTCTTCCAATTAGACCTTCTTTGCCTCGAATGCGGGCGTAATTGTGTGAATTGAAGTTCTGTCAAGTTTTGAGTGAAATTCTGTTGAGCTTTTTGAACAATTATCGTAATTCCTGAGTACGAATAATTTAAGTATTTCTAACCAGTTATTAAAAGCCCGAAGAATTTGAAATTCGATGAATAAGTTTTACTATTTACTAAACAAAATTCATTTAGTATATTCATACCCATTGTATATAAACGAATTATAACAATTACATAATACATTTAATTCTCTTTGTAATAATAAATGCAGAGAACAACATATTTTTAACATTTCCTCTATGGTGTACACACTACCTAACAATATACGTGTTCTAAAATTTTTGAGGATTGGTTTGCACCGTTTTTTAATTTCATCGAATGCTTTCAAAGAATTTCCCTCGATAAAGTTTATTTACTATCTCGTTCAAAACCGCAAGGCCGGTGAATAGAAACTAGATAAATAACCTTACAGCAATCGATTCCAATCGTAAGCAAACTGAATGGTATTTCTCCTACAAAGCTTTATTCAACGTCAAAGCTTAATTGATATATAAGCTTGAAATGAGCAAAATCATATCAAAAAGGCAAGCCGATTTAGAAGAACCGATTTGTAAAATATACATTTAATGACTTTATGCACCCGATTATGTTTTATAAAAAACGGTAAGTTCCCGTGTTGCACAGCCCCCTTTGTTATATTAAGGCATTTCAGACCCTAGATATTAACTTTTTAGTCTGTTTTTAAATGATTTGTGAAGACATGTTTCAAGTCGCGTGGTGGTCAGACAAACATCTAACAAACCGCCAGGTTTTATATATATCATATATTTTCAAGTGATAATTGCTTAAGTCATTTCAAAAACCAAGAGCTAAACGGAACCTACATAAATTTTGCTGATACATTTCAAATTTAACATTTAAATAAATCAATACTTGTTTTGTTTACATGCAATAGTGGAGATTGGCTGCGATTGCAAAACAACCAATACGTTTGTGGATTAACAGAGGCGAATTTTCGATCTCGTAAACGAAGTGAACTCACTACGCCGTAGCTAACAACTACGAGTACGATGAAGCAGGTTCCAGTACCTATAAATTAATAGACGTGGAAACCAGTTTTGTGATACTGAATATGTGTTTTTAGAATCGTAACAAAAATGTAAATATTTATATTTTTTATACGTATAAAAAATTAATAAAAGAATGCTTGGGGTTTGGTGGACCGAGTTTCGCACAAACGTCTGGATACTTCAAGAACTCGGTATTAAACAGCGTCTGTTTTCAACAGTACAATCTCGCATCCTTACATGCTTTGGACACGTATCTCGGCGTGGTGATCAGTCCATAGAACGCCTTGGCGTCCAGGGAATGGTGGAAGGCACTAGACCGCTCGGAAGGTCACCTACGCGTTGGACTGACCGAATCAAATCTGCCGTAGGAGATTCACTCAATCAGTGCAGCAGATGAGCTCTAATAGGCAACGATGGCGAAACGTCGTGAAGCGCATCACATCTGCTTCTTCTATTATCACTACTTCATAGCGACCACGACCGCTCTGTCAAGAGTGTACCGGATAGGAAGAAGTTTTTTTATAAGAACAATATTGAATTTTATAGTTCATTTCTTTAATAGCACTTTAACTATTAAAATCGATATGATTTAAAAGTCTCTAGTACCTTAATGAAATTTTTAAAAAAATATTTCTCATTTATATGATATATATGCGTCTTTAGAATTCCTCTACTTATTCTCTTCTTATCTTACGATATATTAACATACTTTTCTGGCGCTTTTGGTTCCTATAATCGAAAGCTTACGGTTTTGATTGTTTCAATACAATAGTAGTGTCGCTTTTGAAAGCTCGACAGGATTGCATGAACAAATTGTTTATATTGGTTATTTAAATACTGAACAATAAACTTTTTTGGTAATTTGAAATCCCAAAATCCATTCATGCATAATTTAACAATGATCAAACATAAGTCTTACTATCTATACTCGTATAAATAAAAATTAATCGCAAATTATGTTTCTATGACCGGCAAAATGTTGGTTTGTACAAGGTAGGCTAAGTAAAAAAAAACATATTATGGCGAAATGAAATTAACGGGGCGCGATAGGCCTAAATAAATCCTTCATAATACTCCTAGTTTTAATATAATTTATGTTATAGAATTCCCAATCTATTAGTCTAATTAATCCATTATCAATTATTGCTAATTGTATGCGCTTTGTTATGAATATTATATGAATGCGTGCTCCATAGCTATGCTTACTGCCCTGCGATTCTGTAACTCACTTTTCGAACTCACACAGCGGTTTTCGCATCGGCGGTCGCTCTCAAATCAGTCGTGAAGCAGTCATTCTGTGATTTGTGATGAAACCGCTGTGTGAGTTCGAAAAGTGAGTTACAGAATCGCAGGGCTGGTGATAGAGGCTAAACATTTGTTTTTTTTTCTTTATTACTACGATTAATTCCAAATCATGTCCAGCAATGTGCTACGGTTGCACTTAAAAGCGTTTTGTAAAGCAATAAACTTAGTTAAAATAGAGGCGGTAGTTAGTTCTTCTCGACCGTCTTTTGAGAACTCAAATCAGGGGCGTAAATGGCAGTAAATGTAAATTTAGAGTGTTTTTTTAAGCACAACAAATAACATGAAATATATTTTAGCTTTATCATTGATATAAAATTCCACCACGTCCGTTGCTGCACAATTGTGTTTTTGAAGACTTATTGTACGAATCACTACAATATGTGATGCTGTCTACTCGGAATATTTTCGAATTATTTCAGACGTTCAAAGCAAGTGCGCATCAATTCCTAAAACTGACAATGCATTCACGAGCCTGTTCATGTGAAATTCTCAAATGCTAAAATCAAACTATTGCTAAAAGCAACTGTAACTTAAAACTTTAGTAGTGACCTAATGGATGCCCCATTAGGTCATGGACACCTTGTTGCGGCTATTTTATTGAACTCTTTAAGGTAAGAAGGTGACGACCCAAAACAATAATTCGGGTTTCGAATTAAGGATGTTATTGCCATTTAAAACAATTAAACTTTCTCGACGAAAGTTTTTGGAACACAAGACAATTTTCGTTAAGATACAAACAATTTGAATGCAGCTATTTCGCTCAAATCTCTAGTTGATATTAAATTATTTGTTATAGAAGCAGTCTGCCTATCTCGGAATGAATGCGTCGGTACAATTCTTAAAATCACAATGTCGACGGTAAATTACCCCTCCTTGAATAGCACTGAGCCGAGAAGAGCATCTTCACTATTCAGACGCTCTTAAATTTTCTACTAAAGAGTTTCGTTTATAGATATAAGTTTCTTATTTATATTTTTACCATATTGACCTGTAATATACGATATTATAGAAATCTGATAATATATGAGTAGAGCGTGAATCAAAATAATCCTTTTATATTGTTATTTTAGTGATGTTCATCCACGCAAATCTAGAAGGGTAAAACTAACTGTATAGGTTAAATAATAAGGTTTTAAAGTTTTGTTTTGTTACTATTATTAACATTGTTGTCTACTAAACCTGTAACTATTATTGTTCATAGATTAGGAGCACCACGGATTGGAAGATTTTGTAAAGCTCAAGCTAAAAACCAAGCCCATTTTGTACCAATGTTGCCAATACAATATTAGGTTTATTTATCAACGTTAAATTATTAAACTTATCGATATTACACAATGTTCGATTCAGATTTGATCTCTATATAAGCAAAAGTCACCGAAGCTTGTGATGAGAAAGCTTATTGTGCTTGCCTTGCATACTGATATATTTTTCTCTTGTTACGGAACTTGCAAGAGGACTGGCGAGCCACTTCTCAAACATTTCCAATATTTATAGAAAGCCCGCCGTCTTGCAACTCCCGGTACACTTTTGTTGCATTGAGTGACGTATTTATATAAAATGGATTCGTTTTAAAGTTACTTTCTAGTTTCTTGAAATTTATTATATAAATATCTTTGCAAGGAGTAGAAAGTTTTCGAGTGTAAAAAAAAGATCAAAGTTTCGCTTGATTGAGGTTGGTCAAACGGAATAATACATCACAATTACGCAAAATGCGTCATCGTGTTGTCTTTTGTTTTTCATTTTCACCTCTTTGTCTGTCAATATTTTTTTAAAATAAAAAGGGTATATTTTATAAATTTGTATTTAAGGGAATACAATATTTTGAATTTCAGAATATTGTTTAATATATTTATGACCAAGACTAACTTCGTACAAGTAACTATGCGATGTTGTCATTTACTCTTGTTATTGACATTTCTAAACTTCTATGAAAGCTCTACTGGGTACGACTGCAAAGTTACGTTAGCTTTTATGCAAATTAATTCCGTAATAAATACATACTTTAGTTTTGAGCGTCTCCTTCCTAAAGTTTTGAGCGTCACCTTTCTAAAGTTTTGAACGTCACCTTTCTAAAGTTTTGAGTGTTTAGCTTTCATACGTAAATGCCACTTTATTTGTTTTTTCCTGTTAGAGTATATTTTATCATTTTATGCATTTAATATACAGTTTTTAACGCGTTTAATATTTCACTTATTCTGTCGTTATGCTTACACTATAATCTATTTGGTAGTTAATCTGTTCTTTATGAAATTTTGTATACTTATAACAAAGGTTTTTTCCTTTTTCAAGCCTTTTTAGGGCGTGAGACAAACGAGCAGGCAGTCACTTGGAGTTAAACTCAGCTGCTTAGCGCTAACCACGAATACTAGAAGTTATGCAAGTGCGTCGCTGGGCTTTAAGAAGGCCTTTAAAGTGGTACGGTCTACGCTCGAAGCCCCCTAATTCGTAACGAGTACTCCAAACGAGTAGAACTGGCGGCAAAATGTGGCCTTATAAGCGCTCTGTTATGAATCTCCAGATATAAATACGGGGTCGACTTTTCAACAATTATATTATAAGTTTGCGCTTACGTAAATAAATAAAGACGCATTAAAACCACGATTAGACTTATTATCAATGAGTATATACGTATTAGACTAATTAATAAATTATACTGAATATTCACTCGCCCTGGACTGAGCGTGCACGAGGGTTCTTAGAATAAAAATACCTAGAAAAAATGAAATTTGTAAGCCTCTTATTCTTCGTCGGCTAACTAGAACGCACTACTTGTGCGGACGGGATCGTTTCACTCGGGGATAATTAAAAAGTAAACAAAACATATAGAAGTATCTAGACGTTTCAGCGATAAATATTTCAATTTAAATTTTATGTTTATTATTCGTAGAAAACAGTGAAGAGGTTTACGTAACTCACGTTGCTTTTTTAAAGTGCAACGTGTTTTAGAATTCTCCAACTAATTGACACAACGTGGATTTTATGCAACGTGAATTTTATACAATGTAATCAACGTTTTTCATCTTTTTATTTTTTCTTTTTTAACTTTTTCCTGTTCAACGTGAACAGCTTCGTTTATTTTCATTATTGGCATTACAATAATACGGGTAAGTCAAGTGCATAGTTTTTAATTAATTTTTATCGGAACACAAATAGTGCGTACAAATGGATATCGGTGAAATCGAAAGTAACATGTTAATAAAACATGAGCGGTGGCGAAAAGTCGGTGCGTCGCAGCGTCAAGATGAAACGTTTAGAGCTTGTCGCTCGATAAGTGTTGAGGATCTGAACACCAACATTGCGAAAGAAAACGCCCGGGTTTTCGGTCGATAGGCACGAGAGCGCAAGCGCGAGTAAATGCTGCTACAGAAGTCGAAAGATCGCATCAGTCCGCCGGTAAACTGGAAAGCGGTTGCTGCCAGCAGCGCCGCTGGCACGCGGCGGACAGAATGACGTCTCGTCCGCGTAACATGCGATTTCTCGCGGTCGTATTTTCGCTCGCTATAGCATGGTTACCACATGCCGACCAAGCCGCGTGAGTATTCTCACATCATCATGAGGTCATGATTAGCATCATTTAAGTCATCATTGATGCGCACCGAACCCGCACCATCCCGCATCGATCACCGCATCGCGAAACCATAGCGTGCGAGCAAACATTCAAATCAAATTTAAATCACCGGTTTTTTTTTATGATTTTTAATTCGGCTTGGCAAACTTTTGTAAAAGTATTTTTTATTTTAATAATTAATTAAAATAAGATTTTTTTTAATATTTTAAGTTAAATTAAAACTTTTTAAAATTATAATTTTGCAAAATACATGTATTTATCGGCTTTGAAATTATTCTTATTAAATTAGGAAATTAACTTCAGGATTCAGGAGGAGAACAATTAATTAAAATTTAAGTGACGAAAATATCCTTTTTAATTTCACGGTCAAAGTTTCCTTCTAAATATTGCGTCTATAAATCATTAACGTATTTAAATTTTAAGTGTGATTTACAGTGAAAAAATGTTTTTTTAAATTCAAATAAAATTCAGGGCCTCTTAAATAGTAAGTATTATTTTACAACTAAGAAAAAAGTACTAAAAAATTAACCCAGTACAAGATGTATCGATTGAAAATTTTAAATAAAATACAAACAAGCGTTTTTCGTGAATCTTAGTCGATTCCTTGGATCACCTTGTGTTACAGCACATGGATGATAAAAAATTCCTAAATTGCGTAAATTGTCTAATTAATCTACAAAAATTTATTAAATAGTGTCGATATTTGAAGAGAAATAAAAATTTCAAGTTAATCTACACTTTGTATTCATTTAAGTATTGTCATACGAAATGTATTAAAAACTAGATGACCCGTCGAAATCCTATACCTATATATTTGAGTCATAATTGAAACTCAAATGTCTAAATAAATATATGACATTAAGTGCCAATATTTTATTTCCGAAAAGACAAAAGACCTCAACTATTTCATAGGTAGCTTTTGTTGGAAAATTCATCTGTCGTTTCATGTATTTTTCTTTTCTTATTATTTACGTTTCAAACCGTTTAATTCTTCCCTGGTCTCCCACAAATATTTAAAGATCATAAGAGAAACGAACAGCAATTCATTTTTTTATATATTATACAAGATAGCATGATTTTTGTAGTTCAAAAAGTCAAAATTGTTTAATCCATACACACTTTAAATTTATTGTATCCAAACGTTAAGACTCTGCGTATGCGAACAGAAGATTGACATAATATTTCTTCATTGAATCTAAACGCGAATTTATTTAATTTTTTACTATAAAGCAAAAAACGCTGAATTTGCGAGATCAACAATGGAGACTTAGTTTTGAAAATTTAAAAAAAAAACTAATAATTAAATCAAATGTAACGAATTGCTAAGACCAAAATAATTCTAAAACAACCATTATACAATTACATTTGATAAATGCACTACCGTACGTCGTAACCCAAAACGTTTTTGACATAGAAGAATGTTTTACTTAGCGCTTTGCCTCTTATCTCCTTCCTATATTTAGTAGATCTAAGGATATCCGGTATCCCCACAACCTTTACCATACAATTAAAAAATATTTAGAAAGTAAATAAAAAACAAAAAAACATCAATTATAAATAATTCTAAACAACCAATGAAACAATTAAATTTGACAAGTGCACTTTGCCTCTTATCTCCTAAATTTAGTAGATCTAAGGATAAGCGGTATCCCCACAACCTTTACCATACAATTAAAAAATATTTAGAAAGTAAATAAAAAACAAAAAAACATCAATTATAAATAATTCTAAACAACCAATGAAACAATTAAATTTGACAAGTGCACTTTGCCTCTTATCTCCTAAATTTAGTAGATCTAAGGATAACCGGTATCCCCACAACCTTTACCATACAATTAAAAAATATTTAGAAAGTAAATAAAAAACAAAAAAACATCAATTATAAATAATTCTAAACAACCAATGAAACAATTAAATTTGACAAGTGCACTTTGCCTCTTATCTCCTAAATTTAGTAGATCTAAGGATAAGCGGTATCCCCACAACCTTTACCATACAATTAAAAAATATTTAGAAAGTAAATAAAAAACAAAAAAACATCAATTATAAATAATTCTAAACAACCAATGAAACAATTAAATTTGACAAGTGCACTTTGCCTCTTATCTCCTAAATTTAGTAGATCTAAGGATAACCGGTATCCCCACAACCTTTACCATACAATTAAAAAATATTTAGAAAGTAAATAAAAAAAAAACTTCAATCATAAATAATTCTAAACAACCAATGAAACAATTAAACTTGACAAGTGCACTACCGTACGTCGTAACCCAAAACGTTTTTGACATACAATAATGTTTTACTTAGTGCGTTGCCTCTTATCTCCTATATTTAGTAGATCAAAGGATAACCGGTATCCCCACAACCTTTACCATACAATTAAAAAATATATAGAAAGTTAAAAAAAAACATAATTATAAATATTCTAAACAACCAATGGAACAATTAAATTTGTCAAGTGCACTACCGTACGTCGTAACCCAAAACGTTTTTGACATACAATAATGTTTTACTTAGTGCGTTGCCTCTTATCTCCTATATTTAGTAGATCAAAGGATAACCGGTATCCCCACAACCTTTACCATACAATTAAAAAATATATAGAAAGTTAAAAAAAAACATCAATTATAAATAATTCTAAACAACCAATGAAACAATTACATTTGACAAGTGCACTACTGTACGTCGTAACCCAAAACGTTTTTGACATACAAGAATGTTTTACTTAGCGCTTTGCGTCTTATCTCCTATATTTAGTAGATCTAAGGATAACCGGTATCCCCACAACCTTTACCATACAATTAAAAAATGTATAGAAAGTAAAAAAAAAACAATAACTATCAATAATTCTAAACAACCAATGAAACAATTAGATTTGACAAGTGCACTACCGTACGTCGTAACCCAAAACGTTTTTGACATAAAATAATGTTTTACTTAGCGCTTTACGTCTTATCTCCTATATTTAGTAGATCTAAGGATAACCGGTATCCCCACAACCTTTACCATACAATTAAAAAATATATAGAAAGTAAAAAAAAACATCAATTATAAATAATTCTAAACAACCAATGAAACAATTACATTTGACAAGTGCACTACCGTACGTCGTAAAAATATTTCAAGTGTAAATAATAGTTTGGAAAATTCAAAAGTGCACGCCTTATAGCGGTCATTCACATTTAAAAAAAAATTCTAAAACAAAAACTCAAGTTTTTTAAAACAAAATAAAAATAAATTAATATCTTTAAGTCGAGGAAGAATATTTAAACATACATATTTAGCGGCGCCATAACTCTAAGGTGAGGAACAGTCGTATTTTAGTTTTTTACAAATTATAATTAAACGACAGTACTTAGAACGCTAATATTAACTAGGAATCAGCCCAGGGATTAACTTTATATAATTTAAAAAAAAGTAGTCTGGTACGACCAATTTTTCGACGAATTTCTCTGCCACATACATGGATCCATGAACACAGAATGACGGACGTCCAAGAATGATTGATTTTAATGTTATTATTTACTATGTTAAACAAAATAATTGTTCATAAAAAATACCATGTGTGCTTGATAGATTATTTAACTCGATTTTAGTGCACTCATATTATCCTGTAAGTGTTATATTAATGAGAAAAAAGTCATTCAAGTTTCGAAAGACTGGGTTTTTGACATGTCGAGAGTAGAGCACTGCGAGACGTGCAAAAAAATCACTATAAATAATTTGAAACAACCATTACTTTTGACAAGTGCACTCGCGTATATCGAATGAAAAGTTTTTGACTCATAAGAAAGTTATACTTAGCGCTTTATTGAGTCTTAACTTAGTACCGAGAGCAACAGCAACCAAAGTTAAGATTCAATGCTGAGCTAAATATAAAAAAAAAATATTTTTCCTTTGCCTCTTATCTCCTATATTCTCTTTTGTATCTAATAGATCTTAACAAAACTGGCACCTACATAACCTTTATCGTAAGCAATTGTCGCATATGCAGAGAGAAAGAATAATTTTTTGCGCATAAAATAATATCAATCTAAATTGCCTATAATTCTAATTACAATAATCAGTAAACGTCTCAATGTAACTCCCGATCTTGAATTATTATAAACATACATTTCAATATATACATCGACGGTGACTTTCGCTTTTCAAAAGCTCATGAAGCATAAGATGATTAGTTTAATAGCGAAAGTACACTGTTACGTCTAGCCACTCTGTCTAGAGCTTCTTGTTTTGAATACGTGGTGAGTTACGCAAGCCCGTTGTAAATACGATAATGGACTAGAAACCTAGATTACCTTCCATTATAACCTATTTAACGGAAACTACGTCAGAAATAGGATTATTCATTATATTTATACTCAACGCTGTAATGATACAATGAATCTATTTATCAAATGACACACACATAACTTGTTAAATAAAATATTCTAAAATTCATGCTATCTTAATTTTTATCTGTTTGTGTCAAATTATGTATGATATGTAGAAAGAAAACGTAAAAAAATTATTTGACTTTATTTATACGAATATGAAGTAAGAATTTTAAAATAAACAAAACATTAATTTTAAGCTTAAATACTTACTATCATAATCAATAGATCTAATTTCACGCACGCTTAATTAGTATAATATATACTCGTATGTATACATATATATTATAACATTTGAAACTAATTGAGCAAGGTAATACAAGCTATGCATTGGTACACTACACTGCAACTATACACTAATATCGCTTTCACAGAACCTAACGCAAATAGTTAGAACTCTTCATTAAAAATTAACGGTTACTTAAGATTTACAACAGTTATATAGACTCAATTCCAAGCTAAATCCTACTGTATATGCTTCCTTAAATTAGCTGTTAACTAATAGGACACGAATCATATCTACTATTTGAGATAAAATGGACATCTCTGAGTATATCTGTGGAAAACTGCGTTGAATAGTAAAGATTAAGCGATCAGGTAAATATGATTTATGAGTTCACCTACACGAAATAAAGTTAATAACAAAATTACTTATTCATTAATAACAAATCACTCTCATTGGACCGCTTTAACCGAAAGAAAAATTAATTATTTCATCATTAAAATATCCGTTAAAGGTAATTAGGCTTTTATATAAATAATAATTTATTATTATTTAATGTTATACTGTACGAATATCACATTAATTTAAACATATCGGCTGCTGATTGAATTAATAATTTATTTTTCTCGAGCCTTTGTGATTATCAAACGGAAAAAGTATTTACTAAGCTGTTTAAAATACATTTTACTTTTCAGCAATGAAAGTTAATTGTGAATTGTGAAGGTGGATATGTCTCAAAAACACAACCACTTTAGTTATATATAACGAAAATTCTAGAAATTTCAAGACAACAATTATGAAATACTAGCTGGCCTGGCGAACATCGTACCGCCTAACAGTAGATTCTTTATTTTTTTTAAATACTTATTCGGGACACCGGTCTAGCTAGTAAGATAAAAAAAATAAAGTTGATAAGACAACAAACAAACTATGTCAAAAAATTCAAATTTACCTTCCCGGAACCCCTCCAGTAACACTTGAACTTTATGATATGGTATTAAAGTTCAAATTGACTTTTAAGTAGTATTACGAATATTTTGTATGGGAATATAGAAAAGTGTTTTTTTAGACTTTTTCACTCGTTTTTTTTTTCATTTTTCTCGCCGTAAGAACCGCCCTCGTACTTCAAGGAATATTATAATAAAGAATCAGACAAAGCCGTTTTCATGTTATGTCGTGACAACGGAAAACGGGTTTCATTTTTATATATATAGATAGCACTACCAACACCATCCGACTCCAAAGATATCAAACTGTTAAAGTCCCTTTTGAAATTGAAAATATTTACTGAAATATATCGAATCGAAATAAAATTAACGGATATCTTAAATACTGCCGATCATTATATAGCTTACTAAAAAAATAAAACTTACAAAGGTACAATAAGCTTCACGTTTTAAATTTCCCACAAAATCGCTTTACAAAACCAATACGGACCGTTTGCATTTCGCTTTTACTTTAACTGATGGATCAACTAAATTGATAAAAACCTATAGGGTTTCTATGCGTCAATCGTTGAAACTATAATTCCTATATCCTTGAAGTGGTATCGATGTAAGTGTTAATTTTTCGCTTTAATAGACGATTATGTCCTTTGTACATGAGTAGTGTATTCAAATCAGAATGTTATTCGCTTTTTATGTTTTGACAAAATATATATTCTACCCTATACACAGAAAATAATTAAACTGACTGTATATAAAAATAAACAATAGAAGATGTTAAATAACGAGCAGATAATGACCAAGGTATTGCAATATGTTTCCGAAAATATTAACCAATCCGCTGTTACCATTTAGTATAATGTTGACTGTGCGCAACCATCACATCCTAGATAGCGTTTAATAATAATGATAGATTGATCAAACATGTTTGATTGAGTGCGACCGTAATTACCCGGCCTTTGTTGATTACATGTAACTAGTTTCCCATTATTTAAAGTACGGATGCCTGATTTTAGTCAATAGTACTCGTGGACAAGTAATTTAATTATTGCAGCCAGCAGTTTACAATGAAATTGATGCCGTAGTAACGCAGTTATTCATTTAATCAGGTACTTGACGCAAAATACGATTATTATAATTATTCGCCAGATGGCCAGCCAGCCTTTTGATCAACCGCGTGTATGATGTTGAAATATAATTGAAATTCGAATGTTGAAAGCAATATAAGACTCCATTTTTTAAAATCATTACTTCGGACGTATATTTTTTGTCTGTAGTATATTGTATGTATTAAATTCAACAAAGTATTTTTAATAATAATATATGTATTAGTAAATTAAATTACGTTGAACAATCAACAATCAACAACAAAGGGAATCTTTTAAAATATCACCCGGTTTTAAAGACACATTACAAGTTTGAAGTTTAAAGCATTTTATGTCAAAATGTCGGTACAGCAAATCCAATTTCGATAAAGTTTTAAATTTATAATTGACGTTAAGTTTTAAAGTGACTGTTGTCAAATTTTCAGAGTAGCTTATGTAAGACAGGTGAGGAAAATATATTTTTTACATATATTTCGTTCGATTGTGTCCAAGTATCCAGTTCAAACTTCAATCAGCGTGCTATTCGGCGTTCCGTTTGACCATCGTTAATTAATAATATCGGTTGACGAACGATGAAACGTTTTATGCTTTTAAATTGTGACCACGAAATTTTACTCAAAACATCAACATGAATGGAGCGGTATTTCATTGGAATTATAAATAAAAACAACTTGATTACTTGAAAATTAATTTGTCTTCCCACGTTGTTTACAAACAGTAAGTTAGTATAGTATGTGCTCGAATACAAAACACAAATTCAAATGAAAGTCGTGCAGCAATTTACTAATTTCATAAAATATATTAACCCTTTACTAGTTCGTAACAATTTCCACGAAAAACAAAATAACTTGAAAAAAACTTATGTTGGATAAACCTTTTGGAACCAATATAACTGTGAGAGTTATAAATATTTTGTTAATTTTAGTCTTACTATACAAACGAAGCAGTCTAAAAACGTCACTTCACTAAGAGTGAATCTGTTGTAAGAGCATCAATAATGTGTTAACATTTTTTACACATTAATTTTCTTGTTAAAAAAAGGGTGCGTGTACTTATGTACGCCGGTAAGAATCTATGAAGTATATTAGCATTATTATTATTTGGCATTATTAAAAATAGCTCTTGATTGAATGCAAATAATTAATTACAATTAAATAATGAAAGACTGCAAAAGGAGTCATTATAGTCAATAAAGTTCAGTTTACATTTGAAAAATTTAATACATAATCATTTATTATTATTCTCTTACATTAAGTGTAACATAAATTTTATTATTATTTGAATGTTGTTATTAAATTATGTCCAATGCCGTAGTATCTTCCATGGGCAACTTCATTCTGTTAATTTTGTGTCACGGTGCGCGCGCATCGTAAAATTTCACTCTCATCAATTTTTCATAACGCGCCTAAAGAAGTTTAAATTCAAAAACTTTGTCTTTTGGTCATATAATGTTAACTTTGCGATGAAAAGAGTCAGTTTAGTACTTCAGTTCAAACCGTGGGAAAATTAACGTGTTTCCTTTAAGTTTTTCACAGTTCGGTGAAATTTACAATTAACAAGGCAACTATATTTCACGATGTACATTGTATTCGTTTTTTCTAACATCCCAGCAATACAAGATATAAGCTACTATTCGCGATATTGCACATTATACTGAAAATCATTTAGATTATTTTTACGGAACTGAATGTATCATTAAGAAGTCCACAGAAGTCATGGTTGGCAGTGGATATTTTCTAAGTTCTATTCTCCTAGTTATCAGCTGTTTGTCTTACCTATACACTTTATAAACGAATAAAAAGAATATTTTGGATAAAGGAATGAATAAGTTTTATTTAAAACTAGCTGGCCTGGCGAACATCGTACCGCCTAACAGTCGATTCTTTATTTTTTTTAAATACTTATTCGGGACACCGGTCTAGCTAGTAAGATAAAAAAAAGAAAGTTGATAAGACAACAAATAAATTATGTCAAAAAATTCAAATTTACCTTCCCGGAACCCCTCCAGTAACACTTGAACTTTATGATATGGTATTAAAGTTCAAATTGACTTTTAAGTAGTATTACGAATATTTTGTATGGGAATATAGAAAAGTGTTTTTTTAGACTTTTTCACTCGTTTTTTTTTTAATTTTTCTCGCCGTAAGAACCGCCCTCGTACTTCAAGGAATATTATAATAAAGAATCAGACAAAGCCGTTTTCATGTTATGTCGTGACAACGGAAAATGGGTTTCATTTTTATATATATAGATATAGATGTGTAAAGTGCAAAAACCAAACAAGATAATCCGTGAGATTGACGGTTTAAGAACCTAAATCAATATTTGAAGGTGCATTAAAAACTTCACCGAATTGACCGAGCCTTGCTTCAATGAAAAATTTTCAAAATAATACTTCACTCATAATTGTGGATGACAAAAGAATAGGATTGTCCACCGGTTATTCTGTCAAAACTACGAGATCGATGAGTATCGCCTTTCACTAGGAGCTTGTATTGGACAATATTTTTCGACGAGGATAGAAATACATTTAGTATCTGAGATATCTGTCAACTTGACAGTAAATTTATCGCTTCTCTTTTTAACTTTAATTGTCTATTAGCGATGTTCAAAGTCATAAATCATTTATTCATGTAGGTAACACAATGTACACTTATAAACGTCAAAAAAAGAAATATACATTAAATGCTTCTAATTTTACATTTACTGCCAATTCTCAAATCAAGGGCGTAGAACGGAAGAGAAGAACTGGCAATAATCTCTCCGCCATTCTTTTTGTTGGCAAAATTTTTTGTTTTACACTACGTTTGCAAGGAGCTGCAACCATTACAGGATGTTCCACATGACATCTTAAGTAATAAATAATTAATAAATTAATAACAAAGATTTGTCCTCTATCAGCAGGAGGCATGGTGAAAGAGGAGCACATTGCCCAGCCCGTTATCTTGTTCTAATAGGTTGAACCTTTTAGAGGTAGAATGTGTATTAGAAAAACAATATAGTAAAATTAGGAAAAGTTTGTAATCAATTGCGGTGAGAAACAGGGCTGATATGAATAATTAATTTACTATATTAATAATATTGGCATATTAGCTTTGAGCCAGTTCACAAATAGATGTTTAATGAAACCTAAACCTTGAGACTGCCAAAGACAGAGAGTCTTGGAGGCAGCCGCAAATTTTAATTAAAATTGATTACAAACAAAATAGACTCAAGCATACGTTTTTAAGTTATCCGCGCGTGATCTTTAGCATACTTTATAAAGCACCATCGCACTTTCCTCATTCGTCTAGTGGCTTGACGTGACCAGGTTACTGAATCCCGAATGGGGCCGATGATAAAAAATTATACCATCTTTTCATATCTTAACGGAAGTTTGAAAGCATACCCCATTTGGATCAACACCTCATGTGGGGTTGCCATCGTAATATTAAGGTCATTTCGTATCGTATGAGAGTTATGAAATAAAAACTTTTTAGTTTCGCGTGCTATACCTCCTATACCTACAAGTCTTTTAGAGATAAGCCGTGGCTGTGTCAACCTGGAGGTTATTAGAATTATTTCTCGGTATTTATACGTATAAATTAAGTCAGCGACTAAATATAAGTATTTTATAAAACAACAGCGTATCATAACAGAAGCAAACAAAGCTTTACAAAAAAGTGCTAACGAAGCTTTTAAGTTAATATTTTTTGGTTTTAATAGAACATTTAAATAACACAGGCTCAAATACTAATAACACGATAGAAGAATGAAATAGGTTCAGCTAATGCTCAACCAACATGGGTGGTAATCACATGTTGAAGGTGAGACACTTATTACAGAATGATATTCTCAAGATTACCAGAATCAGTTGTATATAATATAATATTCAGCCTTTATAATGATTTCACACTCACACTTATCGATAATATTTTTCTATATAGAAAGTGCTAACTGCACAGATATAAAACTCTAAGCGTAAGCTAAGCGTATACTTCTTATGGTACAGGTACTTAATTTAAAAGGCGTTGTATATATAATAATGAAAAAGCGTACTCTCTAAGACGCCTAGATAAATAGCGACTAAAGCCGTGTAACTCCGACAATTTTTATTGCATTTAACACATAAAACAATAAGCTTGAATTCTTTGTCGTTTTCACTTCCGCACTTTGAAATTAAGCAAACGTGAGCGAACATTACACTTACAACACTTAAGAATATAATGTTTCACAAACAATACAAGTGTAATAAAGTTATGGTATTGATACCTAAAGCTTGCTTTATTTTATATAAAGTTGATAGAAAATGTAAGATGATACGAATAGCGATAAAGTTTATATAATTTGATTTGAATACTAATATTTTAAGAGCTAAAATACTGTTACTATATTTTATATTGAGAAACAACGAAAAGCCCCAACGTAAAGCCAGAGAGATTCGTAAACTATTAAATATTAAATTCACACCTTTGTAATTAAAATAACAGGTTAAAATTACGAGAGCTTAAATTTTGAACGTAAATCCATTAAAACATAAAATTCATTTCGGTACATCGAATTAAAATATCAAGTTTGAAAGGCTACAGGTGTAATTGCGTTATTCCACGTGCGGCGTTCCAGGAATTTGCAACTATCGCTGATCACTCAATTACCTTTAAAATCGTGCATTATTTCCCTAACAACTCTATTGCCATTATTGTCCGCTATTGTAAAGGAAATTTGTATTTGAACACATTATTGGTGATTATTCATGATTAAACACATAGACATGTTTATTTAAGCGATAATGAAGTGGAATTTATGTAGAATATTAATATACTTCGGTATTTTAATAAGTTTTGGCCTAAACATAATCATGGCAGGGTCTACTTGATGAGGCTTTAGCCTCAATAGAGTGCTAAATTATCCCTAAGGGCTACAAAAGCCGGTACCTCTTTAACTGCCAGAAATGGTTGCTTAGCCACCCGCCTGTCAGTGACACCGACCATGGATCTGGAACAGCCTAAGTTGAACTGTTGTGAACTATGTTCCGGTTAGAAAAGTTATTTCACAATTTCTATATCTGAGAAATACCAATTTCCCGTGGCGCCAGGTAAAAAATATATATTTTTGTATTAGATTTTTTTAATCAGTAGCGTTAATTAAACAGTTAATTAAAATCCGGACCGCGAATAATTAGATTATTTACGCAAATTGCTAATATTTGGCTCGATCATCTAAGAGATTACGAATATATTTCCCAAAAAAGAGAGCGACTCGTGGCTAGCGGGTCCGCAACGGGCGTGACGCGTGGCATATCGATTCGTGGTCGTACCGCAAATTATACTTAAAAAAGTTATTTGTTTCGGGTTTCAAGTGGGTTGAGAGAACCAGACCGAATTTTATCACAGGCCATGCATAAAGTACATTATTGTATCAAAGACAAACACATAAGATCCGGTTGTTGACTATACAATGATATTGTTCACATACTACAAACGTTATGCTATTATTTGTCTGAATATTACTATTATTATATAAACTACGGCCAAGCGTTGTTGTGGCTAAGGTTTTAGTTATATTACATAGTAGTAACCTATTCAAGAGAAACTATAGGAGAACACCAGACATGGGGACCACCATGCTTTTTTGGTGGTAATGCCATTAAATTGTAACTTATGTGAAACGTTGGTACTTTCAACGCAGCGCCATCTGTTAGAATTGTGACTATCAAATAATAAACAAATATTATGCAATAAAATAATATTGCGGGTATATATTGAGATGTAAGCTATCCTATCTTTTAAGTTAGATCAAACTGCACACGGTGTGAAAAATTTGATTCAAATCGGTTGAGTAGTTTAGGAGTCCATAGCGGACAAACAATGTGACACGTAATTTATATATATTAAGATTGATATTATATAAGTAACGTAATAACCAATAATATTATTTTCAGTTAAGGAGAGTAAATATTAATTGCATACACCAATCGTGGTCAAAATGTAAATTATGAAATAGCAAATATATGCTTTAGAGAAGTATTATTTGTAGTTGGTGTGTTAAGCAAACAACATTATTGTACAATATACACATAAATTAATCTACACAATAATGGAATCAACGTCAGTCAGGGTGGCTTTGTGAGTGAACTAATTCCTGCTAAACAATTTATTGCGTAAGTTCGATCGATCACGTCTATCTCAGGTCTAGACTTTGCACGTTGCATCTGTTGAGACTGCAATTGATCTGGATAAATTTCCTCGTAATCTGTCTAGACTATACAAAGTGAAAACTTAAACGCCAATGGCAAAAGAAGAAGCGTAATACGATCGAAGTATATAAGTCTAATGCGAGTGAAGTTCAATTCTTGACCAATAAAAGAGTTGACATCTAAATAGGTGACAACTTGTCTAGAACAACTGATTAAATTATACATAACTAGCTGGCCTGGCGAACACGTACCGCCTAACAGTCGATTCTTTATTTTTTTTAAATACTTATTCTGCTATTCGGGACACCGGTCTAGCTAGTAAGATAAAAAAAAGAAAGTTGATAAGACAACAAATACATTATGTCAAAAAATTAAAATACCTTCCCGGAACCCCTCCACTAACACTTGAACTTTATGCTATGGTATTAAAGTTCAAATTGACTTTTAAGTATTATTACGAATATTTTGTATGGGAATATAGAAAAGTGTTTTTTTAGACTTTTTCACTCAATTTTTTTAATTTTTCTCTCCGTAAGAACCATCCTCGTACTTCAAGGAATATTATAAAAAAAGAATCAGACAATTCGGTCAAGCCGTTTTCATGTTATGTCGTGACAACGGAAAATGGGTTTCATTTTTTTATATATATATATAAACAAAGAACAAACCTCTTTTAAAGTACGTAAGAGAAGATTAAGGCAAAATTTATGTTTTAGTAAATATATATTTTAGTGTAAACATAACAATATTATTAAGGCTCATACTACGTTTAATTGTTCAGTAGAATTAGCTAGTTACTTCAAAGGTAATTCAATAAAAAAATATGAAGAATATATTTAGGTTTAACACTCGAAGACTATCTTTAATTACCCTATAAACTTCTTGCTAGACACGTATAGGCAAACGTCCACGTATCGTGTAAAAACTGTTTTTTTAACGAAATATAACAACTTCCTTATTTCTCTTAACAAGAACTTGTATCAAATAACATTTCAAAAGTCTTATTCAACGTTATCTCTCTACAGCTAATTATAAATCTTCTAAAGAACCAATATTCACAGCAGATTGCCGTTTTTCAACAACAAAAAGGTCTGTGATTAATTGATGCTGTTATCAAATAACAGTAGCTGGCACACATCGGTAGAGTCACCTGGCTGGGTTCCATTTTGTAATAGAACCAGGCCAAATAGAACTATTGCGTTTAAGTCCAAATGATATGTAGTGTACTAAAGCCTATGCGAAATGTATGCGCTTTATCTTCTATACAATGTGGTTTTTAAGGTACAGTGTCTCTTACTTAAAATAATGTGCTTATAAGAAATAAAATATAATAAAATTTTAGTTCGACATTTCTCGCTACAGATAGCAAAGTACCCGGTCCGGTACTTTGCTACAGAGCCGAATTGTTTTGAACCGCAACTTACATTACATAAACATATATTCATTTCATGATAGCGTCATTATTTAGGACCAAATCTATCTAAATATATTCTCGTTAAATTAAAACGTGAAAATAAATAAATATATAAAAATATGAGGAAAAGAGTTAAGGGCTACATAAAATATGATACGTTATATATTTATAATTAAATATACCACAGGGATTTTTAAATAATTATATGGAATATATGGCGAACATTTTATATTCACGTATGGTAAGATCCCGATATACAACGACCTTCACCGAGATGCTTATTTAATAAAACGTATTTTATATTTAATTTTAACGTATTTTATATTTCAAAAATATATTTTTTTTATAATTTATAACGTTTTTACGACAGGATTTTATAAACAATTCACTCCAGTAAATAATATTTTTCATTTGTAGAATTTAAAACCCCGACTTAGACAACGTACGCTTATTAAAATAATACAGTAGATAACCGAACAGAATTTCGGTAATTTCAGTATTACGTAAGAACACGTGGTGAATAGTGAAATAACTATAAGGTTGGGGTGGGGGAGTATATGAGAGGTCGTTACGCCGGCGCGATAGCCCCCGGGTGATGTCGATTGTTCATCTTACGGGCCAACACGCTCGCTTTGACAAAATCTCGTTTTGCATCGTAAAAAATTCAGGCAACTTCACCTAGTTTCATAATTGCAGGATTATGATTTTTTTATGTTCTCTGTTCTAAATAGAGATGAGTCAAAATTGTAATGACTTGGGTCAACAGTCAACGAAATTATTATAATTATTTTCGTAGCCACTCGTAGCACTATAGTCACGTTTCGAAGTGACTACGTCACAGTTTAAATACAACGTCGCAGAGAACTAAGTACTCATATTAATTATCACGGGCTTTCTCGCATTGATTATGCTGATTGTAACGTGTACAAATGTTGGAAAACTTTACTTTAAAAATTAAACATTTAATAAGACAGAGAGCGGAAAATCCAGTAACATGAGGAGTAGCGTTCTAGTGGTTTGCCCCTCGTCGAATCGAGACTGTACTTCAATGGTTTTTTCTTTCTAATTGCGTAATTAACATTTGCTCTCATGAACATCATGAAGTAACCCGCATGATTTAAAACCCAGAAATCTACGATATGTGTGTGGTTACGGTTAGATATTATAATATGATAAACTATGTCTTTAAAAAAATGTATAGAGAAACAAATGTGGCTAAGACTTATTAATTAGGCTGCAGCACCATTAAATTGTACTTGCTTACTTATTGTACTTTATCAAATAAATATTAATTATAATGTTTCACACAAATAATAATTAATAGAATAATATTTTTTTCCCAAAAGTAGTAAATTAACTTGATTTTTAAAAACTCCAGTATGAAGATCTTTAAATGTTGATTGCCATACAACCAAAAAGGTTATAAAAGCCAAACCTAAAAATCAAAGCTTATATTTTTTAATTATTAACTAGCTTTCAGTACAAAGCCGCAACATGGCGGTGTATAGTTATGGGGGCCATGTTACTTATAGATTAGTGGAAAGTGTTATGCCGATGTGTGTCCGACCGAATAGAACACGCCTTGCAAAATTTTAGCCAAAAAGAACCACAAACGGCGGTATTAGCGAATTATAGCGGCCATCTTGTTATTTGGTTGATTGGGTTAAAATTCCCATCTCATTAAATTTGGTGGCAATCTGCACCCAAAACCCCCACCCGATCCCACTAAGTATTACCGTTTAGACGGGCTGTTAAATTTTTTTTGGAATCTTCAGACCCTGTACATGCCAGAATTTTCCTATACTCTATTTCGAAGTTACTACATAATATATGAAAACATTAAAAATATTATCCTCCTTAACCGGCTTTCTCTCGAAATAAAAGCTAATTAATAAATGAATGAAACATGTTAATTCAGGTTCATATAGTATAATTGCAAATCATTTTAGGTGTAAATGAAATAAAATATTAAAATAAATAGAACTCATATAAAGCGTTTGAAATGTTACCAACAGATATGTTTTATTTTAAAATAGTACTAGTATTTACATGAATAAAGTGGAGTTCGTT
This sequence comes from Pieris melete, assembly GCA_963693345.1. NCBI lineage: Eukaryota > Metazoa > Arthropoda > Insecta > Lepidoptera > Pieridae > Pieris > Pieris melete. Next base: position 84,388 of record CAVNZK010000080.1, read on the forward strand.
TCAATAATAAATCAACATTTGTATGGCCTCAAACGTGTGATCAATAACATTTTATTCTATTAACATTGAATCAGAAATAGATAAAATATTTCTATCTAGAATTTTTATTGAATACATAGGTTGACAGCCTTTTTTATTTTATATTGGAAAGGTTGATCAGATCATATTATATCACTCATGTACATTGTCAATATGATTTAAGACTTTTGCGTGTGTTTAGTTTTTTAAACAAGTTGGTGTTTTAAAACATCTTTTTATGCAAAATCTCATTGTATTACTAAACCACGGAAACTATCGCGTATAGTGCAAAAGGTAAAAAATACGGAAATAATACAGTCTGTAGCCGAAAATAAGTAATATTTTGTGCGACTATATATCCCAAATCTATACAATTTGAAGATAACTCAAACTGCATACTCTCCAGAGCAATTTAATATCAAATATTCAAGCAAATTTTATCACAGTTACCTTGACTAAATCGCGATACTAATATTAAATTCATAGTTCCACACAAATTATTCAGTAAGAATATTGATAGGCATTAATTATAAAGTAGACAGGGAATAATCGGGCTTTTGGTTCGATAATTAACATGTTAATATATTTCAAAATTAAACTGTTAATGATTTATTGGAGTGGTGATGTTAACAGTGTGAACTCAATTCTTGAGTTTGTACGTCCGAACCCCAGCTTTTTCTTTTTATAATATGTCTAATTAACATTTGTGAAAAAAAATATTGGGAGGCATTTAACGACAGCACAATTTTACTACTTACGTATAATATAGGTGAAAGTAAATATATTATAATTCTAAAGTTAATAGTGAAGGTAAAACTGAAATAATTTTTTGACTCAAATTACATCATCTGATTAATTAGTAATTGACTAGACTATTAGCTTCTGTACTTGATACAAGCGATTTTTATCGCCTTTTCAAACAAGCTAAGTAGCGAAAACCCTGCGACCATCAAGATTAATTATAATTTCTTCAATTCGTACAAAGTTTTAGCGAAATTTTCTTGGAAAAATATCGTTTCCCAGTTTTTATTTGTTGTTTCAGAAAAGTTAATTAATTACATAACACCTACTTGTTTTGCGTAAGCAGCGTTTTTAATATTAGAAAATTATTCTGATGGAATTTTGCAAAGCTAATTTATCATTTTAACGAACTATATTACAAAATTAAAAATTAAAATTTGCTCTTTGGGAGATAATACAATAAAAATTATAACTATATTTAATGTAGTCTTCTAAAACATTTTTACTACACAGAAGGCTGCTTCTGCATTCCTATACAATTTTTGATTCATTTAAAAGGCATTTAAACACATACAATAAAATGTGTTTATCAAAAATTATCTAATCAGCTATTGACATCCATGTGGCATTATATATCAAAACCTGTGCTCACCAATTATATTATTATTTAGAGGTTTTATATAGGTTTGGAAAGAAGCATCAGAAGAACATATAACCTTTAAGATTTGTAAATCTTAAGAAAAACTTTTGCCCCTACGTAAACGAAAAAGTATATGACTGGTTAATGTTCATATTTGATTAAAAAAAAAATGGTGCGTGTACTTATGTACGCGCGTAAGAAGTTATACTTCTTTGGCTTTCTTTATTTTTTAAAAATATTAAATAATTAATAATAGATATTTAGCGTTAATAATTTAACAATATTTAATATTTAGTATATTATTCAATTATTAATTAATATTAATAACAATTATTATTTATTATTTTATTATATTATTAATTTAATTTAGTAACTAGGTATGTTTCATAACCTTTTAACTAAGTAACAATAGGTCTTCGTGAAAAAGCATTGCTAAATTTCTTTGAAAAAATAATTAAAACTGGTTTATTTGTTTAAAAGGTACTACAAATGTCATTATGGTCATACGTCACGCATATTCTATTTCTTTTTACTTGTCTTATTCCCATCTCGCTGGCGCACTCTCGGCGCCCATACTGAATTTTGTGTCACGGTGCGCGCGCATCGTAAAATTTCACTCTCATAAATTTTTCATAACGCGCCTAAAGAAGTATAACTTCAATAATATTCTATTACATTCAAACTTATAAGCCTAATTCATAGAGTTGATAACTTGTTTGTTCAAACTTGACACTCTACTATGTTCACTACTATCAATTTCGGGATACAAAATGTTTCTCCTATCGAACTAGTTTGCTTTTTAACTTGTTCTAAAAATTAGTTATTTTTACGGCGATGTACGGGAAAAATTAAGGAAAACAACGTACATAAATATTTCTGTCATAAAAAATATCTTGGGAACCCAGCGTGTGTGCAGTTTATCAGTGTTGTGATTTAAGTTAATTCATTACGTATAAAGTGTACCCAACTGTATATTTGTTGCCGATATTATATAGGTGAAAGTAAATATATAATTATTATGATATAACATAGTAAAATTTTAAAACTTGGAAATTTTATAAAAATACCATAAAAAACTCACATATGACTCATGTGGCCTAAACTTTAGTATGGTAATGCAACTGTTTAAAATTCAGATACTGAGAAACAATTTTAGCTTCGAGTAAAATATTAATTTATTTTCTATTTAGCATAATCCATTTAGCCTTTGTACCGTAGGTCACGTAAAATAGTCCATTATATTCTTAACAAAGTTGACGTGTATTATAGCCTAGCTAATAGAATAGTAATTCTAGTTTGCGTGCATTTCTTAATCCTCTTCCGTACCAGGAATTTATAGGGATATATGTTATGTATCTAAAGTCAAAGGGAATCCTTGTTTGAGGCAAATCTTACGGTAAGGTTTAGAGGGTTAGCGCTAACAATGCCTCACGTTAGAAGGTATTAACTTTTGATATAAGAGAGTCCTATTAAGCATTTCGCATGTTTTAATTGGACATTTTCAAACGATATTCGTAATATATAAGTGGTGATCATAAAATTTATCCACATTCGAAATTTAAATCACTTTAATCCGAGAGAAATAACAATTAAAACGCTGTTAATTTTTAAATACAATAAAAATAGTTACTTTCATTAGATATAAATAATGTACAATTAAATTCTACATTCCCCGCTTCATTTTTAACCAAACAATTCGGAATTTGCAATAGACGGCATGAATTCGAATAGTTACTGTAACTATTCCGTTGGCAATTGTCTTTTGACTATTTATGGGACGACTGCCGATGTTTATAGCTTTTGAATTTAATTAACTTTTGATATCGTGGCTCGGATATTCGGAAAGTATAATTTAAACACGGAACAGTATTATATTTATCATTGCTGCTTTATTGTGGTTTTAAATTGGATTAAAATGCGAATGTCAGATTATTTTTATTTTTATATTTATTTACATTTTGTTGCTTTATGATATAACAATTTAACAAAATTACATGTAAAGGAAAGGTAACTGGCGGCCTTATCGCTTTCGAGCGATCTCTTACAGGCAACCACTGTGAAAAAGTAATATTTAAAAATAATGAATAAAGATTTATTAGAGATTATGATTATTTATTTAAAACGTTTGTTTCTCGTTAAGACGTAGCGCTGTATATAGTAACACACACACATAATATATACAATTGAGCGACCCAGGTATACGAATATATATGCACGAAATATAACATAGACCCTAGTGAAAATAACACGTCAAGACTAATGAATCGAATCTTTTAATAGGATTGTAAAACAAAAGTAAATAATCTAAAAGCCAACAACAACACATCCCAGCGATAGGTCGTTTATATGATTATTATATGTTACTAGCAGACCTGGCAAACGTCGTTTTGCCATGTATATCATTTATAATAAAAAATAGGGGTTGATCATAGAGGGGTGAAAATTAGTACAAAAAATACATACAACCCAAAGGGTATGTATTTTTAATGCTGTATCATAAAAAAATAAAATTTATCTAAAATTAAAAAAAAATTAGGGGCTACCCCTAAAATTAAGGGGAATGAAAAATAGATGTTGTCCGATTCTCAGACATACCAAATATGCACACAAAATTTCATGAGAATCGGTCAAGCCGTTTCGGAGAAGTTTAACTACAAACACCGCGACACGAGAATTTTAACATTCTCTAGTTTTTCAACCTTAAAATATTAAAAGAAAATATATTTTCTTTCACTGAAGTAAGAGTCTTGTTTGCTCCTATCTTATACAAAGTCGATTTTAAATTATGTTCCCTTCGCTAAATAAATAGAATAACATAATATAATGACACATACTCAATACTCATTGTAATCAAGTCATCGTCGAACATAATTATTTTTCTATTGGCTCATCTGATGTGAATTGATACCGCCGCCTATGGAGACTCTCTATTCCAGAGGGCTCGCGAGTGCATAACTGGCCTTTTAAGAATTGGAACGCTATTTTCTTGAAGGACTTCAATGGACTTCAGTGGGCAGCTGGATCCAGCTGTTTGTTTAATTCAAATTTAAACAAAAGCTATTTTTTGAAGTTGTACTTCTTTAGGCGCGTTATGAAAAATTGATGAGAGTTAAATTTTACGATGCGCGCGCACCTATGACACAAAAGTGGCTGTGTGATATAGCGTGCGCGAGCGAGATGGGAATAATACAATCTAAAAGTAAAAAGAAATAGAATATGCGTGAAGCTAACTTCACGAATATTCTATTTCTTAGCTTAGCAGCTTAACGAGAATTTTGAATGACCATGACATTGACATCTGACAATGACATTTACCTTTTAAACAAATATAGGAGTTTTAATTATTGTATACAATAATAGATATACCTAGTTATTTTCATTATACAAGTGCGAATTTTATATGTGCGTCTGAATTATAATCAGAAGTGATTTAAGTTGAATATCTAAATCAATACTAATTAATATGATAAAATATTTGTGAAAAAACTGTGCGAACCTTCCTGAGTGCTTCAATACAATTGAGGTTAACTATCCGTATGTATTATCGAGTATTATTGTTGATTAAAACTGAAACATGAACCATTATTCTTTGCTTTTGTTTATTGCGTTTGTTACAGCAAATTTTTAGAAATATTCTACGACCCTATATATCAATAATTGAGAACAAAGATTTAAGCACGAATACTAATAAGGAGAAAATGAAGGCTTGGAGCGATATAACAGAGAAGTAAACATTTTAATAAGTACCTGCATCTCAAAAAAATGACCATATCATATATACATATACTGATCATATTTAATCAAAACATGTAATTTTTCGGATTTAATCTAGCAAATATAAGGACAAGAGACAAAAAACAATTGATGAATCAGTGGAAGTGCACTAAATTGAATACAAAAAAAGAGTTGTCATCTTATCGCCGTGAAACATCAAAAACTGGAGGTGGAACAAAGCCACCATCACCTTCTCCAGACACAATGGATATGGCAGAGATGATACCGCAATGGTTTGAAGTAGATTTCAATAAATTTGATTGTGATGGTGTCGAGGTAGGAATGTTAATTATAAATATGATGTATGGTGATGTTCAAGGTTCAACCTTTCAAGCATAGGCATATGCTCACAACAGTACTTTATTCCCCTACAGGGTAGTTAGAGATATTGTAATACCTCAAAACATCCATGTTGCATTTGTAGTACCGAAACTCTGTCCAGCCCGAAGTGAGCCCATTCCCACTTATAATGGACAGTGGGTATAATACACCTTAATACCTGAGTGCGAACCACTGACCATGATACTTAAATTAATAGATGTTATTTATATATTTCAGGATATTACAAATAAAATCATTTTGGAAACAATTGATATCCCAAAAGCAAATAAAGCCAACAATGACAAGGTAATAAATCAGTTTTGACATAACTTGAATACTAAAAAAGCCAAACAAAGGTGTGCACAACAGTGACAACATAACTTAACAATTTCATTATTTTGTAGGATTAAAGAAAGGTTAAAGAAAATCATGTCGAACTGAACAACAAGAATCCCCAAACAACTCCAAAGAAACATACAAGGAAGACACCGCTATTATATTTAAATTATCTCTATCTCTAAATAGAATAAAAGAAAGTTGCTATCCAGGTCTGTAGCATGTGCTACAAATTATATTATTAACACATTTATATAATTATATTAATATAAATGTGTTAAAAATTTTATAATATGAATTATAAAAAATTTTAAGTTTTGCATGGACAGAGCTTAAATTAATATTCTCTTATTTGTTGCAGAAAGCAAGTAGTAGTTTTAGTTTTGGAGAAGCCTCGTAGATGCACAACCAAGTAATGATTAATTTAAAATTACAAACCGAAATTCTGATGAAGACATTAGAGTCACATAAAAATAAATAGTATAATGAAATAAAAATGTTTTAAAGATAAATAGTGTTTTATTTGTTTAATGTAAGAATAATAATAAATATTTATTTATTTAATTTTTCAAATGTAAACTGAACTTTATTGACTTTAATGACTCCTTTTCCAGTCTTTGATTATTTAATTGTAATTAATTATTTGCATGCAATCAAAAACTATTTTTAATAATGCCAAAGAAGTATAACTTCTGACGCGCGTACATAAGTACACGCACCCTTTTTTTATTAATTTTGTTCTACTGTGGATTAATTTAGAGAACTTATCAATGAATTAAATATGTGTTTTTATAAACATACAAATTAAAATAAAAGCAAATATTACTCTGCAAAATGTACACTGGGATATACCCAGGACAGATTTAATGGACACTGGGATATACCCAGTGTCCATTAAATCTTAATGTAAAAATTGGATTTCACATTTACCGAATGCAAAATACGTTTTTCAAAGCCATTTCCGACTATACGATTAAGCCTGTGTGGATTTAAAAGCTCTTCGCCTAAAAGTCTGAATAGCTAATTTTCGTCATTATGATCTTACGTTGCTTTTTGTGAAATGACTGGCTATGTCCCCTTTGGGAGATAGTATTGAAATTAAGTATCTTAGATGAGATGAAAATTTACTGTATATTATTGTAATTAAACTTCGAAAAACGTATCGAAATGCGGTAAAACGGGTACGGTGCTTTCTATGGAAAAATAAGGTTTTCAAAGCCTCTTATTCATACAAAATGATGAAAGTAATACCTAGGTAATATTTAAAGGCACTTAAAATATATTTTAAAAAGAAAAAGACATTTTACGAATCCAAAATAATACTAATGAAAATAATTTTAATAGTAGTTATGGTGAGCCACAAAATCAGAGTAGAAAAACGAAGCATGTATTCTAGATTTAATATCTTTGGAATATATAAAAGGTTTATGACCGATTATTATTACTTATAACTGCTTTAAAATTAATTTACTAAAATAATTCCTTGAATGAGGCGATCCAATCATGAAAATATTTCCACAAATTTTGATAAGTGTCGTTAGAGGGTAAATATTATGGGTAAGAAAGTGTTTTAATCCCGTCTAAGTAGAATGAAACGAGCTATCTATGGTACTTCATAAGGGTACCCTATTGAGACCCACTCCACTTTGACGCCCCTTGATTATTCCTCTTATGATTTTTTGTTCGTAAAAAAACCATGCCTTTTAACACCTTTTATTTGGGCTTAAATTTAATACGACTATCATAAGTGTTGTTGTTTAGTCATTGAGTTGAAATAAATGAAGTGAAGAGGGAAGATGTGTTTATTTTTAATTTTATATTATTGTGGTAGTTATTGAAAACTGAACCTTAAGTGATCGAACCGGAACCGGATCTTCGAATTTATTTTAGTTGTTTTATTTAAGATCGCTGACGGGACTAATATATCTTAGACAATTTTATACTTTACTGTATAATTTGCTCCTATATAAGAGTTTTTAAAAGAACAAAAAGCCTTAACAGTTTACTGTGTTTGAATAAGCATTTTGCATGTTACAAAAAATATGTGTTTTACGAATTACACTTAAAAAAAGTATTTACAAAAGATTATATATAAATATTTTTCAGATAGATAATTTAGTGTGCGGATGTTATTATATCCTAAAGATACTTGTTGAAAAAGTAATTACTATTGAGTTTCGAGAAAATAATTTCAAAGTCATATTTTCATCTTGTAACTGTATCTGGATAATAATGTATTTTGTACGATACTTCAAGTTATAAGGATTTCTTTCGATTTTTTCCTTTCGTTGGGGCAGCCGTGGATCTAACCAATGTCCTCAGGTATGAGTCACACACTAAAACCACTAGGACAACACTGCTATCGTATGCCTGCTGACAGAATGACCAACGCTGTGGACCAGTCTGCTTCTCAGCATAATGCTGAGCCAGTGCCATTTACCACACACCATTAGCCACACGCATTACACACTTGTAACGTACCATGTTCTTTAGAATATTTTTTTTTATCTCTAATTTTTTTTATTATTGTTATTTTGTGTTTCTGTTTGTGTGTTTTGTTACTAATAACTGTTATGTCTAAATTGGGTTACAGTGCGATAAGACGAGGATCTTCTTTATGAAGGAAGCTGTACCGGTCCAAGTCGCTTGCGCATTCCTATCACTGCATAAATCTTTTCTTTACAGTATATAGATATAGTAGTACAGTTCAATAGTTGGGTTTTATTCAGACGCGGTGTTAGGTTTGCAGCAATCATTTTATAAAAGCTATTTCCTGGTTCCATTATTTATAATAAAAACTAGCTGGCCTGGCGAACATCGTACCGCCTAACAGTCGATTCTTTATTTGTTTAAAATACTTATTCTGCTATTCGGGACACCGGTCTAGCTAGTAAGATTAAAAAAAGAAAGTTGATAATACAACAAATACTTTATGTCAAAAAATAAAAATTTACATTCCCGGAACCTCTCCATTAACAATTGAACTTTATGTTATGGAATTAAAGTTCAAATTGCCTTTAAATGTTATTACGAATATTTTGTATGGGAATATAGAAAAGTGTTGTTTTTAGACTTTTTCACTCAATTTTTTTTTTAATTTTTCTCCATAAGAACCATCTTCGTACTTCAAGGTATATTATAAAAAAAAATCAGACAAATCGGTCAAGCCGTTTTCATGTTATGTCGTGACAACGGAAAACGGGTTTCATTTTTTTATATATAGATAAAGGCAATGCTAGTATAATTATTTCGCATCGGTGTAAATGAAACGATAAGACGAAAAAGGCAATTAAAAACTTTATATATCTCATATATTTTAAACGTTGAATACCTATTAGTGTAATAATTAAAATGTAAACATTATTTAACGAAGAGTGGAAGCGGATTGTTGCGAGGTAATCGGCTTTAGACGTTGGTTGAAGCAGCTAGGCGTTATAATTCCAACCTCAGTTATCGCATTCGCCATTTCTGAATATCTGATATTCACGGCTATTTCGAATACAGTCTAGCGTAATCCCTCAGGTACATTTTGTTTGAATACATGTTTGTTTGAGACCTATTGTCGGAAAGGGAATCTGCAATACAGATTGGTAACAATGTGTACGCTTTACACCGATATAGATTCAATAATTTATATCCTTCTATGCCAGTACATAATATGTACATAACCAACCAGATAGGTTAATACTGTAAACTAGAAACAGTTTGTACGAGTATGTAGTGTGTAAAAGGTAGATTTGTATACGAGAGGTCAGGACAGTTGTATATATTCAAAATTAACTTTATTTATTTCATAATTAATTTGTTCTTTTAACTTTTTAACAAAAATGTACTTTATGTTAGAGCAGTGTTGGCCCCGAGGTCGTAGGTTCGATCCCCGGTTGTGCACCAATGGAATTTCTTTTTATGTGCACATTTAACATTTCGACGTAGGAAAGCATATTTGCTGTAAGTAGACATATTGCAATTGTTAACCAGAGCCAAAAAACTTAATTAATATCGGAAAAAAATTAATAGTGTCGAACCTATCCATGATATTGCTACCATTTTTGAAACATATATTTATTTAACTGCCAGTCACCATTTGCAATGTAAACTTTTTATCCAAAGTTACTATAAGTACGTGTTTGGCTAGTTACAGCATACAGTTTTTAAAATCACAAACCTTTAAAACGCTGTAACTAAGGAAAAAAAATGTACGCGCGGAAATATTATCAATTTACAGGTGGTAAATATGCTGTATGCAGTAAATTTATGTATTTGGGTACTTTCAATTGCAATTTAAGATGTAAGATTAGTTTATAATTATGATTAGATTTAGAAATGCAGTGGGTCATTTGGTAATGTAATGTTTGGTTGAAATAAAATGTCGTAAATTCTAAAAAAAAACTAAAACTGTAGGTTCCCTAAACTTGCTGTAAGTAAACGAATGTAAAAATCACACGCCGCAGAAATGCTGTAAGTAGTGTTAAGTTTTTAAATGGGAAGAAGTAAGTATTTGTAAAGAAAAAAATGCAGTTTTCTTTTGCTGTAAGTACAAATTGTCTATAATGACTGGATTTTGGTCTACATACAGCATTTAATCTTGCTATATGTAATTTTTTTTTCATCGTAGAGACACAGGACATTCGATGCGGTTTTTTTCTGATTCTTATGGCAAAGGCACTTTAGGTATTTTGTCTACTTACAGCAAATATGCTTTCCTACGTCGATTTGTTCGAACGGTGAAGGAAAACATCGTGAGGTAACCGACATGTCTTAGACCCAAAAAGTTGACGGCGTGTGTCAGGCACTGGGGGCTGATCACCTACTTGCCTATTAGATTTAAAAATGCTCATGAAACAGATTCAGAAATCTGAGGCCAAGACCTAAAGAGGTTGTAGCGCCACTGATTTATTTATTGTACTTTATGTTAACGAATCTCAAGTTAAATTCTTGTATCGTCTGAAATAAAAAACTTCAAGAGAAGTAAGGTATTCGATTCTTGTTCAATTCGCATTTCAAAGTTAATGAAATAACTAGAAAAAAGGGCAAGAATTAAGAAACTTCTTTATTACACCTAATTCACAAATTATATTAACACGTATATAACTCCTAATGTAGTAAAGATCAAATCTCAAGAACCTATTACTTAACAATTACTGAATATTTTTTTCGATAAGGTGGATTTATAACGTAATTTACAAATTGAAATATTGTAATAATAATATTAATTAAAATGAACAATAAAATTTATTTTTATACAGCTAACATAAAATCTTTATTTGTTTATTAAGTATCTACGAAAAAGGATCGATTTATACCACAATCTAGCCTGCACAAAATTGATTAGAAATTGTATTCCTAAAAATTTATTTGCATTAAAAGCAATTATTTCATTCTAAGACCATATCGTTTTTATAGTTTTTTGTGTTCTGAATGTTTCTACGGAAATATTTGCTCGACAAGTGGTTTTCGAATCAATTCTACTTAACTTCCTTCAATAATCTAATACCCGTTTTGCAAAACATTATTAACGCATTATAGCACTAAAATTTTATTCTTTAATTCACTTCACTATCTCTAACAAGACCTTCGATGGATATGAGTATGTTACTCATTTCACCTGAAAATTTGCATCAATACTTTTATTTGGGAATAGAAAGAAGACATTCAAACATAAATTATAGTTCACCAAAATATTCGCTACTTTCGCCGCCAACTTTATATTTACATTTTTAAATTTAGAATGCAGTTTAGCTGAGCTTTGCAACACTCCCTCGTGTATATGTTAAAATGTTTCATGTTGAACTTCTCGTTCTGTTTGTCAACACGACGAAACTGTCTAGTTGAAATGTCTCGATAAATTTCTGAGTGTATTTTCATTTAAGGCAAATAAACCTTAGCGTCTTCCAACCAACTTGAAATTATTGTATCGTATCACACGTACATTTAAACATCAACCTGTTTTATTTATTTTGGCAAAGTAGAAATTTGTCTTAGGTTTCCGTATATTTTGTATCTTACATAAAAATATTTATCTAGGGATAATGGTTGGCGGGGACCTCCCTTCTACACGAACATTACGCAAAATCGAATAGTTAATGCAATTCAATAGTAAATAAAATAGGATTGAACGTAATTTAAATATTCCTCATTAGGGCATTTATAGTGCTTCATATATGACGGCGAGAGTATTGACAAGAACAAGGGTAGCACCTAAATAATGGTGCAGGAAGATACGCGTAGGATTACGCGTGGAGATATGAAGGTAGAGAGTGAGAGGTAGTAACTGACAATGAATGATAGGAATATTTTCTTCTAGTCATAGGAAGGACGAGGACGGAGGACGGACGAAAGGAGACACATGAGGATAGAGACAGGGATTGATTGTTGACAAAGCAACAAACGATGAACAATGGCTCGAAAACACGATCTGAATTTTAACAAATTGTTGAAAATAATGACGTCAGAAATACTGACGTCATAAATTATTTTGTAGGCATCAGCCATGTGACATTAGAGTCTACTTTTTAAAGTATTTCTTTTTGATTGAAATCCCGCTGTTAGTCTTAAGGGTTTTTACAGTTCAGCTCGGGCTGTTTTGGCGAGCGTTGCTCGGCCTAAATGGGCGTTTCTCCCGCAACTAGCGCAAGGGCGTCTCCTGTGAGACTCGGACGTCGGCTTGGGCCTCGGGGTGGTCAAACGACAGTCATAGGAACGAGTGTCAAAGATGAGTGAAATAATGACCATGGAGTCATTATTATCGACCATAGAATAGTCGTTAATTTATAGCACCATTGACAAATTAAATAAACCATTCGAATTACCGGTTTTGAACTAATTTGCCATTGATGTTATTAAATTATTATGACAATGGCAGCTGATACCAGCGTCATTGCTCCAACAAATATAAATTAATTGAAATTATAAAACTGTTAACTATGATAAGTAAAGCGATTTTTATAAATAACGCTTGTCGTGTATTTCTTTTGTTTAAGAATTGATAATCAGTGTACCAGGTTTGCGGCCATTATAGGCATAAACAAGTATACTAACAGGCATAAAAGTAAGCAATATAATATAATTTGTATTACCAAGCAATAAAAAATACGCCAAGCTAGCTAAATAGCCGAGTTGGTACCGAATGCCAATAAATATTTTCCAGGTAAAATTTGTTATTCAATCAATTTGAAATGAGAATTCTCGCAATGCAACTTTTAAGCATGTCCCGTCGCTTCATGTAAAATGTCAATGCCGCGGTCAGTTTCCTGACTGTGACATTAAATTTCCCTCTGGTAATGAATACCTCTGTTAGATTAATTTCTCACGAGTCCTGATTCTATGAATAATTAGTTATTCTACATAAAATCTACGAGCATATCCTAATTTATTTGTTCTGGTATTTTGTAAGATTTAAAGCTTAGGTTGGTTGTTTTCCATGCTACTACTTACACCATGCCTCCTGCTGATAGAGGACAAATCTTTGTTATTAATTTATTTTATTATTATTTATTACTTACGATGTCATGTGGAACATAGTATAATGATTGCAGCTCCTTACAAACTTTGTGTATAAGTTATTTTAATTGTATTATTAATTTACTACTCTTTCTTAAATTTCTCTTTTATTAAATTCATTAAAGCGCGACCTGCAATGCCAATTATTATCATAATCCAGTTAACATTTAAATCTAAACTGTCATTTAATCAAAGGAAAAATAAAACAATTTCTTTAGCTGAATTTATTAAAATGCCGGCATTGGGAGATTATTTCAAGTAAAAAACCATACAACTTGTCCATAAGCATTAATTTGGTTCGGAATTTTGACAATAAAAAATTAATACATTATAAATAAAGGTGATTTATAGTAAAGGCTTAAAGTTAGGCTGTGTTCTATGGTTTAGCCGCGTCTATTCCGTTGTTCTGTGAGCCTGATTTAGGAGATTCTGTTTCATGATCATTTGTCAATCTAATAGGCCAGTAGGTGACCAGCCTGAGCCTGACACACGCTGTCGACTTTCGCACAGCACGACAGAAAGATATTAGAGCGACTCATGGCCATGTGTATTACCTTATCAAAATCCCTATTGAATGCGCCAAAACTTGTAAAACAGAGTCACTTTTCGGTAGAGTATTTTTTGTCACAGTGGGGTCTGAAGTAAACTAAAAGTTATGATTTGAGTAATTTTTATATCGTATAAGTTATACATAATATCATATATATTATCTTCAATACACTTAATAAACAACTATAAATAGTATGTTTAACGCTCCTTGCGTTAAACATACTATTCATCATCAGTACCAATTTAGTGGATATTATGAAAAAGATACAGGATATAGATTCTTTCGAATTTTAATAAGTTTTACTAAAAAAAGCCAATTTTCTTATAAAAACGCAAAATAAATTATAACTTTGCAGGGGTTGAGCTTAGAGACCTCATTTATCCCCTATTTGCGTTTGATCCACGGCTTTTTGGCCACCCTGTATATTTAGATTTTTACATGATCTGATACGTCAGACCAATTATTAGTCAGTATACAAGACCTATGACATAGAACATTTTATAGAAAAATACAGCCACAATTAATTTGACGTTTACCTAAATAATATAATATGGTATATAGTTCGTAGACTCAGTTTCTGCACTTCGACATGTACACGGCCCGTTGTGCGACATGATATAATATAAAATTATACAAATAAAATGTTTGCTTTAAAGTCTGCGATATGGTCTAAGATCCCGATATACAACGACCTTCACCGAGATGCTTATTTAATGAAACGTATTTTATATTTAATTTAATATGTCAATAATTATAATCCATATGGGTTGCCTAGCAAATTTCAGTCCAGAGTATTTTAATTAATATTAAAAAAAAATATTTTTTTAAACATTTCACCGGTATGATTATTAGATAAATTCTATACCAATCGCAAGTTTGAAGCCCATAGAATATGCAAACGTGAGGTTTTTTTTAAGCAATTAATTATTTATGTGTATATTTTTTATGTGACACTAAAGTAAATATACATCTTTAGTAAAAAAGAAAGTTATAGTGGTACATATATAATACTACCCTGACTAAAAATATAGATTGAAAAAAAATTTAAAAATTTACTACATGCAAATTATAAAAAAATATTTTTTTTAAAATATTAATTAAACATACTCTGGACTGAAATTTGCTAGGCAACCCATATGGATTATAATTATTGACATATTAAATTAAATATAAAATACGTTTCATTAAATAAGCATCTCGGTGAAGGTCGTTGTATATCGGGATCTTATACTAATACATTGACATAAATTGCAGCCGAAGTCAATATTGCTAGCGCAATCAATTTCCCCGGAAATTGTGTTAAGGCAAACAGAGGATCGTGGCAAAATCAGTTAATTTACCCGTTTCAAATACCTTGAGGAAATAATAAAAGATTGATCCAAGCTGATAATGTAAGAGTTAATTGAATATTTTAACCACCCCTTAATTAAGCGTTAACTGAAAATCAAATCAAAAATCATTTACTCATGTAGGTAACACGAGTTATGAACGTCAAAAAAAGAAATATACACTAAGTATCTATTAAATTCATATTAATTAATATATATATTAATCATAATATTAATATGTTCATAATAATTAATTCAATATGGGAATTGAAATTGATAGATTAATTTAAACGATAAATTTAGAGTTATCTAACACCGCCGCTGACCGGCGGAAATTTATTATGAATGCGACAAGCCGGGTGCATTAAGAGTGAGTATGTAATGTAAATGCATACATGCAAGATAGAAACGTAAACGTTTTAGGATTTTTTTTATAATTATCTTATGTAAATTATCTAATAAAACGCAAATCTCTATATATGATTTATAAAAAAAATTGTTTTGTGTACGTCTTTCTTATTCTTTGCTTGTAATTTAAAACGGTGTAACAATATAATTGCTTCTTTTACGATATTCCGTAGAATTTTTTACTGATCAGTGTCACACCATTTGTTGTAATTTTTGCGAAAATGTTAAGGATTTTCACAATGCACATAATAGGTACCCACTTACAGCTTTTTTAAAGAAAATCATAAATTATGTGCGGCGGATAAAAATTGTCTCGACGTTTCGCGTGATAGTTAGTTTGTCGTTCGTCGTTCCCTGACTGAAATAGCGTTTCATACTTTTTCCACCATCACTATGTGGCTGTCTTTTAATATATTTCCAACCAATTTGACTTAGGGTCCTTCAAGAAAAGAGTGTATCAACCGGCAACAGATGATAGCACTGTTAAGTACCGTTAGACGCCTGGTCTATGAAACAAATTAATAGTCATAAATAGGAAACTTGACATTCGCGTAAATAAAAGATGATACATATAATGAAGGCTTGTCAACAGGGGCGCGGGAGGCGGAGGAATGTTTGGCGATGTCAACATCTCAGCTATTTTGGACTCTCTGAGTGTCAGCTACGACAAAAGAGTGAGGCCCAATTATGGCGGTGAGTGATCTTCATATTCCCAAAACTCCGCTTTGCTTACTGCAAAAATCTAACGCTATTAACGTGATTTTGCTAAGTGCAAGAGTGGTAATAGTTCACACGTTCAAAATTTCTCAAACTTTTTGTTAAAATAATAATTTGTTGTTGTTATGTGATGTAAATCAAAATATAAGATATCATTGGACGACGAAAGCTATGTTCCAGAATGTCTTCAATAGAACAGCGATGAAAAAAATTTAATATATATTTCTTAAATGTTATTTAATTTTTAGGGCTTGGTAAGTAAACTTGTCAGTTTATTAAATGCACGACTATAAATGTAAAATTCAAATCAATAGTGTGTTATGACAAGAAAACAACATTACTATTCTGTTTGTACATTCATTATTCTACATTCGCCCAAAGTAATTTCTTACATAAATAATAATATTTGAATTCGCTTTGAATAATTTAAGCTCATTGTCTGAGCTGTCAGGAGAGCAGAATGTCTTGTTTCTAGAACCATTATTGTTGCACAATTCTTTAAGGAGCTTATATAAAATTCATATTTCAGGAAATACGAAAGTAAAATCATATATTTTCGTAATTGAAAACCTTTTTCGACAGTTTATTTACTACCTGTATTGAGTAAGTATATTCATACGTGGGCATGTTTTCCTGATTTAGAAGAGGTTTACCTTTGATGGTGGATAGATTTTGATTATACAAAACATCATGCATGTCTTTGAGTTTGGAGATGTATTTTATTTAAGAATAACCTTTTTATTTAATTTTATGAGAAAGAAAATGAATCAAGCAGTTCGTAGATATTTTTTAATTTTTTAATTCATTGGCACAATGTTTAGTAGGTGCTTAAAGAGCATCAGGATTCAAAAAATTCATCATTGAGGTTTGGTGTAATGTGAAGTAACTAATATAATATTTCAGGACCACCAGTGGACGTTGGAGTCACCATGTACGTGCTGTCCATCAGTTCTCTATCTGAAGTGAAAATGGTATTTAAGAGACTACTTTTACGTAGATGGTCATGCTCACTGAAGAATTAGGTTTACTCTTTTTCGAGTCGGATCTAGTCCGTCTTCGAATAAGGGTTCCGGGGATCATCCTTTGGTTTGGTTTTCACTCGCGCATGCGCGCTCGACTCACGATTGGGCTTGATTGCAGGTCCGCCAGTGGAGGTGGGCGTCACCATGTATGTGCTGTCTATCAGCTCCGTCTCCGAAGTGCTCATGGTACTCGTCACTGTCAGCTCACGCTTGTCTCGGCCGCTTCGGCTCAGCGCCGAGCGACCGAGCAGCCCTAGACACGAGGCTGCGAGCATGCCGGCGTATTGGAGCAGACCTCCTGGACGGTTTAACACTACCACAAATGCTATTTACTGTTCCAAATTTAAAAATTAATTGGCAAGTAGTGTTACCTTCCAGGTGTGTCAAAAAAGACAAATATGTAATTTGCTATTTGAGCATCCCCCCCAAGACTCTGTCGATGCTCCATTGTTGTTATTATGTTTTGAGCTTTTTATGTTTTTGAGTAGGTATCTGTTGTGTCTGTGGGTTTCTTACTATTGTCTCCCAGATTGGCGTTTACACTTCAAAATCGCCACTCGCAATAATTTTCTTACTTTCAGTAGTCTTGCTATGAATGTATTTAATGTTTGTAATGTTGTCCGTGAGTTCCAGTTGGACGAGGGAACTTTTCGAAGCGTAATTGATTTATGATTTTCTTTATTTCAGTACAGGTGAACGTTTAAATTTCTTTTTTTTGTACGACGGTAAATTTTGTGTTCCGCCTTTCAACCTTGCGTTATTATAATATCGAGCCGCGACGATAAGCGCAATTTATTATGTTGAAAACAAACGCGATTGTATTTTTTTTTCAAAAAGCCGCTCATGGTTCTCCCTTGATAACGGTTCCAAATTACACCGTCTAACTGTGACCAGGGTTTGTGACCCCTAGTGGAAACCAAATCAAGGGGACGACATACATAAAGTCACCACTGACGTGACCAAAACAATAGCTGTTAGATTGCGTCAAAAAGTATACGTAAAATGAGGACTATTATTAATTACTATTCTAAATTAAATAACTTTCGATTTCTAATGTTGAATGATATTCGTTCAATGTTTTACGTGTACTTAATTAATATAATGTGCAAACAAAACAAAAAATTGTTCTTTATTAATCTCATTTGCAGACATATAAACGTTTCTATGACAATGATATAAATAATTTAAAATTAAAGCACTAATGAGCTGTCTTATTACGTACAATATGTCTGCAACAATATGAGATTTTATATAAAACACAAGTTGTGCATTCCGGTGACTAAAATAAGGCACAGAAAATTCACATTTAAACATAAAGGATACGTTTCATCCCATCCCATCCCTATCATTTATTAACTGTTTAGTATTCATTAAAATTATATTAATGTTCTTAATTTTTTAACAAAAACTATCCAAAAACTCATTCGCGATTTTAATATTGGCGGTTTTGTGTTAACAAAAAGTTTATTTCTATTCGAAACGTCTCCTTTAGGAATTGGATAACACAGTTTTTTGCACGACGTCCGGAATGAATAATTGTGTTTGCAATTGAAGTGAGATGTTTTCTGTAACTGTTTTTATTTTTAGGATTTCACATTGGATTTCTACTTCCGTCAGTTCTGGACTGATCCGAGGCTTGCATACAAAAAGCGCCCAGGCGTTGAAACATTGTCAGTTGGATCTGAGTTTATTAGGAACATATGGGTGCCTGACACATTCTTCGTAAACGAAAAACAATCCTATTTTCACATTGCAACAACAAGCAATGAATTTATACGTATTCACCATTCTGGATCTATTACACGTAGTATAAGGTTAGGAGGACAAGTAATATTTTAGTAGTTTCCAAATTCAGTTGATTGATTTAGCAATGCCTTTTAAGAATTCCTAGGATGATATTTAATAAATTATTTGATAAATGGACACAAATTGTATTCCTATATTTGTATTTCTTTTTAGATTAACAATAACGGCCTCCTGTCCCATGGACCTACAATACTTTCCTATGGATCGTCAACTATGCAACATTGAAATCGAAAGCTGTGAGTCTCATACCAAGCTTACTTTATTATGAAAACAAAGACCGTGTATAGTTTTGCGCTTAAGTTACATAATAACTAAGTTTTTTTTAAACTCAAAAACTATTGTGGATATCCAAGTAGCTTGTAGAGATACGTATAAAAACTAACGCTTTTTTTTGCCATACATTTTTTTCCATTTCACTTCGAACTATTCGCTTTGGTAGATGGCTCATTCACTCTACAATATACTAAAACCCCAGTGGAATGGGTGCTTATTTTATCGTTCCATATTTCTGCATGGTACAGTTGGCTACACCATGCGGGACATCCGTTATAAGTGGAATGAGGGGCCCAACTCCGTAGGCGTATCAAGTGAGGTGTCCCTGCCGCAGTTCAAAGTTCTGGGCCACCGACAACGAGCTATGGAGATTTCTCTTACGACAGGTACTTGGCACTATCCATATTTACCAGTGATGAAGAATGAGCCTTTTATTTCTTTATGGTCTATTACAACGACCATTTGCATGTTGATCGCTTGATTCGACTTCACTATTGTTCGGGTCGTTCAACTTCATTATGCTCTTTCTTTCGAAAATCTCTATCCTTTTTCTAATTTATCGAAACATTTAACTAAACAAGAGTTCTTTTGCAGGAAATTACTCCCGATTGGCTTGCGAAATCCAATTTGTGCGTTCAATGGGATACTATCTGATTCAAATATACATTCCGTCTGGTTTAATTGTGATCATATCATGGGTATCATTTTGGTTGAATCGGAATGCAACACCCGCACGTGTCTCTCTTGGTGTGACCACTGTGCTGACCATGACTACCCTTATGTCTTCAACTAACGCTGCTCTTCCCAAGATTTCGTATGTTAAATCCATTGATGTTTACTTGGGCACCTGCTTCGTAATGGTCTTCGCTAGTCTATTAGGTAACCAAAATATTACAAGATGCGTTTTATGTTTAGTGCTGTATAAAGATTGATTAAAAACGGTAATACTTAAAGATTATATATGTGTAAAATGCTACGCGATCACATTGCTAAGTTGGAAAGGGTGAATGAGCCTTATTTCCTTTTCAGAATACGCTACTGTTGGATACATGGCTAAAAGGATTCAAATGAGGAAACAACGATTTACTGCTGTCCAGAAAATGGCTGCCGAGAAAAAGATACATATCGATGGCCCTCCTGGCACGTCTGAGCCACTTCCACCGCCTAGAACAAGCACGCTTTCAAGACCTGCTCCGCCTAGCCGCTCATCGGTACGTACAACATTCTTTTAGTATAAATCAAAGCCTATAACTCAAAAACGTTTGATACTACTGCCTTTAATTTAGTCGTACAACCCTCACACACAGGAGGTACGCTTCAAAGTCCACGACCCGAAAGTATATTCAAAAGCTGTGACTCATGAGAACACGATTAATGGTGCAAGAGCCCCCCCACCGCCAGCCCCAGCTGCTCCTCCTTCAGAAGAAGAAATACCACCGCATCTACTACAAGCATCGAAGGTTAGTTGACGTTCTAATACTCAATTGTTAAGCGAATGCGAATTTGGTAATGCAACGCGAAAGTTCGCCACGCGAATGTATAATCCAATAATTTATAATAGTCTAAAATGTTAAGTTGGAAAATTTTTACAGAGTATCAACAAGCTGCTTGGCACGACCCCTTCGGACATCGACAAGTACTCGCGCATAGTTTTTCCCGTTTGCTTTGTCTGCTTCAACCTAATGTACTGGATTATATACCTTCACGTTTCGGATGTCGTAGCTGACGATCTGGTACTTCTCGGGGAAGAACATTAAATAACACGGCTTGATAATGGTACTCGAATTTTTTTGGCCAAACCATGTTATATTTAAATCTTTGCATATTATAGTAATAATACTACGTAGCACGTTATTGACATTCAAGTATCACAATGTATCTTTGTTTATGATGTAAGTGGCACGAATCAGCAGAATCTAATGAAACATTTCCGAAAGGTTATTCTATACAAATTACGTAGACTTGTTAGTGTATAGTATCATAGTTAATATAAAGTGTATTAAATTAGACATACAATTTGTAACGATAGTGAAGTAAAATTTATTCTTTAAATAACTATGTCTATCGAATGAATTACTAAGTGTTATAATTATATTTAAAAAAATTATCGGTAACTCTAAATATTCCTTGTTTTCGTGTAATGTTAGTGCCTCCTACGTGATACCTGATTTAGTATCAATATGCTCCCTGAAGTGATGTAAACAAAAGTTATGTAGAAAATTACAAAAAAAGACAAAAAAACATTATAGTCAAAAGACGAAAACTCGGAGTTAAATGACCACGGGTAAATTATATAAGCTAAGTGTGTAAATACCTATATATATAGCAGTAAACTTTTAAGATAATCAATATGATTCTAGAGATATTTGTAAAAATCATTTATAGAAAACTAATTTATTTCAATTTTAAATATTATACACTGATGACACCATATTACAATTCTAGTGCACAGTACACTTGCATCCACGTGTTTAGAATAAATATTATTATAATCCGGTCTCTGATGTGGGAAGATACCAAAACTGTTTTACCTTTATATATAAAAGAGAAAAATCTACATTTAACCTAGTATCGTAATTGATTTTTCGATTATGTATATATTTTTGTATTTAAAATACATATACATTTTAAGTACGAGAAAACATAATTAAATCACCAATGCTCTATTGAAACAATGTTTTAATATTAATTACGATACTGGTCAAAGGTCAATCCCACGAAGATTATATTCCTAAGCAGTTTTCAAGGAGAAAAATACTAGGCTACGGAAAATTACTGTTTATTTGACTTTCACTTTTGCTCGTTTTTCATACGTAGCATTTTTCATAACTTTTATGTATAAGGTTCAATAACTTTGTCTAAAACTGTACATGACCAAGACACACGTATGTGACTACAAGAGTCAAGGCACGTTGCATAGAACGCTGAAACAGATGTTTTGTGACTTATCTTAACTATGGTTCAGGATCTTTTTGTATCACTTTTTGCATACCAAGCAAATAATCCTATAAAATCTAACATCGACCAAATATCTCAACATCGCGATGATAACCGTATAGAATAAAAATGCATAATAATATATTCATTTATTTTTAAACCCGAATTTTCTATACTTCCCGCATCAGAGGTGCCCTAATAGTGGTATATTATGTACTTTATCAAAATATGACTGTTCCTTTTTTGATAATAGTTTTCCTAGTTTTTTATGTTTTTCTTATAATTATTTCGTGGTAAGTACCGTGCTGTACATTTATACTTCTAAGTAGTTTTTTTTGTAGTTTTTTTTATTAATTAATTTATAGTTAAAAAATATGATTCATCTATCATTTATTTAATTTGCAGTCATAGAGATAAAAGCATTTAGTTCATTTGTGAGTTATAATATGATAAAATAATGTTGTACCTTAAAAACTATAATATTTATTTATATATTAACTGTGTACTATGTTCGTGAAAGTTTCTATGTTGTTATAAGAGTGACTGTGAGTAATAAGTATGCCTGAGAAAAATGTTTGTACAAGAAATACTGCTGTGAAATTTTAATTTATAATTAACGATTTTTAAGAGATTTTTACGAGTGTTGAAACATAGTCTTTTCCTTGTTGGTTTCGGGCCTGAATCGAGAGTGTTATTTTGATACATAGTTTAATAGATGATAGGAATGACAAATGCACTCACTTTGCTGCTGTCGCTGCGGTCGCTTTCGGTCATTTGAGCGTGACCGCCGCTCCGAAAACCGCTGTGAGAGTTCGAAAAATGAGTTACAGAATCGCAAGGCAGTTACAAACTGAAAGTGTCTAGAGTGTCTAGTAAATGTACCACAAGTTAATGCCTAGGTTGAAGCTTCTATGCGTATTAGTTGTAGTTGTATTTACATGCCACCCCGATACATGTGGTTTTGAAGTTTGATGGCTTCTCGAGTATTTGTATCAAGTATCAAGTAGGAATACTCGGACGTACTGAACACAATAGTTGGTACTACGGCTGTCTTACCCATATATTATTTAATTTAGTTTGCTTAAAGAATACCGTTCTATTTTTAAGTTGTTTGAGTCACGTTATATAGAAAAAGGTTTTGTTACATTCCGTGAATAATTATATTTTATTTATAGACCGATAAACGTAGCTACATATGTCGTAACTCGTAACTTTGTTGTAGGTTACATTTGGTAATAATAATGATGTTGACATATTTGCCCTTCAACTTAAATCTCTTAAATCATTCACATAACATTCAGTAACAACTTTTTCGCTTACCGGAAGCTTTTGAATTTATAGATTGTAATCGATCTGACTATTACACGAGTTTCTCCCTAAACCATCTAGAATCTAGAACCACCTAAATAAAGAATACTGACTCGTGTAAATTTGTTTTTTGAATAACCTTTTTTATTTTAGCGTCATAATTAGGGCTAAATTTCTTGCCAATGCAGTTTGAAATGCAAAAATATATTTAAATCTTAGAAAAATGCGTTGCATACTATAAAGATGTATTAAAAAATAACAATTAATTATTGTATTTAGCCACCTTCATAATTCACTGATAAAAGATATTTTTAAGGTTAAATTTATCGTATGGATTTTAACTCATGAATGGTACAGGCCGAGTAACGTATATTAATTACGTCTAAACGTGCTCAATATACAAGTAAAATAGTATGTATAAGATTATATATTTAAGTATAGACCATATATTCACAAGTTTCAAAGGAAGAGTATCATTTGTTACAACTGAATATTTTAAAATTTCACGTTAATACTATACATGTGACTCGTTAAGTTACCTTACCCTTTCCTTAAAAGTTAATCCGAAGGTTGTAATAGAACAAAACAAAGGAATAATAGCAAAGTGTTGGCATTTATGAAATATATTTAACAACGTTAAGTTTATTGCAGAGAATTATAGTAATGTTGGTTTACTGTCGCAATGTACTCAATAATTTTATTGAAATGAGTTAACAGTCAAATTAAAATGAAAAATGTAAATTATGCACTTAGATAGTAAGGAAGTAGAGTAGATTAGCATGACAGGTAACGGACGACTTGTGTGTTAAAAATATGTTCCGTGTAGTAAGTTAGGAAAGATATAATTTATCGACGAATGTTTATCCTTTACTATATCCATTATTGAAAGACATATTGAATATATTTGTTTATATTGAATGATAAAATTACACAAGTCGTCCGGATACCTTCAGCGCGCAACCAAATTCTAAATCACATTTAAATAAAAAGTAAAAATATATGTATATATATATTGACATATGAAATCGATTAGAAAATTATGTATTTAGTATCAATTGTTCAAAACTTATATGATATCAAGTTATTAGGTCTGCTCCTTTGGTAAAAGCACTCATAATATACCTTTTGTAAGACTATACTATAGCAAGTGAATATAATGTTCAAATAAAATAATAGCCGAAGATTAGAAATTTCATTAGGATTTTAAATGGAATGAATAATTTTAGAATTTCAAAATTGATATAGATGAATTATCACAGCAACATCAATGCATCGGTGTTGTCTGCCATTCGTGTAATCGACTGAGGGGGATAAAGAAACGAGTGACAGAACCCAGATGATCTTACCCAGTTATTCTTTACATGAGAATGGAACACCGACAATCATGAATTAACGTTAGCCCCTCAAATTTTTGTCATATAAGCCTGCAAAAAGCACATAGAAGCACCATGCAATAAAGGTTGCAGATTATGCATATGTTTATTATTGTAAAATCACATTTATATTATGTAAATTCGTAATTTTAATACACCTCTCGTAATTAGATGTTAATTTGAAGATAAATTTTGAATTTCGTACAGAAATATGGTTATGACTGTGCCAAATTCAGGCTGTAATTTTAAAATATTATCAAAATAACATTTGAAATTTTATTATCATGCACACATTCTAAAAAAAATTCTTTAATGATTGTGATAAACTTAAATATTTGTTACTTCTGAATTCTTTAACACCAAACAAATATTATTTTTGTACTAATTGCCAACTAAACTCTTTTGCTCGTGAGTTGTGGCTCTATAGACTTTTGATTTCGTTCATAAAACTAATTTACGTATATTGTTAAAGTAGTAAAGTATTGTGTAAATTTTATATTATTCAAACAATCTTTTGTTATATAGACAATCACTACACTTGGGTTGAATTATGAAAGGACCACTGTAAGTCACAAAATGCTTTTCCTACACTTTCATATCACACGCTTGCCGTTACAATGATATTTCTACCAGGCTTAAAGGGCATATAACATTTCGGAGAATTCCTGGGGATGAGAATATAAAACAAAAGACGAAGGCCTGCATTCTACTGTGTTTGGACAAACGAATTTTGACTTTTCATTATGTATGCGTGTTGACAAACTACAATCAAAGGGCCATAATTCCTGTTTCGTTTTATTTTCTTACCCACTGAATAAGTAGTTGCAATCAATCATCAAATAACATTCTAAGACAAGGCCTGTAGTAGAGGCTAACACCGTCCGCCTTCTATAAATTGATCTATTGTTTATTACTCGTAATTTACCACATAGCTTTAACTAGAAGTATTGGATGATGTATCCGCGTTTCCTTTATCAGTATTAAAAGTAATGTCTCGTTTCGTGGTGCAAGAAGCTGGTATATTTGGATAGTAAATTTGTATTATGTTTCTAAATCTTTATTGAATTTAAAATGTGTGAATTTGTAACATTTTTGATGTTTTTAAAATGGTATATGTTATTACTTAAAATTGTGCTGTTTGCAGAGCTGTTTCCTGTTAAGAAGAATCTCTTGAAATATTCTAAATTCTAGCTAATTGACTGACTACTATTGTTTTTAATCGGTGCAATTCAACTAAAGAGAAATAATAAATTTTATTAAATCTAAGAACTGTTTGAATGTTTATTAATGGCGCGTGTAAATAAACAGTGTTGCAGACTAAATGAAAGCAAATACTGCGGTAAATATGCAGCATAATATCAGTTCATATTCAGCCTTTGAATATGGCAATTCAAAAGCTTCATACATGTAATTCTCTTAATCGACAGGAAATTGTCCTTCATACCTCAGTTAATTTCAATAACACCACTATTCAACGCAACGCATTTAGTTACGTTTTATATAAAATAATACCAGCCTTGATATTATTTCTGATTAATATTTAAATACAAGGAGAGATTTATATCTCGATATTTATGAGGTTTTAACAGCGCGTTTTTAAAAGTATTTCGTCGCTAATACAAGGTCGTGGTAATAGGTGGGTTTTAAGAAGTCCAGCATGAAAAAGAGAAACCATTCGTTTAAATGTAAAATTTAATTAATAATAAATAAATGTGGTTAATATTCTCGAAAAATTTAAATATTGTAACAGTTCTTAGATTTATGTTAATATGAAGTATTTTATAAATTATAATTTTTTGGTAATTTATACTCACAACATAGTTAAGTTTAGCAGTATTTTACTGAATAATGTTAGCAATCTTTAAATCATAGTAATTAAATGTTTAAACTAAAGCAAAATAGCGTTTTCTGTCGAATAGTATTTCGGAAAGACAGTATTTTAAATAAACAGTGTAAATTGTAGTTTTAAATCATTGCGTTAAGTTCCCTTTACATTCATTTCCTTTAACTTTTTTCGACTAAATATATTGTTCGCTGTTTATCTTTATTTTAACTGTAAATAGTATGTAATGTAGTAAGTCTCGTATTGTAGATTTCGACTGATATAGTTTAACTTTAACATGTAATAGTAAATTTGTGTCGCGAGATAAATTTCTTATATAAAATATGTTTCCGTCTTACTTGATGTAATCGGATTAAACACGCTGACGCGTTTGTAGTACGGCATTACGGAATTCGTGGTCATTTTTAATAAATAAAGTATAATAAAAATGTTTTCAAGATTGCTAACTAAAATATCAGGTACTTAATTATAAGTTTTTGACTAAACATTAGATTGTTTGTTTATAGATTTGATGTTAAAGTACCAGTCTGCCATCGTACATATGTAATCGATAACTTCTAAATGTTTTAATATTAGTTTCCCTCATTTGTATTATGTTAGTGTTGGTGTGAATAAAGATGTTGCTCAAAATAAATAACTTTAATGTGTGTAGTTACAATGTACGACATTTAGTTCTGTGATCCAATAAAATTATATAAATAATAATTATTTTATTTACGATGTAATCGTAGCAAGTAAAATCCGCGATGGTTAAATAAAATCCATTGTTTTTCTTAGGTTAGAAAATGAACATTGCTCCTATCTATCTATCTATCTATCTATCTATACATATAATATATATACAGTGGTGGTGATATAATTAGAAACACTAGCGTTGGTAGTGGTCCTTCACAGTATGTAAGATACTTCACCGCAATCGTTTTTATTTTTAAATCCAACAATAAATAGGACAACAATATGTTCAACGATTTATCATTTATTAGAAAAACAATATAAATCCATTACAGAAGTGCAGTTTCAATATTACATTACGGACAAACATTTAAATCAGTTTTAGGGTATGAACAGTAATGGTCAACTAGTTGGAAACAAGAAAAAAGTGTTAAAATCAATATTATTTTAAGTATTTCATTAATTTGAATTTGGCGCGCTTTTATAAGTTGTCTGTGAAATTGGAAGTGACGAGTGATAAATAAAACAACACTTTGTATTTTCAGAGAAACGATTTGTGGTTTATTTCGAAAATCCTCAATAATATATCTTATATATACTTGTCCAGTAATTACACCAATATAGGGTGTCCATGCGTCGAGTTCTCCCTCTTGCTAAAGTAAGGCGAAGGGGGCGATGGCTGGCCATGCGTCATACTCGTGAACGGGTGGCATTTGTGATGTCTGGTCGGACTTGAATTCGTGTACGAGGTGATTTTAGTTATTTAGACTATGTATTTGCGTGTTGTTCCCACGAGAATGTAAGTGTGTGCTCCTATTTCACCATGCCTATTGCTGTTAGACGACAAATCTTTGCTTTTTTATAAAATTATTAATTAAGAAATAACTTAAATATGTCTTGTGGAACACGGTGAGGTGCGGTAAAGGTTGCAGCTCCTTTAAATATTTTGTAAAGCAAAAAGCCTTGGCGATTAAAAAGAGTGGCGGAGAGTTTTTTGCCAGTTCTTCTCGTCCGTTCTACGCCTTTCATTTGAGAACTGACAGTAAATGGAAAAATAGAAGCATTAAATATGTTACCTAATGAATAAATGAATTTGAATATAAATATATATATCGATCCTTAATAGTTCCATTATTGCAAGTCTTGGTAGGTACATTAATATTCAACCCTATCCTTACTTTCATTAGCTACAGAGACATCGTGAGCACTAGCTTGCCGCGCTCCGAGACAGTCTACAGTTGTCACGAACAACAAATTTTGTAATGCCAAAATCCGAAATATTTCATTTTTATATAAAATGTTTGTAGTTTCATGAAAGTTCTTATTCTGTGGTGCCTAAATTAAAAAATCCAACATTTCTTAACGAGATCAGATATTGTTAAATTTATTACCGCTTGCAATCTTATATGGGACTATAATTACTTGAATATAACTTATAAACGTATGTAGAAGGTAGGTATTTAAATAAAATGTTTCAATGCGTAAATTCGGAATTATTTTAAATCATTATATATATATATTTTATATCATACCTGAGTATATATGTGGATACTCAGGTAGATTATACAATGTAAAATTGTAAATTATTTATTTTGACCGACAGAATGTAAGGGAAAGATAATAAAAAATACGAGCAACGGCCATTTTTCTTAGACTTTTCTTGACTTATTGGGGTTGACATGCGAAATCATTACGGGAGTTAAACATACTGTAATAGCCTTGTCGTACTTGATGTTGATCACGAACATTTAAAGGCTACTAAGCAATTTTCTTACGTAGTCATTAGAAGCGGTCATTAAGAGTGAGCCTATAAAAGATTTATAGATCGAACCGAAAGCTAAAGGATTGTTTTTGCAGTAATAATTTAATCCAGCGCCAATTTTTCCAGAGCCGATTATCAAATATATATTTTATTATTAGATATAATTTAACTACGGTACGGCTGATATAATAAGCGTAAGGTATGAATTACGTCCTTGGTTATATATAAGGTGCATATATATATTACGAAACTTATTAATATAATGTTAAGGTTAGTGTGGTGGTATCTATTGGTTATAATAAATAGCTTATATTCATAGTTCAAAATTTTGTTATAGTACACAAAAGCATTGGTAGGTGGCACTGAAACACGGTAACAATGACCCGTGGGAAGAGAGTCAAATCTAAAATTTAACTTTATAAAACAATTTAACACATATCCAATATAAAATCAATTAAAAATACCTTAATATTAAATAACACAGTAAATACTAAATATCTGGCACTGACGCGCGACAGATAACTCGAATTTTCAGTCAATCAATTGTTTGACTGGTCAACTATTTGCAATATATGAAATAGAAATAAATATGTCGCCACATTATTTACATATTCCAAACATTTGAAATTCACATGAATGGTATTTGCTATAAAAACACACAACAATAAAAGGGTAAGCTATAAAATGTCAAAGATATAGATGCCCCTGTGAAAGGAAAATTAATTAAAAATAAAAGATAGTATTCAGTCCCGTTTAATTTATTTAATGTCTAAATCAAACTTGCTATACAATTACTGGAAAAATAAATATATTCTATCAATAAGTTCTTGCAATGAAATTAGATTTTTTCACGTACATTTAATGTACAATATTGTTAAGAACTGTAATAAACAAATATTATTGGTATATTGTAGTTTTCAAATTGGGGTATAATTTTGGTAAATAAATACGATCTTATTTAAATTATATTTTAATTATCCATAACGCGTGACTAATGAAATTGATATAACGCTATACAACGCAGAGGTAAGTGTTGTATTTACAGTACAGATGACAAAATTTTGAACAGTAAATATCAATAACATTTATTTTGTTAAGCCACTACCCATTCGGTTCATTGTTCATCTGTTTTCAGTACCTATTAATAAACACAAAATCAGTCTTATTACACTGTCAACTCCTAATAAAATATTTATCAGTCGATATTGGTGAAGGGTTAAAGGAGGTCTGGACATCTGAGTGACTTGCGTTTTGAGTCCTGCCAAAACTCGGTCAGAGTTTTGGCAGGTCTAGATCGGTACTAGATCATACTGCAGTGTATGCCTATAGCAGCATTTAAAAAATCAATATAAATAAATGCGCAGCAGCAAATTACATTTAAAACGTAAACAGTTTTTAAATTATAATTAATAGGTACGCTTTAAATTTGAAAGATTCTAGCGCTTTCTTACGAAGAATTTAAATCACGTACACTTCAGCTTTACTGAAGCCCCACGATACGTTGATCAAGTAAGGGAATCTTACTATCATAATAGTATACTATTTAGTATTTTTTTATTAGACTGATTTAGTATTTTTTAAGACTGATCAAACCTAATCAATTACGCACAACGGACCTATTGAGAGTCTAAGTGCGAAAACTGAGTCCACAAACTAGGATAAACTATTAAGGGAATCTTACTATCATAATAGTATAATAAGACTGATTTAGTATTTTTCAAGACTGATCAAAGCTAATCGTAAAATACGTAATTACGCAACACACGTTTCATACTCGGTACACAGGCTGCAATTTTAACACCACAAGAAAGGTAGGAATGTACTTCAAAAAACAAATCAATTAGCATATCTAGTCCAATAACAGACAATCCCTCCGTGTGAACATTAAAGACACGCGCCATCATTTCGTCTGTATTTTGTCCCCTATAGAGGAAGTATCTGAAATATAACTTTCTTGCGTTCTAAAAAAAATCTTTACTTTAATTTTAAAATTATGTGTCAAGATGTAAACCAAAACTGAATGTTTTTTTTTTTAATTCATACAAATGAAGGTTGGATGACAACCTGTAGAGTCGGTGTATTGTTAAAGCACCGCC
Organism: Pieris melete; assembly: GCA_963693345.1. Classification (NCBI taxonomy): domain Eukaryota; kingdom Metazoa; phylum Arthropoda; class Insecta; order Lepidoptera; family Pieridae; genus Pieris; species Pieris melete. Next base: position 115,813 of record CAVNZK010000080.1, read on the forward strand.
TTAAGACCCTTACGAAAAAGGCTCTCACGGCATATTATATTTGTTAAACACATTTTTATTTCGATTTTTAATATCTCATTGAATTAGTGTTTTATAAATGTGCATTATCCCTACGCAAAATCTGGTTAACGTGCAGAGATAATCACTTACGTGCTTCCAAGTGGTGTTAAAATTCCTCCCCGTATATTGCATTATATAGGCAGTGGCTAAGTTTGTAAACAGCATTCTAGCGTTAGCTAAGCTAATATTAACCTTATATCATATTATCAAAAGTCGTTAAAGCTATTGACATTCACTGTAAATATACAAAAGTTATTCTTATTGCATTCTATTTCAAACGTTATATTAAACAAATCTTATTTTACAAGATCAGATTTAACAGTGTCATAGTATAGATTTGTGTCAGGATAATTCTAAGTGTCTAAAAAAATATTATCTATCAATCTATAGAATTTTATTATTACCGTAATGTTGTTTATTTTAGAAGAGTTGATTAAAGGCTGCCTTCAAAATCAAGTTAAAGTTTTTAAGAAATAGTTTAGTTTAAATATAATGATACGCCAAATTTATCAAAATCAAATTGTTAAATAATATCGCGTTATAATGCAGGCAGCCGTAAAAAATTAAAACCCGTGCATAATTTTTTATTATGCAACATATCACAGTATTTGAGAATTGTTATATTTCAGCGGGTTAGTTTTTTTAAATATTTGTATCCCAAATAAAACATTAATAACCGTACGTAATCGTGATAAGCAAGGCGCTCAGCAAGGCTCCCGTTGTATTGAATATTATATTTTATTGTTTTTATATATTATTATAACTATATACAATATTTTCAAGGCGACATAGCATCGGCAACGATATTTGAAAAATTCTATTAATTTGACACTCGATGACGTCATTAAAAATTGTGTCCTTAAAGTTTGGAGTATTATTATAAGTTGATTATAAAAGTCTCGATTATCCTAGAGTCCCGAGATGAGTCTTCAAACAGGACACGAAGATTTCTTGTTGCGTCTTTTATTATATATAGGATAATTACCGACAGTGATATTAAAACTTACATAAGTAACTTTAATGTACCTATAAGTGTATTTGTTAGTAGTTGAAAGATTTATTGGATTACAATTTTCGGACCGGGTTTTTTCGTATATATGCTTTTATAATAACTATTAAAGCTGTCTGAATAGTCAGGCACGATATAAAAGTCGATTAAGATGACATAACCATCTTAATTCCCTACGTTTTTAAAAATAATACTGATGTATACGCGAGTCATTCAAGGAATGTTAAAAATTAAATAGGAAAAAAATTGCAAACAAGATACCAAAATTCGAATTATTTTACAATAAAATAACATATTTCGTTTAGGCCCAAGGTTAATATCATTTTTTAAGTTCAGCTTAATACCACGCGAAGTCCGCAAGAAATCTCTGTATGGCCGTAGCAAAGTAGCAATCACGTCACGCTCAAATAAGTGTCGTAATTATCAAAATTCCCGTGGATCATTAAGAGTAATTTCCATTACAAAGCTAAGCCAAAATAAAACAAGTTCAAACAAAAGAAGGAGAGGATTCTTTAAATAATGAATTCTGATTTCATATTTGTAGATGTGTTGCACCGTAAACAAAATACAAGTTGTGTCGGTATGTGTTAAATATTATTTCATAGGATCCAGAGTATTATTAAAATTAGAACAACAAAATACCTACGTGATTTGGCACAAATTTTTATTCTGTATGAAGATGTGTTGAAAATGTGTTGGTGGAAAATGTATGTAATAGCACTGTGATTTTCTCATTAGTGTATTTACAATAAGGTGGCAACTGTAAAAACGGCCGTTATGGTAATGGCGACAGAAATACCAATCAATAGTGAGTATATCCACGATTTGTGACACAAGACTATCGGAATTGGGTATAGTCGTTAGATGAAGATTGGGTGCTGCAAAGTGTGCTGCTTTAGTTACATATAAATTAGAGAGTTAATATGCTTGTTACGTTGTTGGTGTACTTTGAAATGAAACTTAAATTGACTTGGCCTGGGCATATCATGAGTATCTCAGTGATGGGAGACGGAAAGAGTCCAAATAGAGCTAAAACTCAAATAAAGAGGTGAGAAGACGATCTACCGGAAGGTTGGAGAAGTCATAAGATAACCTGATCAACTGGCTGCTGAAACTAATGTGCTATAAAAAAAAAATAGTTGAAATGTATGTCTATGCTTACGATAAAATTAAGTAAATGTAGGTATTTGGTAAGCAATAAAGGCTTTTATTATTATTATTATAAGAAAATATTTTTAAGGTGAAAAGAATCTAATAAATTTAATTAATTGCGATTTTATAATTATGTATCTGTGCTACGGCCATATTTTTAATTAATTTTGTTAAATGGTCGTTTAAAGCTCCAAAGCTTTGTTCCTCATTCAATGTAAATATCCTCAATAGGATATGCTGTTTCTATGAACTTCTGGTAAAATCTCTGGAATGCTCTCCTGAAATTAGACAACTAATTATTTATTGATATACTTTGAGTCCTGTTGAATAAGCAAGCTATGTATAATTAAGCTTTATATAGTTATATTATCCCCCTTTGCTCATGAAAAAATAAATAGTTACTAACAAATAATAAGTTTACTCTTAAATAAAGCACTTTTTCGAATTTCTTATGTCAAATTGTGTTTAGAGACAGATTTTCGGCTTCGCGCAGAAAGCGTGGGCGTAAACGACATCTCGTGAAGCTAATAACAGCGAACTTAAAAAAAGCATATTACTCTGCCATCAAGTCCTTCAAACAGGAGATTTCTAGGTCAAAGTATGAGCACATTGCCAGATTTGGCGAGAGATAAGCCCTTCTCCGTTCGGGAAGGCCACAAGCACGACCCTTCTGGTCTCTCACCCAAGCTGTCCAAGGGAATTTTTAGGCTGTCTCTTCACGTCCAACTCGACTTTGGATGGCCAAGGTAGGTCGCCACAAACCATGTCACGATGTGATGATTTGATGCCGGAAATCATATTCTGGCAACGTACTGTTCGTAAAGCAGCATCTTCTTTGGACATTCATAAGTCGAGCGGGCCTGATGGCATCCCCCCAATTGTGGTGCATACTTGTGCTCCTGAGCTGGTTCCGGTTTAACGCGCCTTTTCCAGTACGTGTACTCGCTGGGTGCTGTCATCCATCAATACATACGAATGAAGCTTCAATACGATCCCTAAAAAAGTCAATCGCTCTGATCCGTTCAACTATCGCCCAATAGCTATTACCTCTTTATTCTCTAGCCAGCTCCTAAGGTATCTGAGGCCCACCAGCTCATTAGCGATTATCAGTATGGCTATTAGTATACCTTATACATAGGTGGGCAGAGAATTGAGTCCAAGAGGGAGACGCTAGCGGTTAGTTTGGATATAGCGAAAGACTTCGATTGCTTCGAAGCTCTCTCGAAGCTTCCAGCACCAAGAAATTATGCGAATGGATCTCTTCTGGCCGATCGGAGCATCAATGTCGTTATCAACGGAGCATGTTCAACAAGGCTAAGGACCCAGTTTCTTCTGCATATCAATGATATATTGAAGCTTAGCAACATTCAGTGCTATGCGGACGTCAGCACAGGGAATACACATTATACTGGCCATGCAGGTATTTAGGAAGTTGGCGATTAGTGTTCCGGTACTACGGTTAACTTGTGTCTTAAGTCGAAACTTGGATACGCGGAGTCACCGTTTGGGGTTGACTAAATCTTCTTGCGTTTTCTGTTAGACACAAGATTTCGCGTTTTCCGCTAAGAAAACACCCGGGACCAGCACCACTATGTGAAACCAGCTATCCACTGAAGTTTTTCTATCGAACCAATCTGACTTAGGGTATTTTAATGAAAATACCGACCGATAATTCCTTAAAGGCCAGCAACGGGCGAGCCCTCTGGCCATTTGAGTGTTCATGGGCGGCGGTTCATTTAACATCAAATGAGCCTCCTGCCTGTTTTCCCCTTGTTCTATTAAAACTGAATAAAGAAATATAAAACTGTTCATTTAAAATAATTTCATAGAAATGTCTTCTACGAGCCGGTATTCAATAACATTCAACAAGGAAAAGTAGTAATTTCTGCAAAGAAAATTGTTTTATCTTTTCTCAAGTAGTACTCTATGCCTTGTAAACCATAAACAAAACTAGAATAATTAAATCAAACCTATCAAACAGAGTTAAAATATAAAAAATAATTAAAAAATATTATAAAAAAATATTAAATAAGATATCATATACAAAATGAAACATCATAACTTATAAAATATTTGAAATTATATATATATCTAGCCCAGCCATCCTAATACCTTTACAAACCCTATTCAATCTATAAGCAATGCCAACTATTTAATTTAAAAATTTACCCCACGGCTTCAGCCACAGGTCTGGTAGACTCTTGTCCACGGAACACGTGACATGCAAATCTCTGGAGTGTGGGATGTTTCGTGATGAAGCCGAGATAGCGATGGTCCCGTGGGTGGAATGCGCAGAACGATACATTCTTCAGTGAGTAAAAGTAGTCAATGCAAGGCGTATTTCGACTCCGCTGTAAAAAAAAAGGTCTTAGATTAGGTTTGGACATGTAACGCACGCGCTATGGTGTCTTTATATAATTCAGTTCGCAATCGTTTACAGTTTATAATAAAAACAATATACTATGAGACCTTTTATTAATTTATATCATGCACTTCCACGTGCAAGCTTGCCTTAAAAAAAACAATTTTCTAGGATAATTAAAAATTGGGAAAACACTCTATTTTATCAAAGTACAGTAAGTATTAAATTATTGCAAAAACTTTGATATGTTCTACTTGTTCCACTTACCACTGTACAACATACAATTAATAATGATTGACAATAAAGAAACCATTCGTAATATTTACGACTAGTACTAGGTGATCTATAAAAGTTGGAACACGTATTAACTAAGGACATAAAAACGATGTAAATTTAGAACTTACATCTGGTTTGGATCTGTCGACCATGCGAAGGCCTTGATCCGAAACTTCTAAAATACAAGGCTGAGAGCCAATATCTCCATTAGAGTCACCGACAATTTTTTTTACTGCCTGACAAACAACACCAGTTCCTTTATGAGCAAGTGTTTCCACGGAGCCCATATAGCTGCAACAGAATATATATTAAACTACATTGCGCAACAAAATGTACTTCACTCAAGAATTTAATTTTAACATACCCCAGTAAATATCTCTCTCTCTTCGCTTTAGCGTTTGCTGGATCAAAATCACTGTAGTCCATATCAACCGCGTATGCCGAAGGAAAGATACCTTGTTGACCTGTCCTTAAATTAACTCCTAAAAAATCAAAAATAAAGTTGAAGAGCCTAAACAGAAGAGAAGATAAAATGAATAAAATTGGCAAAAGTAAAATATAGCCAGAAGAAATTAGGATAGAAAATCATAGTACTCTCCGCCCAAGTCACAATTTGGGTTTGAATAATAGAATTAAATGAATAGTGAAAGTGTATTAAAATTCAATAATTTCTTAACGACTTTTCCGCGACCGTTTCTTTTTCTTAAAATTATAAAACATATAGTCTTATCTATACGTAAACTTACCTTCGCACCATAAGTCGTCTGCCTCCTTCTGAACATAAATCGGATCGCCTATTTCCACTTCTATCTCATCGTGATGTCGCGGGTTGAACTTGTGGAGTCCTCTGTGTGTGGCTTCGAGCATTTCTAGTTGGCTATGAGGCACTGTGCTTACGTTGCCGGCGAAGTTAATGCCGCTGATGCTGCAACTTGATGATGGTGACACTGAAACATCAATTAATACACGCCATAAATAAGAATATTCAAGTACGGTTCTTAAATAGTTATTGAATATTTTCCCCTTATCATCTCTATTGCTTAACAAATGAATGAACAAGGCATACATTTTAAGGAAAACAAATTTCATAAAAATAACTGGATCAATACGAAGGAAAAATGTTGTATACATTTTAAACTATTGTAAAATGTATATTGTAAGATGAGAAAAGCAATGGCTGTTGAAAATTCATATCGTAAAAACAGGAAACTCTTAATAATGGAGAAGCAACTAAGGGAGTCAAAACATTCACATTAAAAGAAGCAATTGAAATATGGGTGATAAACGGCTAAGCATTGTATTGCTGTTAAACCTACGACTTATAAACCATATATCAAGAAAGTGTCCACAAATGAAGCTAAAATCAATATGTTAGCGGATAAAATAAAGATTAAAACGAGGTATATGAATGACGGAAGAGATGGATAGCAAAAAAGCGTTTCCTATCCTTTTTTCATGTCTACTAGTAGTCCGGTCAATTTAGACATCCAAGGTTACAATAATTCGCACTTGGCTGAATATTGGTAGGATTGCTCAATACACTATTATAAAGGAAACGTGAAAAGTCCTCATCGATCCGGCACGTGCAAAAAAATTTACTCCGGGTCAAAGATCACAAAAATGGGTTTTTCGCGATTTTCAGCAAAATGGTAAGTTTTATCATAAAATTAGTTAAGACAAAAATTGTAGATCAGATAATTATCTATAAAAAATGTCCAAATACTTTTTTCCTAAGAGCCACCGTTTTTGAGATATCACGATTCAAAAAGTTGAAAGAGTTGTAATCGTCATAATATGCACACGTTTCCACGCCACCTTTGAGGTAGTTATTGCATGTAAAAATAGTGCATGATTTTGTCACTTTGCAAAAGAACAAGAGGAAGAGAAGAAGAACAAGAACAAGAACAAGAGAAAGCAGAAGTTAATGATGATTTAGATTCAGACGGATACATTTTCTTATTTTTTGTAATTTACACCCCTTTCATCATTTTCAACCCTTGTCAATATCTACAGTTATTCAATAGTTTCAAATTAAACAGAATCATAAAAGATCAGTGGAATAGGCCTACAGGGGAAACCACATTTAAAAAAACGCGCTAAGTACACTACCTCAAAGGTGGCGTGGAAACGTGTGCATATTATGACGATTACAACTCTTTCAACTTTTTGAATCGTGATATCTCAAAAACGGTGGCTCTTAGGAAAAAAGTATTTGGACATTTTTTATAGATAATTATCTGATCTACAATTTTTGTCTCAACTAATTTTATGATAAAACTTAGCATTTTGCTGAAAATCGCGAAAAACCCATTTTTGTGATCTTTGACCCGGAGTAAAAATTTTTGCACGTGCCGGATCGATGAGGACTTTTCACATTTCCTTTATAATAGTGTATTGAGCAATCCTACCAATATTCAGCCAAATGCGAACTATTTTAACCTTACCCCTATTTTTTAGTCTAATTTGACCGGATTATAGTGAACTTTTGAAGTTTCCCATTAGCGACAATTCTCTACAATACATGTTATCTTGAGAAAGTAAAAAAATTGAAACCTCGATGTTATTCCAAATTTGAAATGTATATCCGGATAACAAATTCAAACCTATCAGCAAATATAAATTGAAACACTTTCATTAATCCACTGTTACATGTCGCATTTCATCGAAAGCACTAACGGCTAAAAATAATTTCTGTCAGAAGTCGCAATAAAGGAAGGTATTGATTATTCTAAAAATAACTCTTAACAGATTTCCCAGGATGTCTTTTTATAGCTATTTATTTGTGAATGATGTACTTTATATTGTAGTATTTATAGATATAATTAGGCTTAAGTACCACGTGGATCCGGATAGTTCCTTCCGCTTAATATGATTGTATTGTGGTGAGTATAATTTGAGCAATATTGGATCTTCAGCTTGCGACTCCCATGCCTGAGGTTGTAGGTTCGATTCCCGGCTGGGCACCAATGGACTTTCTTTTTATGTGCGCATTTAACATTCGCTCCAACGGGGAAAAAACATCGTGAGGAAACCGGCTTGCATTAGACCCAAAAAGTCGACGGCGTGTGTCACATGAGGCTGATGATCTACTTGCATTTTAAATTGAAAAATCATCATGAAACAGATGCAGAAATCCGAGACCCAGACCTTAAAAGACTGTAGTGCCACTGATTTTATAATTTTAAACGGCACCTTTGAAAATACTAAGTGAAGTTATTATTGTTCTGTCGGGAATCACCTATGACCTTCTGCATTTCAAAAGTTATACAGTGGTTTCATATTAAGAATATTTCTTTAATGGACTCTTACCGTTCTGTTGTAACGGCGTTGGGGATAGGCTCTTAGGTCCAGTATCGATCGGCGAATGTGCAGTGCTGTGTCCACTATCTACATCGCCGAGGCTTTGCAGCCTTTCTGAGTCGGGACTGGAGTCTTCGTCTAAGAGGTAGCCACACTTTAGCACCAAAAGGGGCCGCCCCTGCCCCCCTGGTCGTACAAGAAGACTAGTTAATGCTCCTAATTCATCAGCAAGTGATGCCGGCTGGGATGCACCAACCACAGAAGCTGCAAGACACATAAAATACAGATTTGCATAACATTATAAGTTGCCGTCTAAATAACTAGGCATAGGTTTAAAAATTTATAAAAATTGTGACAACTGCAAAAAAATATTTACACCTGTTTAGAATGTGGTTATTACTGTGAGTTGGCTCATTTGGTAGCAACTCTGTGTCTGTAACTTGTTTTTTTGGTAACTTTTTTTACCCTTTATCGTAGGTAGCATTCCCTTGCATTAACTAATTTGTTATTCTTAACTAAACAGGGAATTAAGTAATAAATACTCTTTTCTACTTTACAAAACCATATTACCTTTGTTTTCATTCTTTATTATTTCTGTTATTTAAATACAAATAACAGAAATAATAGTGTTATCACGTTACAATATCAATCAAAACTACTATTGGATTATTGCGCCAGTCAAATCTTGGGACGAAAAGAGTAACGCTGTTACGAGGAACTTACAGCCACCATATTCTGGCTGGTGTCAAGCATGAGTTTGTTTAAAGAGTAACCGATACAATATTTTTACATGTTACATTATGAAAATTTGTTCATAGTATTCGCAAAGCACAATGAAGAATTAAAAAACATATCATAAACGCTAGAATAACAAGTGGCAGAGCGCATGTGCCGAGATATCGCTTAAAATCAAATATCGAATTTAACTTACTTTTTCTATTTTTGGGTATCTCTGGGAGTTTTCTTCTCCTTCTTTCTCCACTTGTAAATTGGTGACGGGGACTGCGTTGTGCGTCTGTTTTATCAGATTGTGTGATTGAGGAGCCATCTGCATTTAACGCTTCGGTGTCGGCCACACACAATTTATCCTCTTCTGGCGACTCCTCACTTTTAGAAGACGGCGATTCATCTTCCAGTCCAACATTTGGTACTAATCTGCAGAAGGGCAGTGTAATGAAGTTGCGGTGGGTGTTTAGACAAATAATTGTATGTAAAAGCAAACTTACGAATAGAACGGTGTTGGGGCCTTTATGTGTTGCGGTAATTTGTCAAATACCCGGCGAAATTCTTCAAATTCGCTGTCGGCCATGTCGGTACACCTGATTGTTGAAGACAGAGGGTGGCGCATGCGCGAAACGCATTGAAGGGCTCATATCGACCTTTGCGTTTAGCAAGGGGTGTCGCGAAATAATACGCTCTGCGCATGACGGCGCACGCATACCTGCGCGCGCATATCTGATGTCATTAATAAAAATGTATGAATCAGCGGGAATTCCAAATATTTAGAACTAACTTAATCTATATATATAAAAATGAAACCCGTTTTCCGTTGTCACGACATAACATGAAAATGTCTTGACCGATTTGTCTGATTTTTTTTTATTATATACCTTGAAGTACGAGGATGGTTCATACTGAGAAAAATTAAAAAAATTGAGTGAAAAAGTCTAAAAACAACACTTTTCTATATTCCCATACAAAATATTCGTAATAATACTTAAAAGTCAATTTAAACTTTAATACCATAGCATAAAGTTCAAGTGTTAGTGGAGGGGTTCCGGGAAGGTAAATTTTTATTTTTTGACATAATGTATTTGTTGTCTTATTAGCTAGACCGGTGTCCCGAATAGCCGAATAAGTATTTTAAACAAATAAAGAATCGACTGTTAGGCGATACGATGTTCGCCAGGCCAGCTAGTTTGTAATAAAATAATATTATATTTTACTTAATGGGTTTAACCAAAAATACTTATTTGTGACAGGCATTTACTTGGAGATAAATATAAGCAGTTTCCATAAGTATACATTTTACGAAATAAAAAAATAGGCATTTATTTATTGGACGGTAAAAATAATGTATATCGCTGTCGTGGACTTATAACACGGATTAACTAAGTAATAGATTCAGAGAGTTAACACGAACTATACTTCCCTCAATGTCTCGTTTGAAGTTCAACGGTGAAACAATAACTAAATAACGAATACTACGATATTTATAACATTTTAAATTAAAAGCACGAGAAAATTCTCCCTTAATGCCATCAATAGAAAGAAATCGCTCTAAATTAAGCAATAGGTATTGTACCACGAACGGTTCGGCGGCCGTCTATACACAACTCATACTAAAATAATAAGTCCTGAGTATATACCTCGTTATAATGTCTCCTTATCAGGAAGAAAGGCACACAACATCATCAGCCGTAAGGAGAAATTGTTAGTTTGGGAACAAAGAGAGGTTAGACTAATGCTGTTGGTACCTTGCCTTACAATAATTGTTCACAATCACGCACAAAACACTCATTATAAAAGTCTACATTGAGGACGTAACTATTGACAATTATATGTAATAAAAAGTTTATACATCATAACAAAAATGGATCTTATGTAACCCGAGTAAATTTCAACAAAGACTATTGTTATAAAAAAATGTGAGGATAGGCCGAGTAAAAACATTTTTGAGATCACCTCATCAAATTTAATATAATTAAAATTATGTATTTCAAACAGGTATACTCATACAAATATAATAAAATATTTTTTAAATTATTTCCTACATTTATTTTAAATTTAAACAAAAACGATACGACCCACAATTATTAAACGATAATACGTAATAGAAAACAATGTTCAAGAAATAAATCTTATTGCAATCACTTTAAAATAATTTAAACTAATTAAAACACGTATAACAGCTTCACATGATTTTGAATTTATAATAAATTGTGCTTTGTTTTACATCAAGCGTAACAACCGTGATTAAAATTTGAAATTATTTTTTTTATATATAAAACGACCCTAAGGACAATCATCTCATGGACACCTATTATTAGTGGGTGCGATCCGACAATTGAATGAGGAGTACACTCGAATTTTGAACAGTTGGAGGTCGTATCTGTCAGGAAAGACAAAAGAAAATGCCTTGTGAAACGGACTGTGGAAGATTTCCAGCCATCAAGGTGATGTTGATGGAATTTTCGATTGATACGGTTCGTACGGTGTTGAAACGAGGCAGGAGGGATCAATCCAAACAATTCTTCAGAACACTCACCAAAGTACACTTTGTAGAAAACGCAAAGAGACGCAATATCTCCGTAAAGAGAGAGAATCAAGTCGATCAGTATCGTCTAGTAGTATCATTGGGGATTGACAATACCACAAGCCCTTTGCTGAATTTGGTTAAAAGGAACAAGCTGGATGAACAATATTAATACTTCACGACGCCGAGGTGCGGATGCGAGTTTGAAATGAGTTTAAATTAATTTTTCCTTTTAAACGAATTATTGTAAAATTCAATAAACACTACCACGTGTTTTGAAAGATTTTCCTTATTAGAAACCAATAAAAACATTTTTTAAATTTTAATTACTAGAATATCAGTTAGAACTTGGTCCTTTATAGAATCTATGAAGTAAAATAGCTGTGCTCCCAAGAAAATAATTAACGGCTGAAAAACTTAATTAAAATTGATTTTACCAACTAATTTGTTTGTATCAGCGATATATGTTAGAAAAAGAGACATACCAATACTTTAGTTCATACAGATTAATGTAAACCAAATGAGTTTGAATAATGGAACTGAGTTTTCTATTAAAACTTCCGCTAGTATTTACAGTGTTTGTTGATATATCGGCTTTGGCTATTGACTGTCCTCTCGAAGCGTGCGGTTTCCTTCGTCGACGGGATAAAAGAGTACTTCACAAGTAATCAACTTCCTTCAATTCATGTATTGATTGGAAATGCAATAATTTATGACGCAATTATTCATTCAACACCATTCAAAATTTTAGATTATTGAATTATTTATTCCACAAATTATTCAGAAATACATGAACTATTGTATGCACCTTGCAGCTCTTACCTGTGATGTCATTTGACCTATCTGAGATTACCGCACCCCGTTTTATACGTACGTCGAGTAACGTCAACATCCGTGAGAGTCCCATCACTATACTAATTAATAGTAGAATTACATATTTGAAAAAATACCAATGCTTCGATAGTTATGCACATTCTTGCAATTATTTTAATTTAGACTCATTAGAAAGTCGGCGAAGTCAGCAAGACCTGCTTTTTTTACATGCTATTCTTAATGGGCGGATCGATAGCCCCTATTTGCTGTCGTTAATTTCTTTTAAAATTCCTTCACACAAAATTGTTCCATGTGCCTCGTACGAACTCGAATTACCTGCATAATTCACCAATGTTTCGGGTTTTATCTAACTATGACATTAATTATGAGGATATTGATATTTTCCACCTCACCAAAGAACATGTGAGAAAATATTTGAAGGGGCGGGAAGACTCGAATTTTGTTTAGGTTGTATTTGGTATTACATATTTATTGTTATAAATATTAAATTTCAGTTTACTGTATATATTTTTGTCAATTGATGCGCTTATTTGTGTCATTTTTCTTATATAATATTGTTTATCTATGTAATCTGTTTTGGCTTTTTGTACTGTATAAGTGTTTGTTTTGTAATATTATGTATGTTAGCTGTAAGATTACTTATAATTAAATAAATAAAATAAATAAATGAATGGTTCTTTGACTTTTCAGAAATATGAAACTTCTTCATTTTGTGATTGTTTGATTAAATATGTTTTCTTTATTAGGCTACATATGGACACTTATGCTATATTAAGTGTGTTGCAAGCCTTTGAGGGAGTAGTACGCTAGTAGTTTTATGTAATATAAATAAAATGAATGCGTTTAAAAATATACAAAGAAACCTTTTTCATTTATATCCCTATTAGCAGAGTAAACGAGAACAAACAAGTGAAAATCAAAGAAAAACATGATGAATGGATTCAAATTAGATAGGCGCTTTGCTCCTGGGAAATTGAGTTTGATTGAATTGAGAGCTTCACGGCGAATGATACAATCAAATACCGCCCATAAACAGATTTAATTATTTATATAAAGTCCCTAGAGCTTAATATGAGTTAATTATATTATATATATTTAAATTTGAGTTCATAAAACCCTACATAGTAATTGTTACCAGCATATATCGTTTAACATATATATATATATATTATATATATTTATTTATATACGTAGCAAGTATGTTTTTATACCTACGACTCGCTACGACTTCGTTCGTGGCGAATAGTGACTTTACCTTTCGGTACCGATTTTTTTTTAGACTAATTATATCGCAAATAAAACACATTATTATATATTAGTAGAGCTTTAGTAATGAATCCATACAAGAATAGATTAGTCAATATTTCTTAATTTTAGTATTAGTTGTGTTAACTTATTAAAAAAATTAAGTTATGGTTTTTGTGGTCTAGTATTGTATGGTTTTAGGGTAAAAGCCTCCTCTATATTTTTCCATTTCTGATTTTTCTTAATGCATTGTTCAGTACTACTTGTCTTGTTTTGAATGACAGGGATCTTAATTTAAATGTGCATAATTTTAATTCTTATGACATGACGCTAAATTTTTTATTTTTATCATTGTTTTGTTTTTCGTTTTTCATATGTAATGGAGGATGGTGGTTGCTTAAAACTCATAAATAAACATAAAAATAATCTAATGGAATTTTTTTACTACATTTTAAAGTACATTTTTATTTTATTCATCTATTGCCAAAGCATAAATATTATGCGAGTTATGGCCAAAACGTTATTTTTTTTAAATATAAAACTTTCTTTATTGTAATTTAAAATGCTGATTTCAGTCGAAACTATACTCTTTTAAACTGAAATGGAAAATCAGTTCGAATTATTGGAATACGGGGATTCGAAGCATTTCTCTGGTAATACTTTTATTGTTTATAATGTTGTGTCCCATATGTGTAATTTGTATTCGTGTATAATTACATAGCGTTTGTGCGTCTAGATTTCTTATCAATAAGCCTGGAACAACAACTAACATGTACTCCTGATTCTAAAGAGTTGAGAAACTTTAAGTTTTAATATGAATAGTTCGGTGTCCATAACAGTCCGAACGGTGGGGTAGATCCCCTCCACGACTGACATGAGTTGTTCGATAATATGGTTGTCTATCCTTGGTCGGTGCCATAATGCCCTACCCAGGCATTCTCGATTGTCCATGTTAATTTAAAGATGAGGATGATATTATTTTTTAGGTCATCAACAATTACACATGTAATCATGTTGTTACTGGCTGTTGACATACAATATTCTCCGATGGTTAAAAGAGCAGCTAGTTGCATTACACTGCTTGAGAATAATTGAGCAGTTCTACTCACATATTATATATTTGTTTCACAACATTTACTAGTACTACGATAAAACTTTTTAAATTCCCATAATGCATATGCTTTTAAACTGAAATTTCATCTGCCGGCATACCCATAAAAAACCATCACATGATATCCTGGTTGCCTTTGATATTTCATTATATCGATCTAGTGGTTCGATTCATACCAAATTTTCCATTAATCTAATTTTATTTGTAAAGACATAATACTTCTTCTAGCCCATTATTATTAACTTGTTTTACTGATCTTTCCCGTTATCCCATAATCCAATAAGTATATACTTGCTAGAACTTCCTAAAACAACATATTAAATAGGCACACTAAATTATGATTCTCTAACCGTACCTAATTCATATTTCTATTATAAGTATATTGCCTTAAAATCTAAGACTTAACAAATGAGCCACAGAGACATAAAATGAACGGGTCATTGTAAGTCTCTATTTGATCTCTTAACGTTAACGAAGCATTAACTAACGTAACGTTGTGAATGACGTCGGGTATTTGATAGTCATCTTCATATGGGCTGTAATTAAGATAATTTAATTAGAAGAGGAATATTCGGTTAATATTGCTAAGGGTGGAGCAGGCATTTTGATTAAGTGTGCAATTCTGTAACTAAAAGTTTTCGTTACTTTTAATTATTTTTTTGTTTGAAACCCCGTGAAATTGTATTAATACCATCATGAAGATATATGTTGTTTTTATATCCAACTAACTATTATTATAGGTTAACTTAAGTTACAATATCGCCGGACATAGTAAATCCAAATTCATTTGTACCAAATAGTTACATAAACATACAACTCATACAACTCAAGTAAAATTATAGGTATGCATAAAGGTATGCCAAAGAGCAATGGTAAGGAGCACGTTAGAGCAGACAAAATCGGAAAGATGAAAATTGTTTCATAGAAAATAAGCCGGTTTAAATGACGATGATTGGGGCACCTGATTATGCTTTTGCAAGTCCTCAGAATTGGAGAAGATTCACTTCTGAAGCCCAGGCAGCCCCTAGATGTTAAAAGAAAAAGACGTAGAAAATGGAAGGTTCTGCAAACCATAGCGAGGGCTTTATGGACTAGATTTACCAGGGATAGCAATAAATGTAGAGAGCTGGAAGAGGCCTACGTGTCACATACACTGTAGACCAAATATTTAGTATTATATTTAAAATTATTGGTCACAGAATTTTTATTTTATTTTTAGCATGTATCTGGATTATTCTCAAGATACAGCTATCAGTATGTTACCTAGAAAAGATCAATATATCGTTTTTTTACTAATGCGTCTTCCAAAAATAATATTTTTATTACCAAAATCTCATTATGAGTACAAACTATTAAATAATCTGCGCCGGGTTCTCTATTGTTGGAATAGCTAATTCAAAAGAATTCTCATCGAAGGAGCGTCCGGTAATGTATGACATTGATCCTCTTTCCGCTAAACAATGGTAATAAATACAGCAACCCGAGGTTTATAAGACGTCAATTCATGAGGCGGGTGGCTATTGTATAAATAGTACAAGGGGAATTTTCAGTAGCTGGTAAAGAATATTTTTGACTCAAATGACTGAAATGCATAATCAAAATATAATTTAGTTGTTGAGGAAATATGAACAGTGTACAAATAATGTCAATAGGAAAATTAAAAAAGATAGTTATGAACTAAGAACGGACGAGAATTTGTAAGAAACTCTGGGCCACTCGTTTTAATCGTCAACTTTTGTTTTAAAAGATGCGTGCTGCACAAAATGCAAAAGGTAATGTTGACCACATAGTATATTCACCGTCATACATCGTGGACGTAGAAATTCAAACTACAATTTTCTAAATTAATTAACAAAAAATATGACTTATTCTCAATGCGATTTTAGCTGACATATCGGTTTGATATGTTATATTAATCTTAGTATATTTAAGCTATTAAACAAAAAATATAAATAATTATTACGTCCGTTTATTTTGTATGAGTCGCCGAAGAAATAAAAGCAAATATTACACGATTTATTGTAGAACGTTTTTTTAACTAAATGCCTTTAAAACAACTAATACTCATAGAACAAATATATTTAATATTTATACTGCAACATTTCATTTTTCTCCCGTATAAACGATTGTTATCAATTTAAATCGGCGTAATACAATCTAACAATCAAAAATAACAAGCAAAGTGTGTCCGTGACTTAACAGTGTGAAAGATTTTCCAAGTTACGGTGAAATACTTGATTCAGCCAATCAAATATACCCACCCTCCTGCAAAGCTCCCGCGCCTCTTCTCTTTATATACGGAGGCTTCAAAGGACTCCTCGCAGTGAATCACCGGCGTCCTTACTCGTCAAACTAATCATGAGCGGGTCCGGCAAAGGATTACTTGGTCTTTGGCTGTATAGAAACGGTTCCGATTGGCAGGTTAAGAATGAGGGACACCATCCCAAGCTTGGTGAACTTCATCCACCACAGAATTTGGAGGGTGAAAGAATCTCAGTCATATTTACGATCAACAATCAGGTTGGCGGTCTCGTAAGAGTACTGACGGTGTTCCAAGACCTGGGGATTAATGTACTTCATATTGAGTCGAGAAAGTCCGCGACGGAAGTTACTGCGGTAAGTTCTTAAAATTATGTGGTTAATCCTTGAGTTTTGTAAAGTTTTATGAAGCTTCGTATCAAAGTTACGCGCTTTTTAAAGTAGATGTAGGGATGCGTATATAATTTTTGATATTAGAAGGTATATTAAAACATTAACAGTGGATAAGAGTGAATAAGAGTGGAAAGTCATCTATTAAATCATGCGTACCTATAGTTAATAGTTTATTATAATTGAAGTATACCAAGTTTCTGTAATTCTATTTAATCAGGCAATTTGCGAATATTAGTGTAAAAATAAAATATTTAAATATTTTCTTATTATTAAATATCTCATTGGCACACAAATTCATCGCATTGATAAATGACTGTTAAGATAATTTGTATAGTTAGTAATTAATTAATAATTTTTGCATTATATTTTTTATTGGCAAATAAGTTATCTTATGTTCCAGTAAGAAAAAGTCTTGGGAAGAATCCCACGGTACTTATAACAAAATCTAATATCTAAATTAAAATACGTTGTCTAATAATTGACCTAATCCTTTTTGATTAGGTATTAACGCTTGGCGTAAATTTTAAGGTTTAGGATTTGTTTCCTGGCAAAACATTTATGGCTTCTGGTTGATAAAGTTATGATGTTATGATGACGCAACATAGTACAAACAAATTTTTATATACTCACGTCTTAAAATAAAATATCGCAGTGCAAAAGTTTTTCTGACATTTCTATAAAAAAAGGCAAGGTTTATCTTATGTCAAAAATAAAACTGAAGTTAGGCCTGTTACAATGTATGAGGCCTGGTTTCACAGCATTATTAAAAAAGTCTGAAAATATGTTTAGCTCGTTCGTTAATATTATAAATAATAATTTTTTCATAAAATCAACTTAACAATATGTAAATTTAAACCTATCAAATATCTCTATAGTTGCGAATTAAAAAAAACTTTTTTAATTACGTTCAGGTCAATGTGACAAATTAATTTAATAAGTTATTCACATTGGAAATTTCGAGAAAATCCTGAAAATCTGGTATCTACGATTAAAATTACGATGAAAAACGGAAATATTGTTTAGTTTTAACTTGTTTCCATAACATACAATATGTCACTTATGTTTCGATATATGTTTATAAATTGAGACCGTGTATGATTTTTTAGTACCGTATTTTTGCGAATACTTCATAGAATTTATTACTTATTTGATTCCGTTTAATTTCATCAACATCACCTTGATGGCTGGATGTCTTCTTCAGTTCGTTTCACAAGGCATTCTTTTACGAACTACCGAACTGTGGAATTGGCTCCCGATGGGGGTCTTCCCTGAGAGATACGACCTCCAACTATTCAAAATTCTAAAAATGGGTGACTATGGGCTGCGATGACTGCTCTTTTTGGCGTCCCGCAGGCTCGTTTGCCCCCCTTTAAAAAAACATTTTTTTTAAGTATTTATTGTCTTGACTCCTATAACTTCTAAAAAGAATTTGACACTTTCCATAATTAATGTTATTTTTTTATTTTAAGCCTTATTTTATTTCCTAATACAAAAATATCTAATTATCTCATGTGTTAGTGAATATCTTTTACAGTTAGTAAGTATCAGGAACCCTCTCCGGTAAAGGCCTCCTCCAAGGCTTGCCATCTTTCTCTATCCCGAGCTATTTGGACCCAGTGAGGACCCGCGATTTTTTTGATGTCATCATCCCATCGAGCGTAGGGTCTGCCTCTGTGTCGTTTGCCTGGTGGGCCACTCCATGTAGTTAGTTACTGTTTTCGTCCACCGATCTGTGAGGCGCGCTACATGACCCGCCCACTTCCACTTCAATTTTTTTGCGTGGCTTAGAGCATCAATTGCTCTCGTCTCTTGTCTAATTTCTATGTGTCTTATTTTATGTACCTTTTTAATATTTAGCATGCTCCTTTCCATGCCTCGTTGACATGTATTTATTTTATTTTTTGTTTTATTTGTAAATTTTCATGTTTGGCATGCATATATCAGACATCTCATAATTAATGTAATTGAATCTTATAAACTTGTATTGCATTTAAGTGTAAATAGAAGTCGCCATAGTTCAATTCTTCACTCAATAATAAAGGTGGTTTTAAATTACAAAGAAATCGCAGATCACAACTCAAATATCAATTTGAAATTACATCTGACGATCAATTACACTTTATGGAACCAATTGCTCGTCCAGGCACTTTCGAACACATAAAAAAAAGAAAGAAAGGAGGAGCATTTAAAATTAAAATCTCTCACAAAGTTGTGCAACGAAAGCCTGTCGATCCTTAAGCACAGACCAGCACTATTAACTGCTGTTTAGTGTTTTATTTTAAAAAGAAAACAATAGCAAATAGCAACACATACTCTATTTAAGTTTAGAATTATACACTTTAATGATTGTTACAGTCCGATATATTAGTTGACGTAGAATGCGATCCAAGAATAATGGAACAACTGAAGCGTATGTTGAAGAGAGAGGTTCAAGATTTTGAATTGGTGTCGTCGAACACTGGCGAGGAGTTTCCTCCTCCAACGCCGCTTTCAGCCGCTGCGTCATTTGGTGAGTTATGGAAACATATAACAGTCGGTTACGCCTATAATTTCCATCACAAACCATAATACTCGCGTGTGTATATCGTGGGGCGTGGATAAATAGTTGTTTGAGGTCAAATCCTATACGATAATTAGTGCTTCAATACGTAATCTTTTTTGAAGATAATATGAGGATCCTTTATGCTTCCTTCTTTCCTCCTTCCTTATTTTTTACTTCTGGTAGGAGCCGAATAAACGAAAAGCTCAACTCTGAGGTCATTCGTTCGAATCACGGCTGTGCGCTGTGATTTTTCTCTCTATATGCGCATCTATCCCTTGCTTCGACACTGAAGGTGAATATTGTGAGGAAGCCAGCAGCTAGGGTAGTAATAAACGTACACAAAATATATTTCCTTTCTTAAGCCTGTGTTGCTAACTTAATCAATTAGCCAGGCTGTCCCGGCTAGCTGTTACATTGTAAGAAATACGATGTAATGATACTGATAAAACTACTGTACTGCACTAATTCAGGGTATTTCTAGTGCCTCTTGAAACCAATTGACGCACACATGAGTTGCATCAAGATGCGTGTGTCTGTCAATGTCATCATACAATTGCTTTATATTTCAGACATTTGAATTTATTGTTTCAAAATATATAAAATGAAACTCAAATGTGTAGCTGAAATATCCATTTAAGAAACAACATTTAGTTTGTTATTTTTCTTGAAAACAATCACTTTAACTACCCTATTTCTTTTATAATCGAAGATGTTCTAACAAAAAAAATCTTGAAATTAAAATTTAAATGACAGCCAAGCCTGGCGTCTTTTCCACAGACTAACAAACAAATTAAATAAAACATCAGTTCACATGTTTTATAGATTTTGGTGAAATGCCTTGGTTTCCCCGAAAGATTGCGGACTTAGATCGGGCTCAGAACGTGTTGATGTATGGCTCCGAGCTGGATGCTGATCACCCTGGCTTCAAGGATCCTGTTTACCGGAAGAGAAGAGAACAATTTGCAGCAATTGCAAATAATTATAAATAGTAAGTTAGCTATGTGTATTATCGTCATATTTATGATGATGATATTAAACGTAATTTTTAATTCCTAGCGGACACCCGATTCCTCGCGTACAATACACGGATGTGGAAATAAAAACTTGGTACGTATTTTTTTATTATTATGAAAACTTTTACTAAGTCCATTGAATAGTAACAATAGTTTATAATCATCAGTGTTTTTACGGTTTAAGATATTTTATTTGTCATTAAGAACTTTCAACTAAAAAATATACCAATACAATAATATATTACACTGATTAATTAATTGGATATGACAAAAAGTACAAAAAACGTGTTGGTAGTGCAAACGTGTATTGGTGTGTCTCGTGTTTTTTTCTTGAATTAAATAGTATTTCGGTTTAAACTTTACAACTTACAGTTTCAGTGATGAACTAGTGTCCCACTACACATTAATCGCTATTTTTTTCCTCAAAAATATCCTTTATTTAACTATAATAAACTTAAAGTTAGAAAATCACTTCTTCAAGTACCTTCAATTTCACTTTCACCTTAATATGGAGGATCTTAAAAAGTCATTAAGGGATGTATCCGAAATGGTGTCTACCAGAATGGAAGAGTTTCAGCAGCGCCTTATTGCAACTCAGAATAGGTCCCCCTCGCTGGAACAAACTCCACTTGCTAGGGAGTTCGAAGCATTCAAAGGTTCTGTTTTATTCTGCCTAGAGAATCTTCAAGCTCAGATGGCGATTCTGTTTAGAGTGCAGGATGAGCAGGAGATGCGCAGTAGGCGTAAGTGTCTGTTGCTGCATGGAGTAAATGAAGCAAAGGATGAAAGCCCGGGCTCCGTTGCAAATATGATATCCACACTCTTAAAGTGTCCTAATGTAACAGAGCAGTGCCTCTCCCGTTGCCATCGAGTGGGATTAAGATCCAATGACAAGCCTAGGCCTATATTAATAAAGTTTCGTGAGCATGCCGACAAGTTAAGGATCTGGGCTGCCAAAACTAATCTTAAAGGCACTGGAATAACCCTGTCTGAGTTCCTAACAAAATCAAGGCACTCGCTATTTATGGAGGCAAGAAAGCGGGGTAAAGATGTGAGAGAGAAGTACCTAAATTTGGGGTGAGGGGGGAGGGGGGAGGGGTGTAGTAATCACCCCACAAGTTTTGGGTGTCGGAAACCAAAAAAAAATTTTTTTTTTTTTTTTTTTTAACCTGGGGAAACCCACTTACGGGCCCCCACGCCTGGGCAAGTGTGTGAATGGCGCGGGGAGTGTGGGGGTCAAGGTCGTAAAATGCGATGACCCCATACCCACTAAAACCACCAGGGCCCAATCCATAGTGCATGTAGAGCCGGGTCGTGGTAGAAGCCAGTAGGCTTCTATCCACTTCAGCAGCTCTTCAGCAGCAGTAAATGAAAAAAGAAATTAACATATGTAAGCAAAATAAGCAGTATAGCATAATAAGCAATATAGCAAAATAAGAGTATAGTCAAGTATTATTTTAATTTATAAATATATTTAATTGCTATAAGTAGCTCCTCAAAGGGATCTTTTTTATATTTCTTATTGTTTCGCCGCCATAGGTATTCATATAAATGATCAGTGAAATTTTCTGTGCTATAAAAATTATAATTATCTTTTTTAAAAAACCTCTTAACTGCTCTCCATTGAGACTCAATCCTTTGAGTATGTGTTCCATCTTCAGCCACAAAGGGGTTGTCTGGATTCGAGTGGTTGACCTTCTTATGAAGGTATCCATGCTCAGACAAGCAATCGTATGCTCGCCAGAAGTCAGTGTGGATGGTCGTGCCAACTTCGACGTGTTTCTGTATTAGAGGAACTAATACTTCCGCTGAGCGAATATTATCTGAGCACACTTCCAATCTCAGATCTTCAGAATTGTCTTCAATCATACCGAGGACCCAATGGCCCTCAATATGTCGTCCTACAACAATTAAAGAATTAAAATAACACTCTAGGGGTAAAACAGACTTGTAACACAATCAATGTTGTCATTGATGCGGACCTAACATAACCAAAATCTAGTTTACATGTAGATAAATAATAATGTAACAGTTAACATGTAGTAAATATAATTTATTGAGCTATAAAAGACTTACCTCGGTTGTATTTTCGTTTCCCAAATTTTGATTCATCTATCTGCACAATCTTCCCTGGGCCACCAATTTTTCCTTTAAATTGATTCTTGTCCATTTGATAAATAACTATGGTTTCTCTACAATAATTAAACCAATCATTAATAGTGCCTCGACTTAAGCATTGTTGTCTATCTTCTTTATATGGATCTTCATTAATAGTTGTATAATAACTCCAATTTTGTGAATATGCATACAGTAAATAGAAGACATGTACTAAGTCTAATTTAATGTTTTCGAAAAATGTTCCTTTATTTCTAGATACTCTTGATTTTGATTTGCAATTTCCTTTTGCACAAGACCATGTGCCAAATGTTTTATTCGTCGATTTAATTATTTTCATGGGTACACGATGTTTTCCACATTGCTTTTGAGAATGCACTAATCCATGTTCTTCAGCGAATGCCATACACTGCTCATTATTGCCTAAAGTTTTATTTAGTTTAGTCAAATTCCACATTTTGATAACTTCATCTTTAAAAAGATGACGATCCTCCAAGGGCCCATCATCCTCAAATGCCGGTCTACCAAGCGTTGTGCTTGTAGACGGTTCAGATTCAGTACCAAATCTGAAAAATATTGCAAGAAATCAGTGTCTAGTATGTATGTAAAGCTAAGTTTAAAAAAAATGATAATAAAATAACGCACATTCACGTAAAAAGTAACGGCTTTTTAACGGATATTTCGCACTTTATCACTGTTCACACAGGTCATTTTAAAAAAATATTAATATACTAACCTAAGATGATGGTCGTCCTCTAAAGCAGGTCTACCAAGCGTTGTGCTTGTAGACGGTTCAGGTTCAGGTTCAGTACCACGCCCATGTTCACTATTTTGAGACGCCATTACACGAAATCTGAAAATGATCGCAAGAAATCAGTGTCTAGTATGTATATAAAGCCAAGTTTTAAAAAAATGCTAATAAAATAACGCACATTCAAGCAAAAATAAAAAAATCTAAAAAGTAACGGCTTTTAACTGATATTTTGCACTTGAATACTGTGAACACACACTGTTCTGGCAAAATCCAAATTCGAAATGGCCGATTGCGTTTATACTTTAAACAATGAATAGTAGAGAATAGAGATGTGAAAAATAATCTATTCTGTGAAAGTGAAAAAATCGATTATTTTAGTATTCGATTTTAATCCGATTTTAAATCCGATTTTGTTTTCGATTTTGACTTTCAGTTGAACAGTTATTTAAAAAAAATATTAATATACGGTTAGTATATTAATATTTATATAACCTAACCAATCTAAATAATATTTTTTTTGTGAACAGCTCCGATCTAAATAGTAATTGTTTATTCAAGCCTCGGCTTCTCGGCGTCCTGGTCGCCTTCGGCGACCAAATATTCATATACTAACTCTAACCTAACCAATCTAAATAATATTTGTTTTTGTGGACAGCTCCGGCGCTACGGGAAATGCAGCCCCTCCACCCTTGCGTACCAAAGCACAGGCATTTTATTCAAGCCTCCGCAACCTCGGCTTTTTGGTCGCCTTCGGCGACCAGCCTCAACCGCTACAGCTTTCATAATGCCTGTGCTTTGTTACGGCGGGTGGGGGCTGCTCTTCCTCCGCGCCTCCGATTATTTATATACACTCTAGGGGTAAGACAGACAAGACTACGTGGATAGTGGGGTGCTCTGATTCGGTTTTGGGTACTATTTGAATAATTTAATAATTTTCGGAACCATACATTAATTAAAACATGAAGTTAATGTAATGTATGTACATTTCACAAGTAATGATTAAATTAGGTTCAAATTCATATACTAACTCTAACCTAACCAATCTAAATAATATTTTTTTTGTGAACAGTTCCGATCTAAATAGTAATTGTTTATTCAAGCCTCGGCTTCTCGGCGTCCTGGTCGCCTTCGGCGACCAAATATTCATATACTAACTCTAACCTAACCAATCTAAATAATATTTTTTTTGTGAACAGTTCCGATCTAAATAGTAATTGTTTATTCAAGCCTCGGCTTCTCGGCGTCCTGGTCGCCTTCGGCGACCAAATATTCATATACTAACTCTAACCTAACCAATCTAAATAATATTTGTTTTTGTGGACAGCTCCGATCTAAATAGTAATTGTTTATTCAAGCCTCAGTCCTTCTCGGCGACCAAATATTCATATACTAACTCTAACCTAACCAATCTAAATAATATTTGTTTTTGTGGACAGCTCCGGCGCTACGGGAAATGCAGCCCCTCCACCCTTGCGTACCAAAGCAAAGGCATTTTATTCAAGCCTCCGCAACCTCGGCTTTTTGGTCGCCTTCGGCGACCAGCCTCAGCCGCTACAGCTTTCATAATGCCTGTGCTTTGTTACGGCGGGTGGGGGCTGCTCTTCCTCCGCGCCTCCGATTATTTATATACACTCTAGGGGTAAGACAGACAAGACTACGTGGATAGTGGGGTGCTCTGATTCGGTTTTGGGTACTATTTGAATAATTTAATAATTTTCGGAACCATACATTAATTAAAACATGAAGTTAATGTAATGTATGTACATTTCACAAGTAATGATTAAATTAGGTTCAAATTCATATACTAACTCTAACCTAACCAATCTAAATAATATTTTTTTTGTGAACAGTTCCGATCTAAATAGTAATTGTTTATTCAAGCCTCGGCTTCTCGGCGTCCTGGTCGCCTTCGGCGACCAAATATTCATATACTAACTCTAACCTAACCAATCTAAATAATATTTGTTTTTGTGGACAGCTCCGATCTAAATAGTAATTGTTTATTCAAGCCTCGGCTTCTCGGCGTCCTGGTCGCCTTCGGCGACCAAATATTCATATACTAACTCTAACCTAACCAATCTAAATAATATTTGTTTTTGTGGACAGCTCCGGCGCTACGGGAAATGCAGCCCCTCCACCCTTGCGTACCAAAGCACAGGCATTTTATTCAAGCCTCCGCAACCTCGGCTTTTTGGTCGCCTTCGGCGACCAGCCTCAGCCGCTACAGCTTTCATAATGCCTGTGCTTTGTTACGGCGGGTGGGGGCTGCTCTTCCTCCGCGCCTCCGATTATTTATATACACTCTAGGGGTAAGACAGACAAGACTACGTGGATAGTGGGGTGCTCTGATTCGGTTTTGGGTACTATTTGAATAATTTAATAATTTTCGGAACCATACATTAATTAAAACATGAAGTTAATGTAATGTATGTACATTTCACAAGTAATGATTAAATTAGGTTCAACTATAAAATTAACAAATGAGGAAATAATCGATTCGATTAGGTTCAACTTTAAAATTAACAAATGAGGAAATAATCGATTCGATTAGGTTCAACTTTAAAAATAACAAATGAGAAAATAATCGATTAATTTACCGAAAATGTCACATCAATTATAACCAATAGAAAACGACAATGACACATCACTTATAACCAATAGAAATCGAGAATGTCACATCTCTTGTAACCAATAGAAAAGTTTAGATAATGGCGGATTGTTTATAAATTTCAATAGAATTCACAAAAGTTAAAAATTTTTTTTAAAAATACTTTGACGCCTATCCGACAGCTAAAATCACTTGGAGGTGTTCCAATCAAGGGTCCCCGAGACTCCTGCACAATCAGTATCATCAAATTCAGGTGCCTTTGACTCAAACCCAACCCGAAAGCGGTTTGGTGTATCAAAATGTTGGACTCGCGATGGACGTGTACAAGTGATAGGGGCTGATGGGAAACTTCGCCGCATCTCTTCGCTGAAGGAACTCGATTCAGTTCCGGACAGCATACCGTCATCGTCTGCAGCTGATGATGCAAAGCTGACAAAAGACAAGACCCGTAATAAGAGAAGGCTCCAAAAAAGGGTCAATAATTTCCGTCTGTAGTGTTGGTGTTCCGTGTGTTGGGGTTATAATCAACTTGGTTTGTCGTCATGATTTTCAAGTGTTAAACAGTTCTTTTCAATTACTTATTTGGTATCTTATAACATTCACCTTTGTTTACAAATTGTTATTAGGATGATTTTAAATTTTAATTCCTAATTGTTAGTAAAGCCCATTGACGGATCACAGATTACAACTACTAACTAACAAGCGTGATGTGACACTGACAAAGGTTGTTATTGTCATATGTCAATTAAATTAATCTCTTATAATAAGTTTTTACAATAACTTTCCACTATAAACGATAATATACAAATTCGCTTGTTAAGTGGTTTTAGAAATAGTTAAAATTAGTTAAGTTAAGTTTGATATTTTCTTCTCTTTTTTTTTTCCGTATAGTGTGTTATATTACGTATATTATCTGTTCATTTTATTAGCGATTGAGTGTGAATACGGGATCGTTTAAAACAAAAGTTAAAAGTTTATATACTTTGTACGCATATAGATAAATATTATTAGCTGTTAACACATGAATCACGATGAAGCTCTTGAATTTGTATCGGTCTCTTCGTCGGATTTCGAATCATTCCATAGCACTGAAATACCTCCCCCTCCCTTGCATAATATCCTCACAGCTTTATTCAAAGACCAATCGAGACACTTAAATGTCATCCATATTAATGCTCAAAGCGTTCCTGCTCACCATTTAGACTTGTTGACAACATTTGTATCCAATGAAATTCACGCTATCCTGATATCAGAGACTTGGCTGTGTCCAACCCTCTCCTCTCTTAGCTATTCTATCCCTGGTTTTAACCTAATAAGAAATGATCGAGTTGGAATGCGTGGAGGTGGCGTCGCTATTTACCTACGATCGCACATCCCTTACACTATTATCAATATGTCTCCTCAACCACCACCACCTAATGCATGCGAGCATCTTCTGATCGAGATCATGCTCAGTAAAGCTAAAATTCTCCTTGGAGTGTTCTACTCTCCTTCTCTTTTAGTCGACTACTTCGCAGGTTTTGATAATACTCTTGAAAGGTTTGTGCCTCTCTATAAAAACATAGTAATTATGGGTGATTTCAACACTTGCTTAATAAAAGACGACTGCCGATCAAAAAGGTTGCTCTCCATCACCGACTCTTATAATCTTCATAACCTGCCACTTCGCGCCACGCATAAAGTCCCAGGCTCCACTCCTTCCCTATTGGATCTTATATTTACCTCTTCTCCCGACCTAGTTACTAACCATGGCCAACTTCCAGCTGTCGCTTTTTCTCATCACGACCTTCTTTATTTATCTCTCAATCTTAAACCTCCTAAACTAAAACCCACTGTAGTCCTTAGACGCAATTTCGCTGCGATTGACACCGAGCGTCTGCTTATAGACGCGGCCAAAATCGACTTTAACTCGATTTATGAGTGTCCCACCATCAATGGTAAAATTGAATTACTAAATGCCTACATTACCAATCTTTTTGATATACATGCCCCCTTGAGGCCCGTTAAACTGAAGCATTTACCTGCTCCTTGGCTCAATGATGAAATTAAATCTTTGATCAAACAAAAAAACCGCGCCAAAGCCAAATTGAGAACAGCCAAAACGGACGAGGAGCGTGTATATTACAAAATCTTGCGAAACCGTTGCAACACGCGTTGTCGGGATGCGCAGAGACGACACATTCACGACTCAGTGTCAAATGGGGATCCCTCGAAAGTATGGAAATTTTTAAAATCTCTGGGTGTCGGTAAGCCACCACGTCCTTCCATGCCTCCCGATATCGAAGTAAACAGCCTAAACGCCCATTTTACTTCTCATTCTTCTTTAAGTAATATTGATCTGGCCTCAACTCTTGAGTATATATCATCTCTCCCTCGTCCTAGTTTTCCATCTTTCTCTTTCACTGAATTCTCTAGCCAGAATGTTGAATCGAGTATTTCATCTATTCATTCCAATGCTGTTGGTTCTGACCTGATTGGTCGTGCTATGATCATTCCTATTGTCTCTCTTATACTTCCTGTGATCACACATATTTTTAATTTTTCTATTTCATCAGGTGAATTTCCTTCTTGCTGGAAGGATGGACTTATCATCCTATCCCCAAAAAGGCTAATCCTAGTACTTTTTCTGATTTTCGACCCATCTCGATTCTGCCTTTTCTATCTAAGGTACTTGAACGCCTTATACATGAGCAATTAAATGATTTCCTAATCAGAAATTGCATACTTAATCCACTTCAGTCTGGGTTTCGACCCGGACATAGCACAACTACTGCTCTGGTCAGAGTTACCGATGATATTCGCGTAGGCATGGACCACAAACAACTCACAATTCTCACGTTGCTAGATTTCAGCAATGCTTTTAATACAATTAATTTCGAAATTCTAGAGGGGTTGCTTAGGTCTATCAATATTTCTCCTCTTGCAGTTAACTGGATCTCTAACTATCTTAATGGGCGCCGCCAGTGCATTAAGACAAGCGATTGCATGTCTCAGTGGAGTTTGATTGAATCTGGCGTTCCGCAAGGTGGCGTACTTTCTCCTCTTCTTTTTGCTATTTATATTAACTCCTTAACTTTCCGTCTTTCAACCAATTTTCATTTATACGCCGATGATCTTCAAATCTACGTCCAATCAAGTCTCGATGATCTCCCACAAGCCATACAATCTACTAATTATGAGCTGGCAAAGATAGTTGACTGGAGTAAAAACTTTGGTCTACTAATCAATCCCAACAAGAGTAAAGTAATAATTATTGGCAGCCCTTATTTCACGTCGAGAATTGATTGGGCCAGAATACCCCCTGTACATATCGACGGTGTGACTTTGAATATTAGCCGTACAGTAAAAAATTTGGGGGTTTTAATTGATCAAAATTTATCCTGGGAGCAGCATGTTAAAGAAGTTAGCCGCAAATTGTACGGTGCCTCCAGTATCCTTCGGCGTCTTAGTAATTTTCTTCCCTTTAGTACTAAAACCTCACTGGCTAAATCTCTCCTCCTGCCATTACTGGACTACGCCGATTCTTGCTCTTCCGATCTAAATGAGGAGTTGCTAAATAAACTGGATCGTCTCCAAAATTTCTGTATCCGATTTATATTCGGTCTAAGAAAGTACGATCATATCTCTGAGTTCCGTAAGCGGCTGGGCTGGTTACCCATTCGTCAGCGACGTGATGCTCATGTTCTCCATCTCTTATATTCCATCCTGTTCAACCCTAAAACTCCTTCCTATCTTAAAAATGATTTCAAATTTTTGGGATCCCATAACTATAGCCTACGCTCTTCCGAAAACTATATCCTTGAAATTCCATGTCATAACTCCTCCTTTCTTGGCGATTCCTTTAAGGTCTCTGCAGTTAGGCTATGGAATTCACTTCCAGTCCCTATTCGCTTAGCTCCTTCTCTATCTTCCTTTAAATTTCTTCTTTACAAACATTACCTGTCCACTTCGTATCCCTAACTTTAATAATAGGTACCTACTGAGACTGATCTTAATTTAAGAAATTAGAAATGATTCATGTGCACTTTATTATTAGTATTATTATTTTTTCATGTATTCTTTATTAGTTTAGTTTGTTTTTTGTTCCTTGTTTCCAACTAAATGTAATACTTGTATTTTTGCACTTCTTGCCTATCTTATGAAATTAATACTTTTTGTTTTCTCACAGTGGTTGCCTGGAAGAGATCGCTTGAAAGCGATAAGGCCGCCAGTTGCTCTCCTTTTTATTTAATTATGTCAATTGTACTATATTAATGTATATGCAACGAAGTGATAATAAATAAAAATAAAAATAAAAAAGTACAAGAGCAGGTAAGAAACAAAATACTTATTACAAAAAAATACAGCAATTACATTTTTTTAACCGTTACTTCACACAAAAACGAGATAGTTTAACCTCATTAAGTGCCCTAGTAACAATTATTATTTCCATTCCTTGTGTTATAGAGCAGTGTTGTTCTAGTGGCTTCAGCGTGCGACTCTCGTACCTGACGTCGTAGGTTCGATCCCCAGCTGTGCAGCAATGGACTTTATTTCTATGTGCGCATTTTACATTTGCTCGAACGGTGAAGGAAAACATCGTGAGGAAACTGACATGTCTTAGACCCAAAAAGTCGACGGCGTGTGTCAGGCACTGGAGGCTGATCACCTACTTGCCTATTAGATTTAAAAATGATCATGAAACAGATTCAGATATCTGAGGCCAAGACAATTTCTTGTGTTGCATTTAAGTTTAGATCAAGTCATAAGGTTTCGAATTGTTTCTTAAAGAAGACTTTTACAATTATTTTATAGATTTTTTTTTTCAAATTATTAACTTTTATAAGCTAACTAAATTGTGAAATTAAATAAATAATAATTTGTTGCGAGATGCATCTCGCAGTAACTGTGCCGAGAACTAATAATGAAACTTAAATGCTCAACAGCTTCCGATGTTAATCAAACTAGAGTCAACTAGAGTCTAAGACAAATGATGTGGTGTAACAATAAATTAGTTTCCCAAGAGCGAGACACCGCTAACTTATTTGTGAACTCGAACTTCAATCCGTTTACACTTAATATATGTATGATTTTAAATCCTAAGAAACAAAACTTGATTATATACATATTATCGTTTATAAAACAATGAAAATCATATGCTTTTAGCTATGAACATTCGGATGATATATTAACAAATGCCACATACACATCTTGTTATAAAGTTCTATATTCCAATAGAAGCGAAAGCAATTTTACCAATTTCTGAGCTTTGTGCTACGTGGGTTGAAACAAAAATTACTTGAGTATAGATACTTGTCGATTAATTATTATCGTTCTTTCCAATATACCTTTTGTCATGTTTTAACAGGGAATTGAGCTTTGAAATCTGTCGTTTTCCGTTTTCATCCATCCGGCGCGGCGTTTACAAATAGGCAAATTTGAGTAATATTTTTTTGCACTCAGACTGCAACTATTTATTGTATCATTTTCCTTCAGTGTCAGTCAGGATAAGTATTTCTGTAGTAGTCTAGTCGACAAGTTGAAAATGGAAAAAAAATAGAGATACTGCTCTTAAAATTATGTGCGATAGCTCATTGGATCCGGAATGACGTCTAGAAAAATGTGCTAAAAGCACATATTAGCACATAAAAAATTGTAAAAGTTATAGACAATTAAAGATGAAAAAAAAATTTCCTCCTCTTTCAGAATCTTTATTTGAAATTTCTTAAATATTAATAGTTTATTAAATATTGGCAAAAAACTAAATGCCATTTTTTTTTCATCTTTAATTGTCTATAACTTTTGCAATTTTGTATGTGTTAATACACGCTTTTAGCACATTTTTCTAGACGTCATTCCGGATCCAATGAGCTATCGTACATAATTTTAAGAGCAGTATCTCTATTTTGTTCCATTTTCAACTTGTCGACTAGACTATAGGATCAATTGTCAAGTGCACACATATAAAAAAAATCCATTTAGATATAATGCCTTGATATATTTACAAATGTTATACAAACTAATTCGAATAAAGGCCGCGTCGCATATGTAACCCACTGTCAATAGGATGCGCATTTATTTATGGGTTCCGGGTTCGATCCCCGGCTGAGACGAACATCGATGTATTGAGCATTTGGTGTTGTGCTTAGGTCTTGGGTGTTTAAATATGTATTTATATGTCTATCTATCTATAATATGTATGTATATCCGTTGCCTAGTACCCATAACACAAGCATCACCAGCATAGCATGGGACTCGGGCAATTGGTGTGAATTGTCTTTAAAAAAGTTCAAATGTACATAAGACCTAATAATGTCTTGAATATTTATATATGTGTTATAATATCATTGCCGATGTTACTGCTACATTCGCGCTACACGGCCTTGACTTTGATTAAGGAGGTGTCGGGGATTCTCGATAGAACGAAGGCTTAATAATTGAAATCGAGAGTGCCAATTAACCTTTAAATCCGTGCAATATATTGATATAAAACTAGCTGACCCTGCAAACGTTTTGCCGTATAAATATTATTACAGTACCAACCAAGTATCCAAACTGAAACATGTATTATAATCTTAATTAGGGTTGTAAAAATTGTACATGATCAAAACTACTAAAAAATCAGTCAAATTGTTTTAGAGGAGTTGGGTTAAAATTACACGATATTTAAAAAAAAATAGGGGTTTCAATTCGCATTAAGAATAAATTTTGGAATCCACATCTGGGAAGTGTAAAATATATTCTTGCTCCGATAAAAAATTGGTTGTTTATATTCGTTATATAAGCTTTAGATTCGTAAAGAACAAACTATTTAATACCTTATTGTTACGTCTTCATCAATCAAAAATCCAGATGATTTTTCCTATTTGCTTCTTTTTCCTATTATCTTATTATTAAATTAAAATACGCTATTAAACGAATCTAATCTTTTAATTTGATAGGGAGGTTCCAATTCTAAAAAAAATATTTTTTAACTTATTGTCATTATCTATCTTTTAATTATTGAGAAAGGCTATCATATTACTACTACTATAAAATTGTCTTTGACATTATTTGATTTCAATAAAAATCTTAATAGACATTCATTTGACAACAATTCATTATAATGTGTAAGATTTGGGAACCCTTTTAAGTAAAACGAATAGCTGTGTCAGGGTTCCCAGCCATTCCATAACTAACTTTATTGGAAATTCGACAAATATATATATATATATATATATATATATATATACTAGCTGCCCCCGCGAACTTCTTTTCTCCTTAATGTGATTTTACTTAGCCTACCTTTTTAGTAGGTACATACCAACATGGAACATTTTGCTTTGCCACCCACTTTTAGGTTTTTCTGGGATTTTTCTCTATATAAACGTCACAGTTCAAGTTATAAGTTCTTAACTAATAAATATAAATAGGGGTTGATCGTAGAGGGTAGGTGAAAATTAATGGTTGTATGTATTTTTGTATGTATCATAAAAAAACGTAGCACTCCGGGAGTGCCGGCAGAAGTGAAAACTTCAATATTAACGTTGTGTTTAATTATAAGTATAAAAGTACTATCATTTATGAGGTAGAATACAATGTTTATTTATTGCGCTATCGTACACAAATATGACAATTTATATGTTGTTATTTATAATATTATATCGTTACTTATATATTACATTAAATTTTATCTCTCAGAAAAATCAACTTCCATCCATAACTTCGACGACTTATACACCATCGTTATTATCAGAATCATCATCGCAAATTTTTACAACTGATACAATTGGTTTATGATAACTGAAGTAAGAAACAAACAGTTTTGATTCGAACCTATTTAAGTGTCTAATAAAGACCGCATCAATAGTAGTTTTGTATTTCGTTGTGCTAAAATTGCGATCATTTGACATAGTTAAACCAAATTCATTATTTAAAAATTCAATTAACGATTGATCATTCGCGCAAGCGCCCTGTGCCGCCTAAACAGAGCAGCACACTCAGGCACGGTAGAAAGAGTGGGAGATACTAGTTCCTCTCCCTTCCCCTCGATCTTACGCTTTTTCGATCAGTATCACGTGACCCTGACGCGAGTTTGAAAGTTTTTACCCATACAAAGAAGTGCTCAGCGCCGCTAAAGAAGTTTTCACTTCAAAAATTAAAAAAAATAAATTTCGGAGTGGACATGACTTATCACTTAGGGGTTTCAAATATAGATAGTAGCCGATTCTCAGACTTACTGAATATGCATAATATAATTTATAATCGGTCGAGCCGTTTCGGAGGAGTATGGGAACGAACAATGTGACACGAAAATTTATATATACATATATAGATAATTTGATTTTATACTTTTTTTAAATTATATTAGTTCTTTTCATCTGTTTTCAACACGCCTGAGTACATGTTAGTGAATGAGTAAGTGACATCATATTTTAAAATAATTCCACATAAGAATAACGATTACTCGTAATTATATGCGCGCCTTTATGCATTTATTATGTACAACTCTCTGAGATTAACGCGCCTAGAAACATTCGCTCGAACGGTGAAGGAAAACATCGTGAGGAAACCGATGTCAACCGTGTACATGTCTTGGACCCAAAAAGTCGACGGCGTGTGTCAGACACAGGAGACTGATCACCTACTTGCCTATTAGCATTGAAAAATGATCGTGAAACATATTCAGAAATCTGAGGCCTGAAGAGGTTGTAGCGCCACTGATTTTTGGTATTTTTTTCCTCTCAGAGATGTAAAATTGCAGTACAAAATACACGTTATTTTAAAATATAAGTAATAAACATTTTAATTATCCTCAGGGGCGTAATATTCCGTGAGCTACACAAGCTATACCAAAAACACGCCTGTGAAGAATATTTGGAGAACTGGCCGCTTCTTGTCAAGTATTGTGGATACAGGGAGGATAATATACCTCAGGTATTAGTACCTTTTCTTTAAATATAATAGGGAAATTAAGATAGCTGCCCTGGGATATGGAAATATAAAAGCTATACTGTCAATAAGGAAGAATTTTATACCATTTAAGCTTACGTGTACTACTTAATTATTGTTCCTTATAAACAATTTATTAATTACTAACCTTAAAATACAGTATTTACAATTTTCTTAACCTATAAAGTGATAATAAAAATAATTAAAAATAAATAAAATGAAAATCAAAACAAATTTAAAAAGTTTGGTCCCTGGCAGTGTACCTTTTACTACTTAAATAATTGAGAATATTTAAAAAAATATTGCGCAAATCATAAATGTTGTATGTTTAACAATTTCATTGTTTATTTCTTTAAGGGTCTGTTTCACAATGTATGGATAAAGTACCAAATAGCTATGCAACACATAAATTATTTGGAAGATAAATTTTGCTATTTGACACTTCATCAGACTCATAACTTTGATGTACTTTATGAGATGAATAGCGCTATCTGACAGTCGTGAAACGCAACAATAGTGTTTATCCTACTAATAAGTAATAGCTAATTCGGAACTTATGTAGAACTTATCCGTACATTGTGAAACAGACCCTAAGCATTATAATCCATCCACGTTCACTATTGCAATACTATTAATTATGTAAAAAATAAAATTATAGATGCATTGAAACAAGTTCTATTATTATTCTTGTAGCTTGAAGATTTGAGCACGTTTCTGAAGCGGAAAACCGGATTCACACTCCGGCCGGTTGCCGGATATCTTTCGGCGAGAGATTTTCTTTCCGGTTTGGCGTTTCGCGTCTTTCACTGCACACAGTACATAAGACACTCGTCAGATCCATTTTATACACCTGAGCCGTAAGTTCCTTGAATTATATAGAAGAAATATTTTAATTATTCAAGTCAAGTCAAAGAAGTCAAAATCATTTATTCATGTAGGTAATACAATGTACAAGGGCGTAGAACGGAAGAAAAGAACTGGCAATAAACTCTCCGCCACTCTTTTTAATCGGCAAGTTTTTTGTTTTACACAACGTTTGTAAGGAGCTGCAACCATTACACCATGTTCCACATGACATCTTTAGTAATAAATAATAATGAAATAAATTAAAAACAAAGAATAATTGTCCTCTATCAATCAGCAGGAGGCATGGTGAAATAGGAGCAGGCACTTACATTCTCGTGGAAACAACACGCAAATATATAGTCGAAACAACTAAATTCAAATAGTAATTAGTATTATGACTATCATCAGCATACAATGGAAACTCGTTTGAATCATCGTTTGGCAGAACTTTTTCTCTAGCTACTATAACATCACGTTACTGAAAGTGAGTTTATTTATTTATTTTCCTTATTTCCTGTTTTTACAGTAACTTAATACTAATACAATAGAATACTAAACTAAAAATAATATAAACATAACAAGTAAAAACTTAAAACCTAAACCTTTTTTTAACTAACTAGCTGTTCCCTGCCACGCTTCGCTGAGGCACATTGTGATTGAATAGTTGAGAAATGAGAAACAAAAAAAAGAAAGCATTTCATATAAGATTAATTTTGCAATACTTGTGGAAACAATTAAAAAGATTTGATGCGCATTATATATCATGCTAAAATTTTAGTGCAATCGAGTGCAAAAAGTTTTGCATAACATTTTTATATATAGATTATAAATAATGCAATTCTTGTGAATTCAGTCAGTGTGCAACTAAATATATCTGAGGGCAAGGCGAGACTGGAGTAGGTATTTGCTTTTGGTTTCTTCTACCTTGTCGAGTATGGACAGTCGGATGCATATATGTTCTGTATTTAACATATTTAGGGTCTGTTTCACAATGTATGGATAAAGTACCAAATAGCTATGCAACACATAAATTATTTGGAAGATAAATTGTACTATTTGACACTTCATCGGACTCATAGCTTATGATGGACTTTATGTCACGAATAGCGCTATCTGACAGTCGTGAAACGTAACAAAGTCAAAGTCAAATCATTTATTTCAATTAGACCATCTAAAATGGCACTTTTGAACGTCAAAAAAAAATGTTTATATATATATAGAAGATTCTACCTATAGTTGCCCCTTCCAAAAGGTAGTTTCGTGTGGAGAAGAATGGGCAAGAAACTCCACACTTACTCTTTTAAAATAGGTTTACACTATTTTATTACATTTGTTAAATAATTATATGTGAAGACAATGCACTCTTAGAATAAACTACTATACTAAAAAAGTTAGTATACATGTTCCTCACATATTTACAAATATCGAAACCGTAGAATATTAACATTAAAGTGTAATAAAAATATTAAAAAACACAACAAAACAGTGTGTGAGATACAAAAAAATAATAATAATTACATTTGTAGCATTTATAAATTAAATAATAATAATAATAATAATAATAACAAAAATATGTTACAGCAAAAAGTCAGCAACCAATTTGATTTTGTCCAGGCTCTATGATTGTCTTATGGAGCAGGACCAGCATGTTTCCAAGCATTCTTATCTTGAATATAATCATCTAATTTGTAATATGCTTGTTTACAAAGTGTACTTTTAATAAAACATTTAAATTTTCGTTCATTTAGTTTTAAAATGTCACAAGGTATTTTATTGTAACATTTCACACAGTACCCCATAAATGAATTTTGAACTTTGGCTAATCTGAAAGATGGTTGAGCTATTTTATCTTTATTTCTAGTACTAAAATTATGTCTTTCATTTATTTTACTAAAAACATGTAGATTCTTTCTTACATACATAATATTTTCATAAATGAATTGGCAAGGTACTGTCATAATATTAATCTTTTTAAATAGTTCCCTGAGAGATTCGCAACGACGTAGATTATAAATGGCTCTGACCGCTCTCTTTTGCTTTTCTTTTTTTCTTTTGCGTCTTTTGTAAAAATGGATTCTATGTCAGCAGCCCGACCCCACAGTAAAATGGCGTAAGACATTAACAATAGTGTTTATCTTACCAATAAGTAGTAAATAGCTAATTTGGAACTTATGTAGAACTTATCCGTACATTGTTTAACAGACCCTTACAATGATTAATTAATTACATCCTTTATTTATTATTGAAGTTATACTTCTTTAGGCGCGTTATGAAAAATTTATGAGAGTGAAATTTTACGATGCGCGCGCACCGTGACACAAAATTCAGTATGGGCGCCGAGCGTGCGCGAGATGGGAATAAGACAATACTTTTAAACAAATAAAGCAGTTTTAATTATTTTTTCAAAGAAATTTAGCAATGCTTTTTCACAAAGACCTATTTATACTTAGTTAAAAGGTGATGAAACATACCTAGTTATTAAATTGAATTAATAATATAATATAATAATAATTATTATTAATATTAATTAATAATTGAATAATATACTAAATATTAAATATTGTTAAATTAATAACGCTAATATTGATTATTAATTATTTAATATTTAAAAAAAATAAAGAAAGCCAAAGAAGTATAACTTCTTACGCGCGTACATAAGTACACGCACCATTTTTTTATTTACATTACTGTCCATGACTTATTGTTTTACACTCATAGTGGAGGCATTGGGTTCGGCGTAATGGGCACATAAGGCTGATGATCCTTTAGCAATGACTGTGTGTCTACCATTACTTACTAAAAAAAAATATTGGTTGTTTGTAAAGTAGGTTTACGATCGAGATGTTTACGTGATAACGTCTTATTGGTGATATAAGTTTTTGGGAAGTAAGGAATTAATGAAGATAACAATTTTTTCAAATTTTAAATTACATCTATCGTTTTATTCACACTTTTGATGATAAATTTCGGGTGTAAAATGACAAGTTTTCTTATTCGACTATGATATACATTTTTCTTACAAAACTTAACCGCACGAGAAAATCTCCATTCGTTTGTATGCCGCTAGAGTGAGATGAGACGGGAGATCGGTCCGTCTCTCTCTCGTTATACCTGCGATCGCGCTCGTGAGGTTTTGGTGTGACACAAGTTTCTGAACCTGTCACCCGACTAAAACGATTTTAAAGACGTTATCACGTCAAAATTAATCAATTTATATATTAATTTGAATACAAATAATCTTTCTTTAGAGATTGCTGCCATGAGCTTCTTGGGCACATGCCACTACTTGCAAACCCAAGTTTCGCCCAGTTTTCACAAGAACTCGGACTGGCTTCACTCGGTGCTTCCGATGAAGACATCGATAAATTGGCAACGGTATGATTTACATTATTCTATTGAACAATACGAATAGTCTTTATAGGAAAAGTTTATTTCTGTATGTAATTTGGAATAAAACTTATCAATAAAATAAGAAAACACAAGAAGAATCATTAATGTCAAATGAAAGAGACTAGCTGCCCTCGTCACAGGGAATCCTGTGGCGGCTAGTGCACAAAGTCAAAGACAAAAATCGTATATTCATATAGGTAACTAGTCCATTGAAATGTTACAATTTCAGGGCCAAATTTTATGATAAAAAGTTACATAGACATAATTGTAGGCACAGCGATTTCTTACAAAATGTGTCACAATATAGATAGTTAGGAGATATGGCCAAAAACGTGTTTTTTACACCCCTTATCCAAGATGGCGGCCGGGGGACAAGGGCGCCAACATAACATACAATAAATACTTTCTCTTATAACTATAGATCCTTTTTTAATTTGTGTTCTTAAGATTTTTATCTTAAGTTCCAAATTTGCAGTAATAAATTGCTTTAATGGGGCATCTTAATGCAATCACAGATAACCGGTAACCGGATAATCCGGTGGAAGCTTACCACGTTTGTATTGCATAATATCATATCAATAATCTAAGACGCGTTTACATCTGTTAAATAAAGTGTATTTATTTATAATTTTCATAAACGTTCATAAATTGTATGATTAATTTTAATATGGTATTATCTTTAACAATCCCAAATATATGTATAACTCTGCAACTCTTACACAAATGTAATATTGAAATGTATCTTTCTAGCTATATTTCTTCACGGTTGAGTTTGGCCTGTGCCGTCAAGTTGATGGGACATTCCGTGTCTATGGGGCCGGTCTTTTGTCATCAGTAGCTGAGCTGCAGCACGCAATATCTACTCCTGAAAAGATTATGAGATTCGATCCAGAGGTCACCGTGAACCAGGAATGCATTATCACGGCTTACCAAAACGCATATTATTACACGGATTCGTTTGAGGAAGCTAAAGAGAAGATGAGGTTTGTTGATGTTCATTAAATTTAAATCATTCAATGCCCTATGCTTTTCTCAACCGGAGATCGAACACAGAAATAATATTTGAATACATTCTTTAGAAAATATACATGAAAATGGTACTATATACATAATGGTAATATTTGATTACATTCTTTAGAGAATATACATGAAAATGGTACTATATACATAATGGTAATATTTGTATACATTCTTTAGAGAATATACAAGAAAATGGTACTACGAGTATATACATAATGGTAATATTTGATTACATTCTTTAGAGAATATACATGAAAATGGCTAAAATAAATAAATGGTTAAAAGGTTATTACGAGTATACTTATTCAACATAATACTTATTTCACATTAACGGTCATGCATGCAATGGTGAATGCTAAGGCAAGCCAACTTCTGGAAACAACAGCGAACATAGTCAAACATTATAGAAAACTGCCCTGCGAGTCTGTAACTCACTTTTCGAACTCACACAGCGGTTTTCGCATCGGCGGTCGCTTTGAAATCAGTCGTGAAGCAGTAATTTTATGATTTGATTCTAATAAAAAATAAACTACAAGCTCCCACCTTTTCAGAATGCCAAATCATAAAATGACTGCTTCACGACTGATTTGAGAGCGACAGCCGATGCGAAAACCACTGTGTGAGTTCGAAAAGTGAGTTACAGAATCGCAGGGCTGTTAATGAACATTACCTTAGCTTTTCACTAGTATTGTAGAAAATTAAATCAACATAATATTACTTACTAGCCATAATAATTGTACCTATAAGCTAGATTGTAATTCATTTAAAGTTGCACTCTCTTTTGTGAACTTTACTTTATTGTTAAAAAAAACCTAAAATATGGTCATGCAAAAATATTCCAGGGCTTTTGCTGAAAGTATCCAGCGTCCATTCGGGGTCCGTTACAATCCATACACTCAAAGTGTTGAAGTTTTGAGCAATGCGCAGAAGATAACTGCCTTAGTTCGTGAGCTTCGAGGCGATATTTGCATTGTTTCTTCTGCTATAAAGAAGATCTCAGCTCAAGATTCCACTCTCAACGTTGAGACAATTGCTAACATGCTCCATGCGGGGTTGCAAGTAAGTAAGACACGACACTGATAGAAGACTGGTATTTGTTGAAAAGATTCTACTGAGTCACTGTCAAAATATTTATAGGATAACTAGCAGACTCGGCCAAGCGTTGCTGTGGCTAAGGTTTTTGTTACAGATGTTAAATAGTATCTTATGTGAAACGTTGGTACTTTCAACACAGCGCGGCGCCATCTGTGAGAATTGTGATTTGTGACTGTCAAATAGTAACAGATAAATAATTAGCAATAAACTAAAATTGCGACTATAATTTGAGATTTAAACTATCCTATCTCTCAAGTTGGATCAAACTGCACATGGTGTGCAAATTTGATTGATATCGGTTCGGTAGTTTAGGAGTCCATTGAAGACAAACATTGTGACACGAGATTTATATAAATTAAGATAACTAGACTTTATATGCACTATCAAAATGCCAAAATATGCATGCAAATATGCACTAAAAAAGGGCGAAATATTCATAAAATATGCACAATAAAAATGCAATTAGAATAAATAAAACTAATAATTTATTAGTAATAAATAATAAATAATATTATTAATAACCAATCGGTAACAAGTTGTGGACATTAGATTTTTTTGACGTGACAACGTCTTATAATTAGATGGAGCCGGCTGCACGCACGAAAAAACATGACGCATGCGGCGTTACCTCGCTCTGAGGCGTTACCTCTCTCTGAGGCGTTACCTCGCTCTGAGGCGTTCCATTTAAAATTGACATAATTGTATTTATGCGTACAAATAAATGTAACTTGATCAATTCAATTTAGATTTCCATTTACCTCCTTCTATATATCCATACAAAATACCTATCAAACAAATAAAATTTAATTTTTTTTTTGAAAAATGCAACCATCCCATCAATATTTTTTATGACGTTGTCACGTTCAACTATCGTCAGTAAACCGACTTTACAGACAACCGATTTTTTTTTTATTAAAATTCAAACGCATGTCACAAATCTATTCAATGCATTGTTTTAATATTT
Source organism: Pieris melete (assembly GCA_963693345.1). Taxonomy (NCBI): domain Eukaryota; kingdom Metazoa; phylum Arthropoda; class Insecta; order Lepidoptera; family Pieridae; genus Pieris; species Pieris melete. Next base: position 158,327 of record CAVNZK010000080.1, read on the forward strand.
AAAACAGTCTAGTACTATTAAAACTATTTATATGTGCCTTGCAGGTTAATGATAGAAGCCCTCAAAGTGCATCAGGTGGAAGTTCACCTAACTCTGAACGCGGCCAGTCTCCAAGGTCTGATGCTTCCAAATAAATTTAATCTAAATGTTTTATAACCTGTTAAAAAGTTATTACATACTCAAACCATTTTTCCTTCGTTTACATATTTTTTTAGTAAATTTAAATTGCATTGATATTTAGTACGTACAAACAGCAATGGTATCATTCCTAGTCAGAATTTTGTTTTCTATCCCATATGTAGGATTATAAAAATATTAACCAACTTTTATATTTTAATATTTGTTTGTTTTTTAAATAGATAATATGTAATAACATTTTAAATTATAAATTCATCAATGTATTTTCTTAAATAATTTTAGATCGTGTAGTTAACAAATATTATTATACAAATGTACTCAAAAATATACTAATTATTCTTTCTTGTTGGTTACTATGTATACGTGTAGGGATAAATAGTGTAATAATATGCTCTAAAATGGTATTTATTTTATATAAATATTACACAATATATTTTAATATCGTATATGAATCTAGCTGTTTCCATTTAAATTATAATCAAATTGTTATTATGTAGATGTGGTTTATTAAATAATATTTATGTAAAGATAAATGTCTTGCGATATATTCGGCAAATATAAATTGAACTATATGTATTAGTTTTATTTACCGTCCGTATTAATGAAACCGTCGTCAATGACTGAATTTGTGCAAAACGACGTTCGACTTGTGAGTTGTTCTTAATTTAAAGATGATCCCATAGATGGCGCTGAAATAAGTTTATAAAAAACGTGATTAAAAATGTATAACTGTAAACAGAAGCCACAGCTGAAACAACAGAGATAGACCCAGGAACATATTATGGAAATATAGCATCGAAAAAGACTTAAGAGTGATGGGAAAGTATACGAAATGGAAGGGTCGAGACAAGTTTAGGATTATTGTGGAGCAGGCCAGCGGTATAAAGGGTTATATGTGTGTATGTTTAATAAAACAAACTAAATTTAGTTTTGCTAATACTTAGATATAACTAATAAATAGAATAGGGTCACATATCCGAGCGTCTATGGAATTTGGCCAAAAATTTAAAATACACAGCGCTAGACAATACTAAAATAGTTTACATAATACACCTGTGTTAGATTTGTTTTCTATGTCTCTTGATTATGTGTGTAGTTTTCAACTCGCCCTGTCTATGTTTCTGCAATCCAAAACATATTATTGTGATGTCAATTATCTGCGTTTCATATTGTGTTTGACATGCTTATTGCTTAGCCTAGTTGCTGAGCTCGTAGGTTCCAACTCTGGCAGTGCCCCGAAGTAATTTTAAAGTAAACCATATTTTAAAGTCTCTGGTACGGTAAAGTAAAACATTGAGCGGCAACCGGCATGGCTTAAGCTTAGGTTTCCTAGAAGAGCGGTGCCGTTATCTAACGGCTGTAATGTAGCGTTGGGTGACGTCATACGTTGTCTATATGTTAACGTAAAATTGTAAATACCGTTAGATTGTAATCTATCTCGCGAGATTATAAACTGTCGAAAGATTGTGAACCTCAGCGTACTGCTTACAATTTACCGTATTGTTATTCGGTAGATTGTATTACACTAACTTAGTTATCATTCAAACTTCTTTGGTCAGTTACAGATTAATTTTACTTCCCAACAATTTCATATAACTACCGAATAATAATACGTTAAATTGTAAGGAGTTCGTTGAGGTTCACAATCTTTCAACAGTTTACAATCTCGCGAGATAGATTACAATCTAACGGTGCTTACAATTTTACGGTGACATATACATGTCATTGGAGTAGGTTTCCTAGAGAACGTCGAGTGTCACCGTAACGTCAATAGCGGTGCTGTCATTTGCATGACGGCCGTCATAGGGGTGATAAACATTAGTTGAACGTTTTTCGCGTGTAGCGGGTCCTCATATTTAATTAATACCATGAGTGGAAACGTGACTTGGACGAGCGAAAATGATTGTTTTTTTTGCATTATGTTAAAAAGTAATGACGGCCGTTATTAACAACCGTAAAATGACGGCTGTTAGTTAACGGCACCGCTTTTCTAGGAAACGTAAGCTTTAGGGTCAAAATCTCGACGGCGTGTGTTGAGCGCAGAAGGCTGATTATTTTCCTAAAAGCAATGATCTCAAAACAGAAAAAAAAACTGAGGACTAAATTTAGCGTTAACTGTATTTTGTATATTATGTATACAGATGAGATAGATTTTGTATTCCTAAAAATCGAACTAGGGTTTGCAGCTTAAGTGTATGTATGAATGACTATTAATCTGAAACGGTACTAGTCTCTAAAAGAAATAGTTAAGAATAAAACAATTCCCATGGCAATAAAAACCAAATTATATAACACTTGTATTTTACCATGTCTTACGAGTACTTATGGATGTCAAACTTGGCCTACGACGAGCAAAAACAATCAAAAGCTAGTAGTTTGTCAACTATATAAGACTACCAGATCGATCGACAGCTTCAAAAATAAGAAAAAAAACAAACGTCAGTGACGTGCTACAAAAAACAAGAAAGCTTAAATGGAACTGGATTGGATATATAATGAGGACTAACTAAGAAAAATGGACTAAGGATGTAATAGAGTGGTATCCGAGAAACGGGAAAAGAAAACAAGGAGGTCAAGTTAATAGATGGGAGGACGATCTGCCAAAAGGATGGAGAAGGTCTGCCAAGGATAGAGAGATGTGGAAACGATTTGGGGAGGCCTATGTCGACAGACAACCTGACTAAAGTGGTTGCTATAAATAATTATTATTTCGCTATGTAAATTATATTTAACAATGCTACTGTTAAATAAGAATAGCATGTAAGTTCAAATGGTCAGTGAATAAAGGGCTTTTATTATTATTATTATTAACATCTAACACAAATAGTTAAGGAAATTAAAAATAAGAAATCAGTGGCGAAATAATCAGTTTCATGATCATTTGTCAATCTAATAAGCAAGTATGTGATCAGCCTCCTATGTCTGACATACTCCGTCGACTTTTTGAGTCTAAGGCAAGCCGGTTTCCTCACGATGTTTTCCTTTCGAGCGAATGTTAAATAATTAAGTAAGCAAGCATAAATAACGCAATTAAAAAATTAAAACGTGTTTTAGTATCGCTGAAGCATTATAATAGTATTAGTTTTAATGTAGCAACAAAGTAATACATATTAAACAATACATTGTCTGACATTAGGTAGCCAAAAGATTTAACATATTCAAATCTACACTAATATTATAAAGAGGAAAACTTTGTTTGTTTGTTTGATTGTAATGAATAGGCTCATAAACTACTGGACCGATTTTAAAAATTCTTTCACCATTCGAATATAATAATTTCATTATCCACGAGTAATATAGGCTATATTTAATTTTGAACAAAAATAGGGTTCCGTAAGATATTAGGGTTTTTCGGACACAAGGTGTAAAAAATCAACCAAAAAAGTTACTTATTTTGCGTACCCTGCCTAAACTATTAAAGATAGAACCAAAATGTTCTAAGTAATTGTAGATCTTATAAATATCTACAAAAAAGTCCGCGACACACTATACCTATCTATGTCGAGTGAGCCACAATAACCATAAATGATATAATGACATGGCAAAACGGCGTTTGCCGGATCAGCTAGTATGTTATAAAATAAATTTTGTCATGAACGGCCTACCCTAATAAAATATAATTTTCATTTAATTATGAACGAAAAGGTTGATTGTTCAAACTTGATATTTTATTATATAAATCATAATTACAGAAGGCCCTTGGATCATATTTTGTACTCTTAACGACGAATTAACAGTTGATTTATGTCGTACAAAGCCTTTTTAGCGTCCTATCCATGAATTTCTTCTTCTTAAGTGCTTTGTATTATATTCTATGTTATATTTGTGTATAAAATTATCGAATGACGTACATAGTGAGATATTATAGTTTCAGTGTCAAATATAATGGCTAGAACCGCATCTATAAACAAATACTAGTGAAGGTTTTGATGTAAACACACCGTGAATTGATAGCTTCTATTTTCCTCTGCGTGGACGTTGAATGGTTTTGGACAAATGCGATAACAGTATGCTATGGCCAAATCTCTTTAAATCTTTGAATAGACAAATATTTTAAAGTATGAGTAATCTCAAGTTTTAACAGTCTTCCTATATCTGGCTTCCTAATTTCATATACTTCTTTATAATTACTTATACACTTCTTATAAGTCATAAATTGCACTATGCCATAAATAATAAACAATACAATTGCGCGCTCCGTTTTTCCGAGAAAATATAAACTCCTTGGTGACACAAACGTGTGTATCGTATTGAATACAATAAATAAAAAATAAAAATAAATCAGTGGCGCTACAACCTTTTAAGGTCTGAGCCTTAGATTTCTGTTCTGATCTGTTTCACGATCATTTGTCAAGCTACTAAGCAAGTATTTGATCAGCCTCCTGTGTCTGACACACCCCGTCGACTTTTTAAGTCTAAGGCAAGCCAGTTTCCTCACAATGTTTTCCTTCACCGTTCGAGCGTATTTTAAATTTGCACATAGAAAGAAAATCCGTGGAGCCAAGAGGCCGACACTGCTCGACTACAATAAATAATTAATCTTCCTAATTTTATTTTTTTGTTAAATATAATATATATTTCTACGACAAAAGACATGTTAAGAAATTATAAAATTTGAAGTCATATATTTAAAAATTATTGCGAAAGCCCTTAAGATGTTAGTCATTACGAGTATAAACGTTGATATTACCACAGCAGTTGGCTTCCTTCCAATCAATTTTTATAACTAAACCGACGAAAGTTAAATGAGGCCATATTAAAATAATTTATTCTTGGCAATTATATTTTAACAATATCAAAAGAATAACATTTATTAACTATTCTATAAATTCATCTTTTGTAATTTTAAATAACTTACAATTTATTACTAGCAAATATTATTTTTATGACATATATTTAGTCATATTTCATTCTTGGTCATATTTTTCATTTGTTTTGTTCATAAATTTTCTTTATACCCAAGTCGATTTGCTCACGATGCTTTCCTTCCCATGTGTTGATTGCTCAGTTAGAAGTAAATCCATTCTACAACTAGGGCAACAATGAACGTAGTGTTAACACTATGTAAGTTTTTATATGAAACTTTGACGTAGTACTAACCATAAAGCTCTGGCTATCAATAGCTTTACTGATAGATAAGATGCAACCTTGGAATCGCTGTCGGCATTGGAAGTTACAGAATAATAATCAGAAAGGAGATTTGACGCTTAGTTTGACTCCGGTATATAAGAAATGTACTGGATTTCGACTACGTACGTATTATGTAGAAAAATTACAATCAAACCAACGCGAAACGAGTTTGAGACATCGTTTTAAATTATTTGATGTTACGTAATGTCCGTAAGCGTCTAACCTTGGTTTTATGACTATAAGGGTGAAAAAATCACGTGTAATGACGATCCTTGGCAGTGGTTCTTCAATTTAATTATATCCACTTGAGTTTCTGTCAAAATTGTATGAACGTTGGCAACTGATGTTGTGGTTTATTAATAGATAAGACATTGAAAAATTTTACTACCGATAAAACAGATGGTGAAAATTATACCTCGCATTTGGAAATATGAATTTAATTATAGTTAAAATTATATTACTAATAGTTTAGGTCCGTTTCATAAACGTTCTAGAATATTAGTAAAATAATGTTCTGTTATTGGGTTTTGCATAATTTTGAGTATGCGAATGAGTATAATACAAAAACCGAGAGTTGTCACGTTTATATATTTCAACGATATCTTTCTTTGATTCAATTAATTTTACTGGCGGGAGTCGAACTCAGAACGGGTCTTATGTTAGGTAAGCAATTAAGCAACGCCTTTTATTCAAAAGTATGACTAAAAATTTTAAACCAAAAAAATATATAATTTATATATTTTCACCTAATTCGTAATACATTTGACTAAGATTATACAGAATTAATCGATGTTTGACAATAAAAATAATTTATAACACACAGAAATTTAATCAAAGTCTTATTAGGAAATTGTCTTTTCATGTATTCTACTTTTTCTTGTAAATTACTATATATTATGTAAACAATGCTGGAATTAGCGGCTAGAAAAACATTTTATACTTATTCTAAACCACAGATTAACTTTCAGTTTTAATATCTAAATACCATTCAAATATGTTACAAGTAGTAAATATATACACCTGTTTCATTAAGTTAGCGTCAATTAAAACGACGAAGTTTAATATGACCCTAGTAGGTACATAGAATTTCTTATAATTTTTATTGTCTTTTTCCTTATTATCACATACTTTGCTACGTATTTCTTATATACTTGTTCGGCCTAGCTTGTCAATATTTACACTAATAACATAGATCATAGGAAGTATTTGTTTTATTATTTACGATGACTGCAGCGTTTTTTCGTAAAAGAAGATTAAGTTCTACATTATGTTAAAAAAAAAGGTAGGGGAAGATCGTTACCATTTGTACGCGGGGCACATTCATACAGTCAAAATAAAACTTGAACGAAACAAAGAACAGTCTTGCTTTTGTATGTGTGCATGAGTCGAGGTACCAACTTTACATCAACGAAGTTTTGCGAAATTCGCACCGATGAGAGTGAAGTTACAGGCATGGACGTGTTTTCGCGCTCGGTAAGTAATTTTTTGATCAATGTTTTTGTCTCTTGATACCGTACATAAAATAAGTTTTCGAGTAGAGTATTGTATCAGAAGTTGTTATATACTTAAGATACGTCTCCAATACTTAATTTATGACGTTTTCCTATTAATATTTAAATAAGTTATATTTTGTCGTTATTCAGTTAGTAGGGTACTTTCGGACAGCACTATATGGGGCACATTTGAACGAATTGTACTACTAAATTTGTATAAAATTTGTCGACACGAACTGTCATTTTCATACAAATTAAGTTTTTGATTTTCTACATACACTACTGTTAAGGGATCTTGACTAAACCGTCTGGTAGGTAGGTACGATTGTGTTAGTGTGCTAATTACTAATTTTTGCATTAACTTTGTCCTGTGTTGCTATTTTTGCTATCGTCGATGTAAATATATATTAATTAACCTATTTATTATTATCTTGTTTAAGGTTGATTTTGATGCTTGTGAACCAGATGCTTTGAATAATTTACTAATCCATCAAATAATAGTTCCTTCGAAGTCAGTTTTGACACCAGAGGCATTTCGACCCTATCCGCATGTTGTAACAAATTAATAAAACAAACAAAATAACGACAACGGCCAGAAAAACTACGAATTTATACTGCCACACCCGAAAATAAGAAGTGCTAATCCGCATCAAAGATCAAGAAATGTGATTCTAAATTTAAGATACATAACTAATTAAGAAAAGCTATGTAATTTTTGTTCACTGTAAGAAAAGTATTTTATTTTTGTTTAATAGAAATTAAATCTTTATTTTTCTGTTTAATTTCATTGCAAATAAATGAATTTTGATTTATGTGTGTCGTTTTAATCGCACGTACGGAACTACCCCACAGCGTACGAAGGTACCCCCAACACTGTACGAAGGTGCCCCGTTGATGGGGCAGATTCGTACGTTTTCCAGATTTAGTTTAAATCATAATTATGGTTGAACCATCAGATGAAATCATTTGTATTTTTTTTATATGAATCTCAGATAGTTAGACTATAAATTTAAGCTATCAGGTGATTAATTCATGGAAAAATAAAAATATAAAAAAATAAAACGTGAAAATCGTACGAAGGGTCCCGACCTTCCCCTATTGTTAATAATAAGTGCTAAAGAGTGAGTGAAAAAAATAGAACAAAATAATAGAGTTCTTCCCTTTATAATAGGGACTGTAAGTAGGACACAGGTTTTGGACAATTTCTTATGTTAAAAAAATCCTTATTAGTAAATTAGATTAGACTTAAATTACTTATTAGTCTTAAGTTAGGCCAGATAAAAAAATAAAAATAATTAAATGAAGAACCTGTGATTATCAAGGTCATGTTCAGAGTTTGGCTATTTTAATTATAATTTAAAAAAAAATGTATGTCTCAAGGCAGTTTATAAAACTAGGCGTAGATAACATGTTTCGGCATGAAAATCAAACTGATATCTGCGTCTTTAAAAAGAGATCTATGTAAAGTTATTCAGGAGGGTTGTACATTTATCCGTTCCTGACAGATGTCGCTTCTCTTTTCTGGAATACAAAAGAATTATCTTTGGTAATATATCGAATTATGGTAACAACTATTTGATGACAAAACTGAGGTCCAATTAATTAAATCAAATAATTGAACTGACCTTCTATTTCGCGCCAATTAAAAGCAGGTCAACATAATGATCTCATTACTAAAACCGACACCTAAAACAACCTCGTGGTGTCGAAACTAAAATACAGGTAAACGTCAAAAAATATCCACAAGTTTTGCCATTTATATCGTTAAATAATTATTTTACCCTCTCTTTGCGATTTAACACTTGGCTTGAATCAGTCGCATGTGTGTGTGCCTTCTTCGAAAATGCAATAAACTGTTTATTTTAACCTAAGCAATTTTAACAAGAAAGTGTTATTCCCTATGGTTCCGGGACTTCATATACAAGGTTATATTTGATGACGCTAACTATTTTAAGGTTTGGCCTGGATAGAAATCCGCTTCCTTTTATTAAGCAAGTCATGAAATTTATATGGATCTTGCAAGATAAACTTTTCAACAAAACATTAATTTCCCTTAGATGTTAGGATGCCAAAACATATAACGCATTTTTCTTTTATTTATATATCTGTTTATGACTATACTGAAAGACAAAATCCGCTTATGAAAACAGGTATCACATTCATCCAGTCACTACTAAATCATATCTTTACTTACTAGAACATCAGGTGAATGTAAGGACCGAAATGAATGGTAAAATTATAAAACTAAAACGAAACAATGAGGCCTTTCGTTCATTCGTGATTGAGCGCATAGCATCACTAGTCTAATGCGCGTTAACAAGCGACATATTATGTCATAATATTTTAAGGTCGTAGGTTCGATCCCCGGCTGTGCACCAATGGACTTTCTTTCTATGTGCGCATTTAACATTTGCTCGAACGGCGAAGGAAAACATCATGAGGAAACCGACATGTTTTAGACCCAAAAAGTCGACGGCGTGTGTCAGGCACTGGAGGCTGACCACCTACTTGCCTATTAAATTTAAGAATGAAACAGGTTCAGAAATCTGAGGCCACTGATTTTTTTTTTTAAGAAAAAACTTTTTACCGGATTAAAGTTATGTATTATTATAAATTTACAATTATTTAACATAATTTTAAATTTATCCGATGATTCGCGTGCTTTACAGTCACCGTGACCACGCACGCTGTAAAGCTATAATAATACATAACTTTAATCCGGTAAAAAGTTTTTATTTTTATTTTTTTTATTTTTTTTTTGTCCCAAACCCAGTACAATAACAACGATTCATTTTGCGTCTTTCGTTTCACACTCTCACTTGCGTGGTTCTCAATATTTCTAAAATAGTGACGACTGTTAATGCAAACCTCTCTTTCCCATATATCACGGACAGGGTTCCAAAGATATTTTCTGATTAATACCTTCGACTAAATTTTATAATCGGACGTCAGGACAGAATGGAAAATTACGGACAGATTGGTAATTAACGGAACCAACTATATAATTACATTAACGAATGATAATAAAGATAATAATGCTAATTATTGTGTTGATATTATAAGTGCACAATCACGATAAATCTCGTAATAGCTTTAGGTATTATTATTTACTTAGCTTACTTAGAGCCTAAATAAATACCTAATTAATAAATATACAATTTTATTAAATGTAAAGTGATATTTTTAAATTCCATTAACTAATTTCACGTTTTATATTTAAAAGCAGCTGAATGTATATTCCCTACTATTGTTGAGATAAAAGTGAAAAAGAACTCTCAGTAAAAGTGCTCAAGATATTAACTTTTTTTATAAAGCGCGTTTGACATTGACTTAAATAAGCTGGACGAGTTTGAAATTGGAATTGACAATTATTAAGTCACAACTAACTACTCGCTACTGAAACTAACTAGCTTTCTATAAACGTGGTGACAGTCAATAAATAAAATGTATAAACAGGGACTTTGGTATTTAGAACCAGATTCGTTTCATCATCAAGACTGGCTGATAACTAAAAGATTAACCCTACTTTCTTATTTCGCATTATAACATTATGACACGAATTGAGCAAATCGGCACGGCTCACAAGCCAGTCTTCAAATTATTAAGAATTTTACAAAAAAATCCTGAGATACTAAGAAAAAACTTCCTCTTCTTATCGAGATATGTTATATGCACAAAAAAATAATAATAATAATCAGTGGCGCTACAACCTCTCTAGGATATGGCCTCAGATTTCTGAATCTGTTTCATAATTACTGTTAAATCTAATAGGCAAGTAGGTGATCAGCCTCCAGTGCCACGCCGTCGACTTTTTGGGTCTAAGACATGTCGGTTTCCTCACGATGTTTTCCTTCACCGCTCAAGCAAATGTTAAATGCGCACATAGAAAGAAAGTACATTGGTGCACAGCCGGGGATCGAACCTACTACCTCAGGAATGACAGTCGCACGCTGAAGCCACTAGGCCAACACTGATCTGTACATAAGAAACTTATTCTCAAAAATATTCTCTTCGGCTGGATCCAAAGAACGACGAATGAAAGAGTCCTTCAACGAATTGGGTTGCCACGACAGTTTATGCAGACTGTTAAAATACGAAAAGTCGCACATCTCGGTCACGTTTTGCGTCATCATCGATACGACTTGTTGCAGCTCATAAAAAATCCAACGGAGATGGTACATGGTAAGTTGTGGACGCGGAACCTACGGGACCAGCATCAAATCCGCCGAAGAGCTGTTTAGACTAGCGCAAGATACCCGGCAATTCCACCAAATTCCACAGAAGAAGTAAAATATACAAAGGTGCGCTTGAATTATAACTCAGATTTTGTGTGTAAAACTATCTAAATCAGTCATGTCAATGGCGAGTCTCATGCAGGATTCTATACCGTTTCAGTGATAAAACATTAAACTTTGACGCAATAAACCGTATATAAAACAAAGGCAAAACTTTTCTTCATTCATTGAACTATCCGTGAATCGGAGTCGAAAATAGCTACTTATTCACAGAATAATCACGAGAATGGTTCCATTAAAACTTATTTGTCCTTAGTATTTAAGTAAACAGAGGGGATCTAGTCCGGGCACAGTATAATAGACAGTGGGATTAAGAGCCCGTTAGGTTTTAGTTTTAAAATAGAATCATTTGAACAGAGTAACGCGGCTTCAGCCCTGCGATTCTGTAACTCACTTTTCGAACTCACACAGCGGTTTTCGCATCGGCGGTCGCTCTCAAATCAGACGTGAAGCAGTCCTTTTATGATTTGGCAGTCTGATAAACAATAAACTACAAGCTCTTACCTTTTCAGAATGCCAAATCATAAAATGACTGCTTCACGACTGATTTGAGAGCGACCGTCGATGCGAAAACCGCTCTGTGAGTTCGAAAAGTGAGTTACAGAATCGCAGGGCTGAACCGTGTTACGACCGGACAGTGTTGATGGTATCATCACTTTTTCCAAGGTCTAGCAACAATATAACATACCTGAAGATATCTATTTACATTTAAATAATAGATAACCACACAAAAACAAATATCAATAAATTCACCAAAATATTTTCCAAAGTGGAATCGACTATAAATATTATATGAGATTATTCCACTGATGTAACTAATTTGTGGGGTGGGTTAGTAGGTCAGCTATCGCAGGTACTCCACCTTTGTCACTTGTCAGAAGTAATGAACGTACATGGAAAATATATTAAAGATGTTACAGTTAATATTAGGCTTCTATTAAGATACTCTCAGCGCGGGCGTGTTAACAGATCTATTTGCCTTTGTCTACGGATAAGGATAGTATACTTCTTTTGTTTCTTATTAAAGTGAGTTATTCCTGTTAAACAAAAGCTACATACTGCTCTATTATTAGTCATCTTTGGCTTCTTGTATTTATACAAACTATTTGACTCATAAAGATTCTCGATTTTGTTCATATTTTCCTTGCTAAGATACTACGATCTCAATTTAAACGCACCTTGTAAAAAATCTATTGTGATGCACGAAAAACGGTTGTCGTAATGAAACAGTAACGAAGTATCGATCCGTCGTTTGTTTGAATAGAATTCGTGTAGAAAAATAACAACTACAACCTTTTAATCTGGGCCTCAGATTTCAATATCTTTTTCGTGATCATTTGTTGTTTTCTAATAGGCAAGTAGGTTAGCTTTCTGTGCTTGACACCCGCCGAATTTGTGCTAAGGTCTCTGAAACAAAAAAGAAACAGTTCATCCTGAAAGCAGTCTTTACTTTATTTACTTGAGTTGTCCTATAGACTATTGGATCATTGTAGATAAATGCTTAGATTAAATTTCATCACACAAGCCTTCTCTCACTTTTTTCGATCCTATCTATAACCCTATCCGTAGATAGTCTATTAAAATATCGTCCTTCCATGTATGTAAAAATCACGGTTTTACAATATTTAAAATGTATATTTATAGAAATGTCGGGGTTTCATTACTCAGGGAATAAAATGTATGTAATGTATATCAACAGTGTCTGAGTAAGCAGAGCCTCTGCTCAGATTGATATCCCAGATATATCCCAGAGGGGACCCTGGTGATATCAACCCAAAAACCGTGCTTTTACATTTGATTCACTGAATAATGAAACGCAGACAATTCTATAAATATATAAGATATATTTGTGGTTCTTTTCTTTAAATTTATACTTGATCTCTTATTATTTTGACTTCTGATATATCGCAATAATTTTTATGGTTTTAAGTTGGTTGTAAAATATGAAAAAATATTATTAAAGATATTTTTAGTATTAAAGAATTACAAATAAAAATTTAAAAAGAAATACTACAATTTTACTTTCCTACTCGTTATCGTAGATCATTATAATTAAGATTATTTTAAAAATGGGACAAATATTTAAGGAATGTCCAAAACAATTATTAAAATTATGAAAAGCAACAGTATAGTCTAATTATTACAAATGAACATTTGGAACGTTAGCTGTTTAATTTTACTTCAGACGATGATCAAAGCTTTAGATGTTTGGATAAAATCCAGAACAAATTAGACGGTTTATTTTCACAATCTGAAAAATCCACGATAAACTAAAAAGTACAATTCAACATTAAAATTGGATTCAAAACATTTTCAATGATTACGTAAGTTGAGTTTAACTGTCTAATGATGCCTCATTCAGTGGGAAATAAGCGACTAAATGCCTTTTGAATCTGATGAAGAGAGCACTTCAGCCAACCTTAAGTACGTTGCAGTTTCAGCAGTTTCAAATCAGATTTCCAAAGCTAAATGTCTAGTTTTAATAATTTCTTTTGATTGTGCAAATTAGGTTCTACGTAGTGGCAATAAAGTTCAAATTGGAAATACGATACAAATCCGAAGACTACAGCCGTGAAGGGTATACTTGTAGGGATAATTCTAAAAGCTTGTAGTGCGCTACAAGTGTTGCCCTAAAATAAAAATGGAACGCTTTGTGGTAAGTATCTAATGTATATAAATAATACAATTAATGAAAGTCATGTTCAGTTCTATAATATGTTGTGTATACAAAAACTTGTTATTTCACTTATTTACCATTTCATTGACTTCAAAATAGGTTATTTCTGAACTTAAATTTGCACGTATAACTCTTGTTTGAACGGAAAATGTTTTGACAAGAATTGGGAATGTGTGTGACACTGAAGCTGGCAACATCGTTCTTATTCAACAGCAGTAGCATTTAGTGTTCGCCGCGAAGCACCGTTCCCATTACATACAATATTCGGGTACATTTACGCTTTTATATCCACGTAACTATTTTACGACAGTTTTAAACTTTATTACCACGTTCACAAGATTGAAATACGCTATTATAATGCTGTAAATAGTTTAAAGGCTTAAAACAATAGATTTTCAAAGCGAAAGTTAGTTGCGGAAACCTACAGTTTAAAAGTTATATGATAGAGTTTAAAACGCTATATTAAAACTTGTATTTTATTTCTTTATTTACAACTATTGAATTTTACATTTTAATTGTCATTTTCGTTTATGTATTATTTTAATTTTTACACGTTTAGATTTTATAATAATTGTAGTGTTATTTATATCAGTATCTTTTCATACTATACCATCTCAATTAATTTTTTTATTGGTCATAAGGGTTTTGTAAGAGTACGTTGAAATAATATTCAGTTAAATATAACTAATTAGTGAAAATAAACATTAAATTAATTATAACACCACGCCTTGCTACCATTAAAATTAATTATAGAGAACTATTAATGTCCGCTGTGCCTTTGAATCGCAATGCTTAATTATTTCGAATAATTAAAAATATCATGGGAAATGAAAAATAAACGTTACCACAACATACGTGCGTCAAGGTCACGGCTTGCGTCGCGAGGAATTGGCACCGGCGCGTGCGCGTATCTTGTGACGCTGGCTGGGACGAGACGTCCAGTTACTCAGTAACCGCTGGACATGACCAAATTATGGATTATCAATGCGTCGTCGTATATACGGTCATCAATATCGCGCCGCCCAAACTTGCAGCCCAAACGTCCGAGTTGGGCGGCTGCGTCGACTGGATTAAAAACAAGATTAAAAGGTATTTTTTTATAGAGATCTCATTATTTCCTAATACTAGTCCTTAATATGTTATTCATTCGTTACTGAAAGAGATTCAATGTAACCTACTGTTGAGAGTAATTTTACCTTTTATTTTATTATTTAATTGAATTAAAACAAAATGTTAAATTGAAAAAAATCCGAATAGTAAAAAGTGAATTTTCCGATTAAAAATAATACTTAATAAATTCTTAAAAAACTAAACTTTAAAGTGACTTATCCCAATCAATATATTGATGCTATGAATATACGTATATATTTCCACCTAAAGCTAATTCAATAAAAAATATGTTACGAAGTCTATCGAATTTATTATGACAAACATGTAGAATAATAATTCAAGCCTTTTTCAGGTTAAGACTTATACATTGTTCGATAAAAGCTGTTGTTAATGTCATACGATACTATAGACACGATTTCATACATATTTAATGCTAATAAGCCGTCTTTCGTAAATGCTAAAATTTATCAAGCAAGAAAATTATACAAATATTCAACAGCACCTATGTTGGCAGTATAATGTTTTTTTATGACATAAACATTATTCGAGAGTTTGATTACATCAAATTGTATTAAAAATTTATATTTAAATAATACCTTGATTTTCTCTTGACATTAATGTCACTAATGTCTGGTGGATTATTGTTAAAAAAAATTGCTATAAAGTTATTTATATTTAATTGTTTTATTTATGTCAGGAAAACTATAATTAATAATTTAATTATAACAGTTATTACTTGATTCTTATCGCTTTAAGATTTTATAAACAGAGTATTTTTACTTTATGCTGTCAGATATTTAGATGTTAAAGATTATAAATAAACACATTTTAAGTCCCGTTAACTCTGAATGATGACTATTTCTGCATCACATTTTCGGATATTTTATGAGCCAAACAGAATATAATATTAGTTTAATTTGTATGTATTTTAAAGTAGTATCTACTCTTATGTTGCGCTAAGGAATAATTAATTAAAGTTATACTTACTCATGTCTGTTTTATAAATGAATCTTAATAATAACTGAAACAATTCAATATTTATGACGTAACTACGCAGAGATAAAAAATAAAATAGATTTAAAATTTGTAAAAGAAAATTGATCTATTTAGATTAATTCTAAATATAAAATACGTCCTTCGCACCTAACCTGACCCTTGTTAATACTAACACATCAAATCATGTAAAATTTGTTTATAATTCCAGAGCGGTAGCAGTATATCTTCAATCTTTGAAGTTAACGCCAAACAATGGTATCATACACGGGAATCTGGCATGTTTATACTATAAACAAGGGTTCATAGATCTTGCTATAGAAACGTATAGAAAAGCTATTGAGCTTCATCCGAATTTCCCTGATGCCTACTGCAATTTAGCTAATGCCCTCAAAGAAAAAGGTCTCGTGATTGAAGCTGAGGAATGCTACACGAAGGCATTGATTTTGTGTCCCACGCACGTCGACTCACTCAATAATCTTGGAAATGTAAAGAGAGAACAGGGAAAAGTAGAAGAAGCAACAAATTTATACTCAAAGGCTTTGGAACTTTTCCCTGACTTTGCAGTTACACATAGTAATCTCGCATCGCTTTTACAGCAACAAGGTATTTTTTATTTTTTAAAGTTAACATAGGTTTATCACGATTGTTTAGGTTTTAACCTTGTAAATGAATAATTAATGTAATAAATGTTTAAACATGCGAGCTCAGCGCGTTTGACCTTTTTACATTATTATTATAATGGATTAACTTGCGATGGTTATATATTATAGTTGTGCAACTGCAAAATATGATTTAGGAACCTATAAATATTAGCCCTGCGAAATGTTATTTGACGTTTGTTTGACTAAACTAAAAGTATGTCGCCAATAATCGATAACAGTTCACTAATTAGAGGCGCACTCAGCCATAGTAAGCACTTTGATTAATCGATTTCAGGTAAACACGGCGAGGCGTTAATGCATTATCAAGAAGCTATTGCTATTCAACCGCAGTTTGCTGATGCCTACAGTAATATGGGAAACACGTTCAGGGAGTTACAACAGACCCAAGGAGCTATCATATGTTTTAAAAAAGCAATAGAAATTAATCCTTTATTTGCTGATGCGCATTGTAATTTGGCCAGTATTTACAAAGACATAGGTGATATAATTGAAGCTATAAAATCCTATCAAAATGCTCTTGTGATTAGAGAAGATTTTCCTGATGCTTATTGTAACTTAACACATTGCCTTCAAATAATCTGTGATTGGGATGATTACGAGCAACGGATGAGGACAGTAATAAAAATTGTTGAAGAGCAGTTAAAAAGCGATAAATTAACATCAGTACACCCACATCATTCCATATTATATCCGTTAACTAATCAATGTAGAAAAGAAATTGCTGCAAGGCATGCAAGATTATATATAGAAAAGGTAAGGGGGTTTAACAAGGCAAATAATTTTATTACAACAGACAATAACCGTTTACGCATCGGTTACGTAAGTAGCGACTTCGGTAATCACCCGACATCACATTTAATGCAGTCTATTCCCGGGCTTCATGATACTTCAAAGACAGAGATTTTTTGCTATGCGTTAAATCCGAATGATGGTTCAACATTCCGTAATAAAATAGAAAATGACTCAGAACATTTTATTGATATATCCAATATAACGTCTAACGATGAGGCGGCAAATATAATACAAAACGATGGTATTCATATATTAGTGAATATGAATGGATATACAAAAGGCTCAAGAAATGAAATTTTCGCTTTGAAATCGGCGCCAATTCAGATAATGTGGCTGGGCTACCCAGGTACAAGCGGGGCCACATATATGGACTATATTATATGTGACAATGTCTCATGTCCAATGAAAGCTGAAAACGATTTTACTGAAAAGTTTGCCTATATGCCATATACATACTTTGTCGGCGATCATATGCGAATGTTTCCACATCTAAAGAATCGATTTAAACTGAGGACCAATAATGATAGTGTATTAAATGATAATGTAGCAATAATTAATTATATAGAAGAATTGGATGAGTGTTGTATTGATAAAACAAAAACAGTACTAGTTTTCGACAATTATGAACCAATAGAAGTATTAGAAACAATTATTAACATTCCTAAGTGTGTCCTTGAATTTGCATCAGACTCTAACCAAATTCAGGTAAAACCGTTCAATTTTTAAATACATATGGAAACAAAGCAGATTCATTAATATATTTTTGATCTACTTTTCAGATGAATACCGATAATATATCTATATTTAATGGATTATCAGTGTTGACATATGATTCTAAAATAGCAAGTGGAGAAAAAATTTGTGATAAAGTAGTTATAACTACAAGATCTCAATATGGTTTGCCAGATGATGCAATAGTGTATTGCAATTTTAATCAGTTATATAAAACCGATCCTAGAACTTTAAAAACTTGGATCAAGATTTTACAAAGCGTGCCTAATAGTCTGCTCTGGCTGGTGAGTTTTCCAGTGGCAGGAGGACCTAATATTCACAAGTTTGCCCAAAATTTAGGTAAATATTTAATGTTTTACCGTTTTCATTATCTCTCATAGGAATCTGTCGTGACGTTTATGAGTACTAAGCTTAATTATGCCGACTTACAACACATCCATTTTAGGTTTAGATCCAAAACGAATAGTTTTTTCAAGAATAGCATCCAAGGAAGAACATGTACGGCGAGGGCAATTGGCAGACGTCTGTTTAGACACTCCATTATGTAATGGTCATACAACCACTATGGATATGCTATGGGCTGGGACGCCTGTTCTCACCCACCCGGGTGAAACTTTAGCTTCAAGGTAATTAGCTTATTTCATGTTTATTTCTTGATGATATGAATAAATTACGTCTAATTTTTATACAACTGAATTAAGTGGTACCTTAAAATCTTTTGACTATGTTTGATTGTAGTAATAAATCATTTCCTATAAATAGTGACAATCCAGTTACTGCCTCAAAGGCCAGTAACGTTTCTGGAGCGCTAGAGCGTTTATTTGGGCCAAGGTTTCCTCACTATATAATCCTTAAACATACAAGAGGAAGTAAACGTAGAGATAGAAAGAAAGGTCCATTAGTGCACAACCGTGATTCGAATAGTCGAATATCTTGAATTGAGAATCGCCTATAGTATGTGCGCTGCAGCATGGTGCGGGTGACAGGTTTAGTAACGTTTCGTTTTACTCTTGAAAATTTCCGGAATTTACAAACTATGATTTAGTATTTCAGCTGTACCACATTCGTAATATATTAAATCATTAATCACTGTAGCAACTTATATTTAACCCAGCCAGAATATTCTAGTCGACAAATAAAATCAAATTGAAAGAAAAATTTAGCAACTGCCACCAGCACCTTGCTACAGCGCACATAATATAAGGCACTTGACCATCACCGTTCACATACCTATAAGAATATAAAAATTTACAATCTTTACAAAATAAATTATTTTTATGTTTTAAGTCATAGAAAACTGTTGTGGAGCTAAAACAGTAATCTTCTCCTTTATGGGTTACAGAGTAGCTGCATCACAGCTTGCTGCACTTAATTGTCCGGAACTTATAGCTCGCGATATAAATCATTATGAACAAATGGCTATAAAATTGGGAACAGATGTCAACTAGTAAGTATTTAATATAATTGGATAAACGAGTGGCATATTTGTGGCTATAAAGTGTTAACTAATTATTATATAAATATTAAAAAAATGAATTTAATTAATTTTGTTAATGAATGTTTTATTAAAATTAATGGGCCCATTAATGCCACAAAGCTGGCTTGGGGTAGATTCACTTTAGCGTCAAATTTTTAGTCGTATATAAGTATATTAATATTCGATGTCTTCCAACCGAGAAGTATTACATATAATTTAAAACACCAAAAGTTACAGTGAACAAAAAAAAGCCACAAGTGCCAGGACTTGATTGCAAAAAAAATCGGTATAAAATAATAAACTACCACAAGTCAAGCGTATCATACAGGGATAAACAATTTGCTTAATGTCTTTCGAAATAAAATTCAGAGCTTTGACTTGTTTAAGCTATCGCGGAATTTGCTTAAAATAAGTATTAAGAATATTCATTCATATCACCTGCACCAGCACACCCCAAATACACACCCTCACTTTTATACCATCACACAACATAGCCGAATCAGGTATTACTTAGTTAAATATATTGAATAACTTTTAAGTATTTTTTCCTTTATAAATGTTAGAAACTTTTCATAGATATTATGAATTGCATGTTTGGATATACCTTTAGTATAATTGTTTTTTATTAATCTAATTTATTTTAGTTTTAGGATAAGGAAATAAATAAAATTAATCTTTTTACATGTTGGGAATGTAGTTGCATTGTCCCAAATTTTATATTATATGTATGTGCTTATAATTTGACTTTTTTTATTTGAATTGTTAAATTTTTGTTTTGTTCTGCCCTGCGGTTCTGTAACTCACCTTTCGAACTCACACAGCGGTTTTCGCATCGGCGGTCGCTCTCAAATCTGTCGTGAAGCAGTCATTTTACGATTTGGCATTCTGAAAAGGGGGGAGCTTGTAGTTTATTGTTTATCAGAATGCCAAATCGCAGGGCAGTTTATATAGCGGTCACTCAAGATAGTATGGACCCATATATCTGGGTTGTTGAGCGATTTTTGATTAGAGTGATTGTATTTGTATTTATTATATACAAATTAGTCTGGCCATAAGTTCTGTTACAAATGAAAATGCCTTTTTTCAACTTTTTAAATATTTTGAATTGATAACACGTATATTATTTTAAAAACTTCTTTCGATTTTGCGCCATTTCACATATTGTTTTGTGTACACTGTCAAATTACAATATGGAATGGGATGTTAAAGAAAATAGGGTTGCACTTGCAGTGATCGCTTTGTACAGAGTGGGTATGGAGCAGCCTTGCGATTTTGTAACTCACTTTTCGAACTCTCACGCTGCGAAAAGTGAGTTACTGAATCGCAAGGCAGAGCAGTTATTTCATTCAAAATGTAAAATACCTTTGCACATTTGAGAGTAACAGAAAGAAGTCTTGAAGAGCGTTGCTTATATAAATATAATATACTAGGTGATCCAGCAAACGTCGTTTTGCCATATATATTATGGTTATTGTGCCTCACTCGACATAGATAGGTATAGTGTGTCGCGGACTTTTTTGTAGATATTTATAAAATCTATAATTACTTAGAACATTTTATGGTTCTATCTTTAATAGTTTAGGCAGGGTACGCAAAATAAGTAACTTTTTTGGTTGATTTTTTACACCTTGTGTCCGAAAAACCCTAATATCTTACGGAACCCTATTTTTGTTTAAAATTAAATATAGCCTATATTACTCGTGGATAATGTAGCTTTCGAATGGTGAAAGAATTTTTAAATGATAAACATGGCAAAACGACGTTTGCCGGATCAGCTAGTAGTAAATAAAAACTGCAAAAGTTTTTACACAAATTATTTTAATTTTAAATCAACATTCAAAATAAACTAAGACTAAATTAACAAAACATATTAATAAGGTTTACTCTCTGTAAATCTCTTTTTTTTAAGCACTCAGTCTTTTTCTCTACTCTACTAAGTACTTACTAATTTTAAAAATAAAAAATTAAATTGTGTCGATAAACGATAACAACCATAGAAAAAAGAATACTAATCATAACCATAAAAGTTGAAGTTTTAGTTCAAATGTCATTTAGTTTCGCATAGTGATTTATTCGTTTGGATCACACACATCATGCCGAAAATCGTAAGTATTTCATAAACTGTTTCGTTGGTCGTGTCTCTGTCTTCGTTTATTATTATTTGTTTGATGATACCTGATCATTTTGTTAACAGCCGAATCTCCTTGCATTTGGTTAACATTGTCAAAAAGGAGCCCCCTTGCTTGAGCAGCTTCTCGAAATGATTTGTAAATAATATTTTCATAAGTTCTAACATCTCTGAAGCAAGTCGGCCCGTTGACGTGAAGAAGTAATAGCCGGAGATAATATCGTTCCCGATCAGAAAAGGAATAATTACTTTATCAGCCGCTGACTGAGATATTCGTGGTTGCCACTGTCCATGGATAAATCTGAAATGTGTCGGAATTTCGGTGTAAAGATATTGTCGAGCACGTTCTTCTGTTCTGTTTAGTTTAAAAAATGCTAATAATGTTGATTTTCTAGCAGATCTAGCTGCTGCTTTATGAACGTTCTGATCTGTAAATACGACAGTTTGTTGGTTTTCCAAATGAACGCCTAACTGTATAATTGTGTGACTCATTCTGTGCATTGAAAATTCAAATATTCAACTGCTTCAGGGGCCGAAACATACCTGGTATCAATATAAGCCTTAATTTCATCATGGTGTTCATTGCTTAATGTCGATTGATCACTGGACTCTTGTGGCGCTACTGTGATTTGTATCTTTGCTCGGTCATGACCTTTATAAATATATTTATTTATATATTTCACACTTTTGACGCTTGAACAAATTTCAACATTTATGTGAGCATTAATTTTTTTACATAGATAGGGATTGTAGGGCACCACCCATCTGTTATCACACTCGAAATCCTTCTTTTTTATTGTTCTTCCGTCGTCTCTTCTTCTTATTATAGCATAACCTCCATTTTGGGTACCATCTCTACTTTCTTCGCAAAATGTCTTTGGGTAGTTTTTAGAACATTTAGAGGCAGTTCCATCATTTTTCATGCAAGGTGAATTCATATATCTAGGACCACATGGCCCATGGATCATATTTTTTGACACAGTCTGAAAAAGTTCCTGGTCTTTATCTGGGTCAGGTATTTCTGCACACACAAATTTATCATAATCCACTGATGACCTTGGTTTATCTTCATTTCTTAGAATAATACGCTTCATATGCTATGCGCATGTGGAAGCCCACGTTTCTGAAATTCAATGGTGTAAAACCACGCACTCGGTATTCCAAAAATGTGTTTCCTTGTAATGTCATCTAAAAGTTCCTCCAATTTAAGTTTAAAAATTCTGGCAATTAAATCGGGTCTATGTTCCTTTTTAGTGCCTTGTAAATTATCTAAGATTTCCTGCCAATTCGTATTGCACGTAAATGTTATAAATAAGTCTGGTTTACCATACCTGCTTGCATACAATTGCCATAGAATCCTGATAATTTTGCATCATGTGCCGAGGACTTCCCACATAAGTTGATGGCAATATTATCATTTTACTAATGCCTTGACCCATTTCTCTATGATTATTGTACATGCTATCCATTAAATTGTTATAATTGTCAGCTCTGAGCTGTTTTTGATTCATTCGAAGAAACAATAATCGTTGAGCTTCAATCCTAACTGTAAAGTTGAAGTTTCAAATGTCAATTAAATGACATTTGAAACTTCAACTTTTATAGTTATGATTAGTATTCTTTTTTCTATGGTTGTTATCGTAATCGGCCAAACTCAGGTTTAAAGAAAAAACGCATAAACCTTCGAAGAGTATATCATAAAAAGTGACAAAACCAATATTTTGCTTCACACCAAAGAAGGCGACATGCAGCGGTTTGTTTGTCAGTGCCATCGGAATTTATATTTAACGAAATTCTCCATAATCAGAATTTTGCGGATATATGTTGTCGACTCAAAATCAATATTTTTTTATGTTTTGTTATTCATATAAGGTTTCGATCGAGTCTACCGTACCCCTTGACGAAATTATTAATATAGATGAAGTGATGAATATGATTTTGGTGAAATATTAAAACAAGATTTTGAATTTCAATTAGTTTGACATTTTGAACGTTTCGAAAAGTTTATAATTTTTAATACAATACTTTGAGTGGTTATTTGTTTATTCAATCCCCGTTCCTGCTTTTCAGTCGGAAATATATACGAGCTAAAGTGTACAAAGCCCGCGTGGAAAGCACACTCTTCGATTGCAAGCACTACACAAAAGGATTGGAAGCACTTTACGAGAAAATGTGGCGACTTCACGAAGACGGAAAAATACCTGAACATATTGGCGTATAAATGTAAGCTATTCAAAGGGTATTTCTAAGGTCTTTTAGAATGTTGATTTAACAGAATCGGAATAGGATTTTAAAAAATGCATTTTTAATATCATACCTCTACCTATACTTTTTATAGTCTAGTCGACAAGTTGAAAATGGTACAAAATAGAAATTACATGGATTTTTAAGTTTTTGTTTAAGTAAAAAAAATGTTATAAAAAAAGTATAAATATTCTATTAACTTTTATGGCACGATCTTGTTAAGTATGCATGTAAGAAAGGCTCTACGAAGCGAAATATATTTACGACCATTATTTAAACATTTTTTTTCACTTACAATTAAGACGGTCGTTCGAGAAAATTTCGTAAGTTAACAATTGTTTAACTTGTTGAAAAATTAACTTTAAGTAAAATTTCCAACGGTAATAAATTAATTATAGTGTTCAGAAAACACCATAATTTTTTCAAATTTAAAAAAAATTATTCAATACCTTAAATAAATTAATTAATGTGCCGTAGTCGCTTTTGACGCCACGCGCGAATCCTAAAAATGTCACGCGCAGACCTATTTTCAGCGTTAAATAATAATTATAAATAATGGAGATAGAGTTCCGGGAGCTAGGAATTTTTTATTGGAAATTTCCACTTCTTTCAGAATCTTTTTTGAAATTTCTTAAATATTAATAGTTTATTAAATATTGGCAAAAAACTAAATGACATTTTTTTTTCATCTTTAATTGTGTATAACTTTTGCAATTTTTTATGTGCTAATACACGCTTTTAGCACATTTTTCTAGACGTCATTCCGGATCCAATGAGGTATCGCACATAATTTTAAGAGCAGTATCTCTATTTTGTACCATTTTCAACTTGTCGACTAGACTATTATAGCACTATTGGCATAGTGGCTTAAGCGTGCAACTCTCTCGTCGGTTTGATACCCGGCCGTGTACAAATGGACTTTTTGTCTATGTGCGCATCTACAAGTAACATTCGCTCGTACGGTGAAGGAAAACATCGTGAGGAAATTGACATGTCTTAAATCCAAAAATCGGCGACATGTATCTATATAAATTATATATAAATTGGCCGATTACGATAACAACCATAGAAAAAAGAATACTAATCATAACTATAAAAGTTGAAGTTTCAAATGTCATTTAATTGACATTAATATTTAATTGACATACAGACACGGAGACCCAAGACCTTTCCAACGAATGCAAAACCGTGGAAATCGGTTCGTGCGTTCTGGAGTTATAGCGTCAGGAAGGAAAACCCGACTTATTTTTATATAGTAGATTACTTGTCTATGAATTAAAACTAAGTAATGAAACGGGCGCAATTTGAGACCAAGGCCAAGAGCCATTTGGGTTTTTTTCTATAGAACAGGGGGCAAACGGGCAGGAGGCTCTGAATAAATACTATCTATAATTTTAACTTTAACTATCAGAACAAGGTTTTAACATCATTCAGTATCCTCAATTCATTCAATTTCAGTATCCATTAATATCTATTGGATTAATATTAATACAAGACGGGGTACAAACAGTAGGGGTGTTCAATAAAAAAGTGATTTATTGAACTAGTATTTCTTCATGCAACAACTTTAACTTTATAATTGATGTACTCGATCATTACTACCACTTAGCTGTCCTAGATAAAATCCAATGATCGATCACTTCTAAGTTATGAACTCTTACCGGGTCATAATGGTGACAACATATTTGGTCTACAGATATGAATCGATCAAGATCTTGTTAACAAACCCAAAGCTTTGTGAAAATCTCAGTCTCGTATGTTAGTTCGCGTCAGGAAGCAACCACGCACTGACACTTTTTGCATATTTCCCTGAAATTTAAATTCATCTGCTGCAATAAAAGTAACACGACGAGGTGCCGCGACAATGTTTTCAACTTTTTTAATCATTTGTTCAGTCACTATCGGATGGGGCTTCCCATGCGGGTCGTCGTTAACGGCAGTTCATCTTGAACTAAACACACCAACGCGCAATTTTTATTATATAGCAGAGGGCAAATGGGCAGGAGGCTCACCTGGTGATAATATAAGTGATATCACTCATAGACACATTGCCAGAGGGCTCGTGCATTGCCGGCCTTTTGAAATTTGGTACGGTCTTTTCTTGAAGGACCAGAAGTCGAATTAATGTTTTGATCTGAAATAGTGATTTACGAGCTTCGTAGTAAAAATTTTCAAACAGAAATATTTATTTACCCCGCGAACATTTATACATTTTAAAGAACCCGTCCCGACAAATAAAATAAAACACATAACCTTTGTTTAAAACTGAAACAAATGAGAATTGATTATCTTTATTATTTCTAATGTATTTTTCTTTCCAATTTCTATCACTATTCATTGAACAGCCCTCGTCTATACGAGAAAAATATAGAGGGCGTTAACGCCATTGGTTTACCAAATACATATAAAGATATAGAACTTTTTAGCTTACACTAGATACTAACGTCATCTATCTGTAATAGGATATCAACAGTGCCACTGGAATTGAGATAAGATTTAATTTTATTTAGAAACGATTTAATATTTAATTAAAACTAAAAATATCTACTGCGGATAGAATCAAAAATTAGGAAAAGATTATTTTAATTTGCTAACCACAACTGTAGAAACAATCAAGTTTTATTTATAAGTGTATTACAAGCCTTGACAATTAAAACATTTAATTTTTTAGAGGTTTCCTGCCGAAGATTTCCCGTCCAGAGTGTTTAAGGAAGTCTGACTGGACCATTAATAAGCCATTAAGGCTTTTATAAGAGCTAAAAAGAGTTATCACTTCTACTTTGTACCCAGATATTGATTATATTTATATAAAGCTAATTAAATAGAGAAAATATAAGTATTTATTAGATATTAAGGTTTTTAAAACGATATTTTAATGTGTTGAAAATATTACATTTTAAAAGCATAATTGATTTTTAATATATTTATCAAAACTGCCCGCAATCATACAGATTAAGTTTAATATAAATGAAGTATCAACATAAATAAGCAAACTTCATGGACATACAAATCCGGACACATCTAAGAACAGGCATTTTTGTATTCCCAACGCCAAAACGAAAGACTATGTTAGGCCAACGCTACTGTGCATTTTGGGGCCCCGTCCTTTATTATAAAAACTATGGATTCGTAGATAGTCAAACTATCCAGATACAATATCGGAAATAACATAAAAATTACGCTAGCTGAATTGGATTTCGAATCTACAAAGCTCTTACAACGTATCAAGGCATGATTTTGAGGTTTCAAAAAGTCACACAGACACAGCGCACGATCATAACCCTCAGCTACACCCTCAAATAAATGCACATACACACCCATTCACACCCACACATACTTAATGTTTTATAAAAACTAGTTGTTACACTAATATTACTTTAAAAAACTGTTTTAAACATGTTCCATGTACGGCGGAATGATTGTTGTCTAGTAACCCACAGCACAGGTACAAGTGTAGGCACTAGCGATAAATAAATTTTATCAACCCCCCTATGTCATGAATAAAGTTTTTGTTATATCATTATTAAAGATAAGTAAGGAATGAAAAAATACACATAACATGAGCTTTATAAGATTTAATATAAGTGTACTACAATTTATTATTAGTGGAACATTGATTGCTTTGAGTATTTTTAAACTATATAAAAGGGCTCAAAAAACATAGAATTATACTTAACAATGTGTACATGGTATAATTTACCCACGCACATTTCAAAATATACAACTGAGTACATAATTTTCAGGAGAAAAATTACTTCAACCACAAAAAATAGTTTGAATGTGAATTCAAGTAAAATCAGTCGTGACATCTCAAAATTAATTTATACATTGGTATTTAATTAATATTGATTAATTTTGAAGATACCTTCCGAGATCCTATATCCATAACACCCTCATTTTAGAATAAGAATGACCGGAGGTTTACTTTTGCTGTAGGGTGATTCACGATCAGCGCATTTGCCGCGATTTTTAGTTCAAAACTTCTCACTTGGAATTCTGTTGAAATTCTAAATACGTTTCCTTTTCACGCGGTTAAGGCGCTTTAATATTTATTTAGATCAAGAAGCTCATAATAAAGCCTAATGTATCGCCACACATTGGTGCATGGTTAAGATGACTCCTGACAGCAAATCACAATTATGTTGATAATTTACCAGTGGTATTAGGATACATAATAACGGTAAGTATTTCGTATTATTAATAATTAACAATATTGATTAAAATAATAATTTTCATAAGTATAGTCAACTAATTATTTGAGATTACATGAAATATTCTATATAATGTGTATCGGTTTTCAAGGCTTGTAGGGTTTAATAGTGATTATATATATGTATATAATTAATAGAATTTAAAGAAACAGAACCATTAATAACTAATTATATACATTTTTATATATTCATAAGAACATAGATAATTGAAATATTTTATGGCCAGGATATTCGAATGCTTATTATGTGAGATACAACAAAATTCAGGGCAACTAGAAGCTACTATATATTTGAATTAATATAATGTATATGTATATATATATGTATTATATATGTGTTTTTAACACGACGCAAACACGATAAATAACTAAATGTGTTCTTTTTTTGTCTTTGATCGGGTCTAATTTGTATAATCTCGTTCCAAACATTAAAGAGGCATTTTTAAACTTATCGAACATCAATTTGGAATATGCTGGCCAAAAACTGTCAATATAATATAAAATTATATTATTTAAAAATACATACAAGCAACAAAAAGAGTTTTCATATACTGTGAAGACAGATAAACCTATATAAGAATGGTTTAGTTCCTAAGAATAATTAATGATGGCGACTGTGAGATAAACCCACCTTTATCCCTAAATTATACCATTCATAGACGGAAGACAGGAATTTATAACATATTACAGTAATAACGCTATATTATTATTTTATTTATTATATTACAATAAGAAAACACATGAAACATACAAGTTATATAAAAATAAATACAATTTATAATAAGAGAAGTGTTCTTCAATTGTTTCACGGATATTTTTTTTAAAAGAGATTTGACATTCGTAAGTTGGCCGTCTAAATACTATCCACAAAGACCACAAGCAAATCTTTCATCGATCTATGGACACTTCTCTATTATACAGTTTGACAGAGTGACGAATGCGCATAGTTTAAGTTAGTGGAGTTTCTATGAGTAAGAGGACTTTATTGGCGGGTTCACCTTTCATCAGCCTAACTATTGGCAAAATGTGAAACTAAAGATTAAAAAATCATTTTAATATATTATTGTTTGTATTAACAAAAATGGAACAGTGTTATAAAAGAAACAATAACACGATATTTAAGAGCTTGATACCCGAAGAAAGATAACGCTTTCCTCACATTTTTTTTTAAATTTAGAAACCTTTCTCTATACAATTTAAGAGTTGCATTTCAAAGAAAAATACAAATCAACTTTTTCCCAGTTCAAGCGTATTACAAGTCTGGTGTACTCAAAAATCAAGATTATAAAGAAGAAACATGCTTTGGGCATTTTCATTGATTTTTACCAGTTTTTATCTACTCGAGCCCTTCCTACCCCCCGTATCGTATGCCCTAATAGGTCTAAATTCAACGCTGTTATTCAGGCTCTTTAGAATGATCATCACATATGAAATAATGAAATAATCGATTTTGCTAACATTTTATAAATTAAACGAACATTATTCTACAAAATTTCATCATTAATCACTAGGTATTGTTAAATTTATATATATTATAACACAAATGTATAAATTCTCTTCTCATTTATTTAACATAATATATAACAAAACGATGATTGTAATTTTTATCGTTCTATCATATAATGTTAGTATGTTGGATGGTGTACAACTTACAATACTTAAAGTCGTTCATTAACGGTTATTTAAAGCATTTATTATAGCTTAAGATAGGCTCAGGCACCCGAAATCCGGTAATTATAACGAAGCCGTATAATGATGGTAATGATCATGAATCAATCATTTTCATAATTATAGTTAGCTTGATGCTCGACTTTAAGTATTAGGGTTAAAAAAAATATTTTTATAATGGTGCTTCTAAACGGGCCATGTTTTGCTGCAATTCATGGCTGCACTGTTAGCAACTAATTGTCCGGCCATTAGAAAAATATTTTAATGCAGCTGATGGCCGAACAATCTATGGCTGGGCAATGTGTTGCAATGTCTGCAATAGTATGGCCCATGATGCAGACTCCTAAACGGGCTACACAAACCGGCAATAATGGCTGACGAAATCACACTTGTCGCAGCAGCTTATATTGTTTTAAAAAAGAAACATAAAAAGAAGAGATTGTGGATTCGACCTAACTTAAATAGGCGTGAAACTGTAGACAATTTGAGTCTTGAAATAAGCCTTGATAATAAATTATTTAAGAACTAGAATGTCAAAAGCAGTCATTTTTACGTAGTAATCTAACGTCAAATACAGCTGATCGCAAAACACAGAATATAGCAACAGGCACACTTCCCTTATAGCAAACGTCATGTCCCGTAGAAAAGGATACACTGTGCCATAACAAAGAGAGTGACTGAAGCAACAATAGAACTGCCTGTGCAATATTGCAGTTGAATTCGATAGCCCAGCGATCGTCCGGCAAACCATCGGGGCAACATCGGCCATATGTGGCTATACAAAACATGTTTGGCTATATGGCCGGGACATTACTGCAATATTGCATAGTGTGGCTGCTATTGTTTGCAATGTTGCCGGGCCACAGTCTTGCAGCCGTTAATTGCAGCAAAACATGGCCCGTTTAGAAGCGCCATAAATAATAATAATTCACTAATTCACTTAAAACATATTGTCAAATAAATGTAAAATTATACCTAACTTTAGGTTTTGACTAGAATCATTCTTAATTAAATTTTTACAGTACTAAAATCATAATAAATAAATTTACTGGATTTCGACAGATTCTTAATTAAATCTATGACTTTGATCTTTATACATCAGTCTATAATATTTAGTGTACGGCGCTATTTATCACGACCCCAGAAAAAAATACATTTTAGTATAACTGTATATAATTTAATATTACGAAAGCTTGCCATAAGTATTAAGTTCTTTTTGTGTTTAAGATTAGAAGGGATTTTAAATTTCGAATGCCTCTGCTTCGGTGACAACACAGGTGAGGCTGACTAGAATGTAATAATTTTCTAAGACCGTGACAAGCTAAATCTAATTTCCCGTCTTGGAATTTAAAGTATAAAACTGTTCTACCGTTCTCTATATAATGAAGGCACCCTTGACGCTATATTGAAAAATAATAGATTAAATTGGGTGCCGCATGACATAAAATTTCGTTTTGTGCGTGAGTTTGTCGTGAGCTTATCTAAGTGTAAATTTCGATCCTTATTACTATACTACACATATTTTAGAATTTCGTTTCAGAGAGACGCATTAACTATAATAATTCTAAATAGGCCTATGCTAACCTATACTGTAACTAAAAGCGATAGAGGTGCCGATACAATATAAGGTGTAATTCTTACATATCGAAACAATATCAAAATTTATTTTATTTATATACATTATCCTATGAAGTTTTATAAATGTTTCACTTTGAAATACTTGTATTGCTAAGTAGCAACAACAAGTGTACAATTTTGGTTCGGTTGGTTGAGTTTCAGTCAAAGTATCCACCATCATTATTAACATTTTATTTTGTTCAAAATTGATTGCGTATTCATGTAAATTTTCCGCCATTGACGAGTCAACATTGCTTACCTTTGTTTTCATTTTAACGGTGATTTTAAGACTTGGTTAGTTTCAATAAACTGATCTTAATCATCGTTTAACTCAAATTGTAACGCGCACATGTAATGTGTCAAATTATCTAATATATAAAATTCTCGTGTCGGTGTTTGTAGTTAAACTCCTCCGAAACGGCTTGACAGATTCTCATGAAATTTTGTGTGCATATTGGATATGTCTGAGAATCGGACAACATCTATTTTTCATCCCCCTAAATGTAAAGGGTAGTCCACCCCTAAATATTTTTTTTTTTATTTTTATATATTTTTTTCTGTTTTATTTTTTATGATACAGCATTAAAAAATACATACAACCCCTAACTTTCACCCCTCTACGATCAACCCCAATTTTTTTACTATAAATGATATACATGGCAAAACGACGTTTGCCCGGTCAGCTAGTATTAATATATTTGTGATGTTGACGATTTAAAACCACCAAACAACCCATGTAACATTTAACTTTCTATTTGAACCAATCCAACCTAAACTATATTGCTTATATATGCTTATAACATTACAATTGTCTAAATAATATAGCATCTCTTGTTTGTGCAAAAATGCTCCTAGATAAGTTAATACACATGAATTTTAGAAGACATAATTTACATTCATGTTGTTTTTATCCCTATTTTTCAGCTTATAATACTATTTAGAACAATCTAGTCAATTTCTACTTATTGCAATGTTTCACGACTTATATATAGACATTACCAAGGCTTGTTGTTTGATAAACTGTAACAGTCTGATATAAAATAGTCAGTCACTATACTAATCTTTGTCTATTTTAACACTTTATCAAACTTCATACGATTTCATTTTTACTTTTATCGAATATTTACATTGCTATACCTATAAAATAAATAAAACTAGAACAAATCCAGCAACTCTTTGACGCTTAGAAGACAGCGATTTCGTTTGAATTTCAAACCGTGATAGGGACACTGGAAAATCCCATCTAAAGTTATATGTACTGTGCATCACTATTTTGTGTAATTTTGAGTAATTTGCACTATATTTAAGATACACTTTAATATTTATTGTATTAATATTGTCTTAACAATGCAAATAAAATTGTTTTGTGCCTTATAATAATGTGTTGATTATATTGTAGTAACATGATTATCTTATCCAATTTAATAATCTCTAACAAAAATCTATCCATTGTCAAATAAAAAGTTTCTACACATGCTATCGATAATAGAACAGAAAATTACGGCTAAATTTAAATGCTATTCCGCACATTGTAAATATAATTCATCCGAGCCTATTTGGTGTTCATTTATTGCACTTTATTTCTTATCTGTAAACGACAATCTAGCGACGACAATATTTAAACATTGTAAAATTGTTATTGAATATTTGTATATTATCAACGTTCCGACAGCTAGAGGCATCTATTATTATTACGTACAAGAACACATTATAATTATATAACATATAATATTTATTTTCCGTTTTTTTTTTAATTTTGGTGTTTGCGTTGGGCAGTAACATTTTTAAACTCTACAATAACAGCCGAACGGGGAGAAAGGAAAACGAATGACAGCACGATAGCGCATTTCGTTTGATTGTGATTGATGTGAGGTTTACACATATATTCCATCACATGCTTTATCACAATCGAACGAAACGTCGTTATTCCGTCTTTTGTTTTACATTCACACCCAGCTTTAGAAACGCATCGGCCTATTTCGATCTCCGCTTGTGACGTAACTGATGATAGGGATTCTGCGTTTCAGACAATCGAAGGTAAAGAGCTGATGGTGAGGGAGCCTCTAGCGAGGAAGACTAGACTCCCACACTATCAACATATCTAATGCTCAACTGCATACAGATTGCAGTATCCAAAGCGTTCTTTCTACAGTGCGACGAAAACAAATTGTACACCTATGGCTACGTTAGAAATTGCAGCAAGGCTATTTTTACTTTGAAAAATCTAGGTACATTTTTAAATATTCTTTTTTGTTGTCTGAACATTATGTTCAGTGTCTTTGTCAACGGTTATATTTAATTCATATGAATGCAAACAGCGTCGCTGCAGACGTCACAACTCTTTTCAAATGTAACTACAATGCTAGCTCGTTATGGTAAGAACTTCATGTGATATTTCAATGCTTTGTGTATGGCTTTTATTAAACATTCATAATATTAAACGTACAACAAATGAGATGTGGTTTAGTTTCACCAAATATTTGAATTACGGCTGATTTGATTGCCAATGTGTCGATTATCGCATTGATATACTAAAAGTGATTGTAATGACTTTGATTTTCAGCGTAAATAGAACACTAACTAGTCCTTGTTGTTTAAACTGTTAGTGTTGAAAGTTTTGTTAAGCTGATACTATTGATAATAAATTGTTGAGTAAATCAGAACAAAAAATGTTAACTTCTAAAACCTTATCCCATTAAATAAATAGACAATAAACGAGCTTATTTCATTCACTGATAGATTTAGTTTTAACTGAGTCTTCAGCATACATTTATAAAGTATATTTAAACAATAGATTTGTTACTGTATTATAACTTAGTCTTTTACTTTTTAATTGAATGATATTCGTAAGTTTATTTTATGATTTAATGGTTTAATAGCTATTTATTATTAGCATTACATCGCATTACATCTTTTCTTGTCTAATTAAGAACACATTATTTATACGACCTGCATCGATAAACAATAAGACCAATTAATTGAGATGCGATTTCATTAGTTACATGTAATTTTCGGTATCTTAAGTTCTTAAAGCTTGTTAGTAATTTAATATATATTTGTGGAACAAACGCTTTTCTTTAAAATCCTGTCATACCTAAACATTGATTAATGATGTGTAAATTTGGTTAATTTAATTCCATTTCGAGTCATACATGTATCATGCCAACAGTCATGCAGCTTCGATCACATTTATGAAATGTCAATAAAAGAACATTACTGCAAATCAAGTTTTCACTCTAAATGTTATAAATGATACAGAATTATTACTACATTATCCAACTTATAACTAAAAATTCATGCAATTTAAAGCTGGTACTTAAAATAAACTAGAAATATACAATAAAGCCATGAGAGACTATAAATAATTATTTTATGATATATGCAACTACAATTAAAACTTACTTATCACATGGTTAAAAAACAAATGTATTACATAAGAAAAACTAACAGATAAAGCTAATTTGAGCATTAGAATAAATTACTAAATCGTAATTCATATTCCACTCATTTTGCCACGAAATAATAATTTGAAAGTTAATAAAAGGCTCTTTCAACGTTACAACCTTTTCAATCCTATTTGAACGGATTCAGTCATTTCTAGCTCCCGAAGGAATACTTACAAAATCCTATCCACTATTTAATACAATTCGTTAATGTCGTGTAGATTGGAGATCGTTTTATATACAATTAATCTAAAGCGATATTCTAGCATCTAAGCTACGAGCGTTAACGTCGTGAAGTTTTATCATAGAAATGATATCGCATTTCAAATTATTATTTAAGGTGTGCGAGTGGAAAAATAAGTGGTGATAGCTTAGACCCCTCTATTTATCCTCTTCCAGAAGTACCAGATCGTCAGCTACGACATCGGAAACGTGGAGGTATATTATCCAGTACATTAGATTGAAGCAGACAAAGCATACAGGGAAAACGATACGCGAATATTTGTCGATGTCCGACGGAGTCATTCCAAGTAACTTGCTGATGTCCTGAAAATGTAGAACCAACATCTAAGACATCAGAAGGGACCATAAGAGTAACATTCGCAAAGACAACATGACATTGAAAATCAACAGGAGTCATTATTTAAATAACATCTATAATTCGCAATACAAACGCAAGGCCGCTTATGTTAAAGAAAAAATACAATTACTGTTTTTACCTTGCCAGGTGGTAATAGCTGAGGGACCGGCGGATTTTCTTCTTCTGTATTTCTTCCGCCATTAATGGTGTTCTCCAATATTCCGCCCTTCGAATGTACTTTGGGATCATGCACTTTGAATCGGACTTCCTAAAATAAGCAAATTACAATTCATAATTAAAAAATTGTCTAGAATGAAGTTCACGAACTGAACTTCGCAATAGTATCAAAGAGTGAAGTATTGTGGTTGTTAAGAGAAACGTAAGGAAGTCGAATAATGATGTGTGTAAAATACTAGTTAAAGTATAAAGTTATTGATTTATTTATTAACTATTACCAGTTCTTAGTACTGAGTATAACTTACTGATGGTCGACCGGAGTTACATCTTCCAATAGTATTCATTTTCGAAAGCGTGTGGGTCTCAACTGGTGGACAGTCGACTGGCATTTTCTTCTCTGATGCAATCTTTTGAATCGTCATAAACCTCTGTTTTCTCATTTGTATCCTCTTTGCCATATATCCAACCGTAGCATATTCTGTAACGATACAAACGGTTCTTCATCCCTTAATCTATACCACTAAATAAATATACAGGGAATGAAATCGCTTTTGCGTTAAAAAATATCGCTTAGCAATCGCTTATAGTTTTAATTATTAATATGTAATTCATTACCTAACAGACTGGCGAAGACCATTACGAAGCAAGTGCCCAGGTACACGTCGATGGATTTGACGTATGAGATCTTTGGCAGAGCAGCGTTTGTTGAGGACATGAGCGTGGTCATTGTCAATACCGTAGTCACACCTAGAGCCACGCGAGCAGGTGTCGCGTTACGATTTAACCAAAATGATACCCATGATATGATAACAATTAGACCAGATGGAATGTAAATTTGAATTAAATAATATCCCATTGAACGCACAAATTGGATCTCACAAGCCAATCTTGAGTAGTTTCCTGTAAATGATTTTACTCGATTATTTATAGATATGAACATTTATAATAATAATTAATTGTCCGATAAATAAAAAACTTTCTTCCTTTAGAGTTATTAAGTTTTTATTGGCTTATTATGATTTTGTGTTGCTAACACAAATTTTGTGTTTTTAGTGCAATAATACAAAAGCAGGACGTGAACAGATTCGTGGTTGTTATGCCCAGTGTTTCATGTTAAGTAATGGTATCATTATTCCTTCTCGTTCGATGTTTTCTCCAGTCAAGTACCTGTTGTAAGCGAGATCTCCATAGCTCGTTGTCGATGGCCGAGCACCTTGAATTGCGGCAGGGACACCTCACTGGAAACGCCCACAGAATTGGGCCCCTCGTTCCATTTGTAACGGATGTCTCGC
Organism: Pieris melete; assembly: GCA_963693345.1. Taxonomy (NCBI): domain Eukaryota; kingdom Metazoa; phylum Arthropoda; class Insecta; order Lepidoptera; family Pieridae; genus Pieris; species Pieris melete. The sequence goes on from CAVNZK010000080.1 coordinate 195,188, forward strand.
ATGGTGTAGCCGACTGTGCGCAGCGGATACATAAATGAATGACCCCTGACCCATTGCAGTGGGTGTTCCGACTCGAATCGTCTTTCGGTCGGGTCAAAGCCGAGGACTTGCGTCAGTTTTACGCGTTCTCATGCTAATATTGTGTCATGTATACATGTGTGCACGTGCCGCGGCTTGCACACGGGCGGAGGGAGACGGGGTCGATAGCGGAGCATGGATGGATAATGCGGAGGTTGCTAATAATGCGGTCTATTGGTTACCTGTCGTTAGAGTTACAACTGTAGCGCGTTGTCGATGTCCCAGAACCCGGAATTGAGGTAACTGCACCTCGTTACTCATCCCGACACTTGCTAAGCCGTCCTTCCAATGGTACCGAATGTCTCTCATTGTGTACCCGACTCCGGAGACATGCCAAACACACAAAACGCTATCACTTACGCTGCGTAGCATCGCGCTTCCCACTCGTAGCCAACTGATGGGACTCGCGGGTAAAGATATAGCTGAGCTGATTCGAGTCAAATTCACCTCGAGTTGGCTCATTGAAGATGATAGAAAAATATGATAACTATATTACTTTAAAAAATTAACTATTGACTAAGGCATGCACTGCTGAAAATACAATCTAGGTGCTAGTAAGCGAATGTGCAAGGAGTGAATGCATTGAGTTTGCGTAGGTTTGCGAAGGTTTGCGCGTGGTATGGTGGTTGGTACTGGTTGCGTGCGGTACGTCTGCACCCGGCTCGGGGTGATGAGCAGACTCTGCTGCCGCGTACCCCGCCTCCTTCGGCCCACAGGTTGCAGCGATGTCTCAAAATCAGTTTAGCATAATGCTCGTGAGGACACAGGCTTACAATGTCTTCCTTCTGCGGGTGCTGTATGCGAGAAGGAGACATCCAACATGACAACACGAGGGAGTCAAACGTGTCGACGTAACGCTTGTGCTCACATATCCCTGAATAGCATCTGTGATAAGAAAGTGGTCACAACACATTGGGAAGCCCAGTGAGAGATTGCACGGTGGTAATAATTAAAGAAATGATTGCGTCATCGTGAACACGCTATCAAAACTTTATTTTTCTATCATCGTAACGTATGAACAAATACGATACGTTAATTTTATATGCCGTTTTTTGTGTTATATTAAGCGTGAAACTTTAGGTGATATAAATACAATTAATTTTTATTTGCTATAGTAAATTTACAAGTGTTAATTGAGGTATAGGATTTCTGTGATACTTACAACTCTCTATCTCAATGTGACATAATTGACGGTCCATTGGGAAATATTGAAGATTCATAGGGCAAGATGCTGTAATGGTTAATCTGGAAGATGATATATTTGTTCTATAATCACGAAAAAAATTGAAGTTGAGTTAGATTTCGTGCATTGGCGTGCTGAAGGCATCGGTCAGATTTTAGTGGGTTGTAAATTAAGTTTGCATAATCCCACTTTGAATAAAATGCCGCAAGGATATGCGTAACAGCATTTCTTGAGGTATAAAGGAAAAAAAAAGATTTTAACGTAATATGTTTTTGGGTTTTGCGTTGTAAATGCAAGAAGAGATTTATTTAAATGTATTATACAATAAGACGTATTTTTTCTTTGCAAAACCGTTCTTCACGGAAAAGGTCAAATATAAAATACATGACCAAAGTATACAAATAATTAAATTAATATTATCTTATTAGCGAAAGAGGCACATTCAATTTGTATGGATTTGGTTTTAGATTTGAAAATAAAAAAATACACAATTACTATTGCGTCCTAACAGAGATATTATATAACATAAGTTAGTGACAAATGATATTAAATTGTAACTATGAAAATTGTAAATTGAAAATCAACTGTAATTATGAAAATTGCCGCATAATGACTTACAACTTTAATATTGTTTAAATAATTTTCTTTACGTAAAGTTTGAATAGATTTAATTTTTTTCAGAAATGCAGGTTCGAAAGAAAGATTTCACACATTAACCAGTGGTTGCCTGAAAGAGCTCGCTCGCCAGTTGCTCTCATTTTTTTTTAATTATGTAAATTTTATTATCTTTCTGTACATGCAACGAAGTGTTAAAAAATTTTTAATTAATCTTATTAAATTAATACCCGATTTAGGAATATCAACTGTACCTTATACTTCTTGTAATAGATCCTGAATAATGTATCCTTATAAATTCGTTACTAGTAGTGGCTATATGAAAATAAGATTGCTTTTCATTAACAAAAAACGTGTCGGGCACCCAAATATTCTTAATAAATTCGGACCCAACTGATAGTGTCTCAACCCCGGCTCGTTTCTTATATGCTAGTCGTGGATCTGTCCAAAATTGTCGAAAATAAAAGTCCAATGTAAAGTCCTGGAAAAGAAAAGATCCAATACAACGAAAGTATGATTTTTACATTATATATATATAATGAGTTTTCTCGTAAAAACATCTAACAATGCATGCCGTGACATTAATATTATAGTGGTTATGAAACTATTACATAACAAGCTGGAACTTTTAATCACAATTATTTTGTTCTAATTTCGTATTCATGAACGGCACTTGAGTGAGAATTTAATAGGTATGGTATGGCATGGTTCATAAATACGCAATATTTATGTGCAGAGTGAGGAAAAGCTAGGCGCAAGAGTGTATCGAAGTGAAGTCTACAAAATGAAGAGGTTTCTGTTCACATCGACGTATGTAGGTGGGTGTTCGCCAAGCTGGCACCCACGGCTCGATAAAGCAGTTAAATGAAGCTAAGGCCAATGCTTGCACGGGAATATAATTTTGACATTAAGTTATCCCGCACTTAGTCCTTTATAAAGTCACGTTCAATGTAACCTTATGTATTTGATTTGGTTTCCACTTCAGTATTTATTGGAAATATTTATTTCCTTAGCTTGCTACTAACATAAATTAATAAGCGATCGAAATAAACTAGAGCTATACACATAAATTCCGGTGTTCCAATTAACTGAGGAGCGTGAAAAGTAACGATTACGTTGGCAGATTTCCAGTAGATACGGTACCACAGACACAAACACAACGAACTACGAAATGACGGACAGATAAAATTGTACAGTCGTCGCAAGTCCACCCAGTGCAAGGCTGGTGTTCATAGCTCCAACAGTTTACTAATATGAACATGAGCCAGAGTAATGATTGTATAAAGAAAATACGACAGACCCTGGAGGCCTAACTAATAAAAGATTGTCTACTGACCCGGGCTTGAGAGAAATGCATTTGTTGGAGTTACGAGAACTGATAAACACATCAGACATTTTATAATACACATTATTGCTTTTCTTATCTCGAGTTCCTTGTATAATTTTGAACAATTTTGAGACTAGAACCGACGAACCACTATGAAATATTTATAAACGCAAAATGCTTTAACGCATTTTTTATATATTATATTTATAATTTCATTTATTAGCACGTTGTTATTAATTAAGATCATCAACTGCCTTTTGAAATTAAATAATAATGCCAATTGTTACTTTCTAATTCTTGTATTTGTATAGTTTGGTTTTGGATTTGTCAATTAAACAGTGACATAAGCTCCAGATACACAATATAGTGGTTTGTCAAACTCGGATAAGAAAGCAACTGTGGACAGGGAATTCTGCTCGACAAAACGAAGACATGCTCGCAGCCTCGTGTCTAGGGCTGCTCGGTCGCTCGGCGCTGAGCCGAAGCGGCCGAGACAAGCGTGAGCTGACAGTTAGGAGTACCATGAGCACTTCGGAGACGGAGCTGATAGACAGCACATACATGGTGACGCCAACCTCCACTGGCGGACCTGCAATCAAGCCCAATTGTGAGTACCGCTCGCGCCTCGAGCCGTGAAAACCAAACCAAAGGTCTGAAACGTAATGGTTCCCGAAGGACGTCGATCGAACCGTGGTCACGGGTGCTACGATGAACAATGCTGGTGATTGTCTAATGCATGTCTATATTCTTTGAATAAGGTACCATTTTCACTTCAGATAGAGAGCTGATGGAGAGCACGTACATGGTAACCCCCACTTCCACGGGTGGTCCTGAAAACGATAATATATGATACTTTTGTATCAGTTAGGATCTAGTCCTTTAAATTTATATTTTAAAACATCCACTAGATTTCTATCACTTAAATATGAGACCTGTTTCGGGTCTCAGTTCTTCTTCTGTCTTTCTTCTCATTCTTCATTAAAACTGCCGGTCAAAATGTTAATGACCTAATATATAAAAGAAAAAGGTGTTTAAGTAATCAAACAATCTACATTAGACTGTAAAAGTTAAATGTATTCTGACAATTCTTGTAGTGTAAAATAACAAAAAATAACAAGACTTGAGATATACAATTTTATCTCGGAGAGTGCCGGCTTATCTTTTGTTCGAAGGGAAGGGTGCTTAAGTGGAAGTTTTTGATGCGTGAAATTCGAAGGTAAGTACTTTTTTCAAATTATTTCACGAACATTTATTATTTATTTAATTACTGGTGACTTGTAATAACAGGTTTTCCCAACCTTTTTCAAGCACCAGTCTCTCACAATATTTCATATTAAGTTTATTGTTAAAAAAGAAATACCTGTATTTTAGATTAGATAGGTTATAACGTAAATGTACTAATAATATTGTTTACATTGTACATTATGTATGATAACTTCAATGAATTAGTAAGAATTCTGTATAAATCAAAATGTCAAATAGTAATTTGTTGTAAATTTATATAATAGAAACCAATAGGAAAATTTCAAAAGTAGTAGCTTGCTTAAAAATGTAAGTGTTGAAGTACGACAAATTGTATTTGTTAAGTCTTATAAATCGTTAATTTATGCGTGTTTGCGCGGACTTCTATAATTAATCGATCTAAATGAACCTCTTTCTTTGTCAATAAACTATTTATTTATTAATATTATTTATTTATTAACCTTAACGTCTAATAATAAATACGAATAAAAATAAATGTACATTGAGGTTTTCTCCTTTGTCTCAGCCTCCATAAGAGGGTTATTAAGGCTTTAGTTTTGGCCGGTGAACCCGGGGAATAACTATTTATTGTCCAAGTCTCTATTCTCTTACATTGTTCATTTTTATCTGCTTGATGATAAATAGTTCTCTTAGGTTACGGCTCTTTACACCTTCTCTCTCTTTCTCTTTATCTCTCTCCTTACATTCTCTTTTCTTGACATATTACATTGGATCGTTACAAAAACAATAATAACCACTCGTAGGATTTCTAATGTAATTATAAAAGTCTTTTAGTAGTATAAAACGAAGAAATGTGTTATCAAAACTACAATTGCAATTTATAGCTTCAAGTTTATTGCGAGTACGGCGCCTCTCGGCTCTAACAATTCAAATACGCAAACGATAATTCCTTTATATCATTATTTAATCACATTGAGCGGATTAATCAATGATAATAATCGTTAATGATACTTGGTTTAGTGAGAATTGTAGTTAGGATGAACAATTACGTTAGTTTAATGAAAGCATAAATAGGTATTGTATTAAAGAGTTCTTTCCGGTGGGCTTGCTATTTTAACTTGAGTAAAATTAAATTTAAAAGAGTTTCATAAGCAAAATTATCAAGATATTAAAGTTTAGCCATATCAAATAAAGAAATCATCCATTAACGATACTTTTTTGACAGCATGCAGACCAAACATATGAAAAACATTCTCAATCGTATAACTTATATTGAATCCGAAAGTATAGTTATGCCAATATCAGATACATGTATATCGAAAATTGGAAATACTAAGTAACTTAATACTGATCGGTAACGGTATTGAACTAGGCTTTTGCCTTCTTTTATTAAACGCTTGCTTAGTATACATGTATGATATTAATATTACAAGAGAATTTAAATGTACCTTTGAACAGAGATTAATAATCAGTCTTATTATAGACTAAACAAGATTTTTATCTCACTGTATATAACTCGAATGGTGAAAATTTAAAATAACTAATAATTGACAAGTACTCGTATATAAAGTATACGATGCATAGTGAGAAGAAAGTTTTGACCTGTTATTTGAAGTTGAGTTGCTGTTGGGAATATGTGGGTATTTCATTCAAAATTTAAACAAAAATAACTTACCACCATAATTTGGCCTCACTCTTTTATCATAACTTATACTGAAAGAGTCTAAAATTGCTGATATATTAACATCTCCGAACATGCCACCCCCGCCGGAGCCTCTGAAATAGAGAAGAAATGTTATAAATCAAAAATAAAATATATATATAATTTAAATTCCGTGTTTGTACACCAAATGCACAATTCCATGTGCTATTGAGGTTAATACGCTATGCGAGGAAAGTGCCAGCTCTGCGGTCTCCAGTACTACCAGTGTTTTCGAACAGCTCACCATAATTAAAACCTATTTTAGCATCTAAGTTCATTGTTTTAAAAAAACAGTGTCGTTGTTACATGGCCTTATTAGGGAGTGCCTATATATAAAAACAAAATAACATTTTAAAACTAGACAATCCCATACTAAACATTTTATACGAAGAATTGATTCTAACAAAATTAAAACCTATCCACTTTGTTTAAGGTGCATATTACAATTAAAAAATTGTACGTCCTAATAATTCCTGTTTCGAATTATTTTATGTGTACAGTTCCTGTTGAAATTGATTATCTGTTTAATTAACGGAAACTTGTTTGTGTATTTATCGTGTGTGTAATTTGAACGAGTTTTCATTAGACTTATCGAATTAAATGGATATTTGCAATGAAACGAATCATAATAACCGGATTCGTTTATTTTTCGTCTATATAAACTTAGATAAAAAAGTCCTGCTAAAATCCATACTCATTGCTTTCATTACAATGTTAGCCTACATAAAAAATACCCCGTTTGTGTATTTCATATTAAAATCATTAATATATTCGTGTACTAATCTTATATTCTAATTGCTGTATTGGTCTGTAAAATACTTAATTTAATACTTTGAGTCCATAGATAAGGTTTGTAGTCACTGTATTAAGTATGGTATAATTTCATCTCACCCTTTATTCTTGCGGCATACTTGTAGTGCAAACCCAAGTTTACATATATTTTTATACAAATATATATGTAAACCCGGGTATATGGGTCAATCCCTGGCGAATATAATCTTTTCAGAAGACCAAGATTAACTAATAAAACAGAAATTTAATTGTGTCACATCAAATTTACTATTTATTTATAATTTCGTTAAAATAAAAATATAGTTTCAGTTACCTAGGCACATATATGTACTTTAATATGTTTTGTTTAGATCTGTTACTGTGAATTTACGATATATTCATAAACAATGAGCTAACAGAGCCTACATGTTTTGTCTTTATCACTCTAGTGTTGAAAATAAATCTATGTGACAAAATATTCTTTAAATAATACAGGATTTTTTTCCGATCGCCCCCGAGTTTAGGAAGTGCATTATGTTGGACTACGTATTTTTTTTGTATCTTGTAAATAGTTATTTATTTACACAAATACAGTATTTACAATTTTCTTAACCTATAAAGTAATAATAAAAATAAATAACATGAAAATTAAAACAAATTTATAAAGTTTGTTCCCTGTGGCAGTGTACCTTTAACGCTGGCAGCATTTCCTCGCTGTATTGCGAGACTTATTCTTTGAGCCAGGAAAGTGCCAGCTCTGCGGTCACCGGTACTATCTACCAGGCGCCAACTTAAATCTTTAATAAGCGCCTGTGCACTTGAACCCCACGGCCCAAGAGTCTCTACTCCAAAGGGAACAAAATTGAAGTTGGAGGAAAGACTCTTATATTTGTGCCGTTTGTTATTTTCTGCCTGCTCTGCGGCCGCGCCAGCTTTTTGGCTTGTCCGAAGGAGATGAGACGGGGCAAAGGTGTCTACACAGGTAGCATCCCATACTAAAGCCCGTCCCATTTTCCAAGGGATCACAGACATTCCATCTGGCCGCTTGCCATCGTCTCTTGCGATGCCTGTTGGCTCCAAAATTGCTGGAACATTGGCGGAGGCAAGAGAGCGGCGTATAATGTCGTTTAGCGCGGCATGGCGAGAAAAACGACCTGCACTCTTTTGGCAGTGTAGGCCATGGTGTCCAAAGGTAAATAATAATCTTGTAAATAGTTTTTATGTTGTGCAGTGAAGTGTGAATAAATTGTGTTTGTACACGCCTGCTGCACGTATTTTTGATGCCTAACATTCGTTCTAGTTTATGCAACAATTGCCTCCATTTTTAAATGAATAAATAAATTTTGTAAGTAAATCCTCTGATAGATTTCATCGTGGTACAAGCGAGTTACTTTATTATTAATAAAGTTCAAACAATTCAACTCGCTTTGCATTCTTAATTTCGTTCACAATTCGTATTGTATGGATGAAATCTATTTGGAATTCAGTTTTATCGATGGAACTAATATTGTATTTTATTCAAAAGATTAGAGTTTAAACATATTTTATTTAAAATTATTGCTTTTTAAAGTATCTATGATTGATAGTCGATAATATTTAATATAGATTACAAAATTAACATAAACATTCATAATTAGGCACTACCTGAACTACGGCAAAAAAATGTTTACCTACGAAGGCGCACAGCTGTATAATAAACTACCCACAGATATAAAAAATATTACTTCTATCAATTCATTCAAATCGAAGCTAAGTGAATATGTTAAACAAAATTACTTTTAAATTCATATTTCTTTGTTTACTTTTATTTTTAAATTTATTGCATGTACGGCTATATTTTATTGTGATTATTTTAAGAACGACTACAATGTTATGTTATCTAGAGTATTATTCTCATGTAAGTGACATTTTTTGTCTTTTTTGAGAAATAAAGTCTTTAAACCTAAACCTAATTAGGTATTTAAGGGAGGTAGGAAAGGTATTTTAATTTTTTTTAAATACAATTAAGATAAAGCTATATTACTTTTAAAGCTGGAGAGTTTGTTTAAACGAACGCATCTCAGGAATTACTGGTTTGAATTAAAACATATTTTTTAATAGATAGTCAAAAACCACGAGCTAGGCGGAAAGAGACAGGACAGTGAATTACATTGCTTGATTCTGAAGCCTCTAAATAATTCTTCAAGAAACAATTTTTGAAAGAGCGTAAGCTATAGCTAGGAGAAATAGAAGTTTTAGGATGAAATATAAGAGAGCGCATGAACATCACGCAGCTGACGAATGGGTAACCAAGCCAAGCACTTTTCTTAGACCGAACATGGAGGAAAATAATGATCAAGTATGTATTCACATTATACGTATCAAGCACGTATTTATTATGTCTACTGGTTTACAATGACGGTTATATAATGATAATAATGTTATATATAATTATTCTAAGTAAATAAAATTGCATTAAATACTTACGCAAGCATTAAATTAATTTATATAAATTGGCGTTTCGAGTGCTTATCAGTAACTGCGGTTAGCTTGATACTGCAATATCAAGTTGGCACAGAACTAATTCATATTCAGGTAAGATTATTGAAATATTCCTATGTTAACATTCTCAATTGGCGCTAACTTGTTATGAAATATTCCGGTCATTTTCTATGATTTTCGAAATTGCATACTTTATAATTGACATAATAAGGCTCCTTGTCGACTCTTGACATTTAGTCGGAAATGTTCAACTTGCTATGCTAATGGGGGACTCGACGCCCGGCTCTTTCCGAAGAGTCATTACATTACTACATTTCAACCAATTTTCTCGAACATACTAGTATAAGATCCCTATATACAACGACCTTCACCGAGATGCTTATTTAATGAAACGTATTTTATATTTAATTTAATGTGTCAATAAATATAATCCATATGGGTTGCCTAGCAAATTTCAGTCCAGAGTATTTTAATTAATATTAAAAAAAAAAAATTTTTTTAAACATTTCACCGGTATGATTTTTAGGTAAATTCTTCTTAAAACCAATCGAAAGTATGAAGCGCATAGAATATGCAAACGTTAGGTTGTTTTTAATCAATTAATTATTTATGTGTATATTTTTATGTGACACTAAAGTATATATACATCTTTAGTAAAAAAGAAAGTTATAGTGATACATATATAATACTACCCTGATTAAAAATATTGATTGAAAAAAATTTAAAAAATGGACTACATGCAAATTATAAACAAATATTTTTTTTTAAATATTAATTAAACATACTCTAGACTGAAATTTGCTAGGCAACCCATATGGATTATATTTATTGACATATTAAATTAAATATAAGATACGTTTCATTAAATAAGCATCTCGGTGAAGGTCGTTGTATATCGGGATCTTAGACCATACGACATTTCTGAAGTAAGATGTTGCAACAAACAATTGCATGTTTTTATAGTACAGGGTGCAAACGGGCAGGAGGCTGACCTGATGTCCTGCTGCCCATGGGCACTTACACAGCCAGAAGGCTCGCACGTGTGTTGCGAGTTTTTAAGGAATTGGTACTTTTATAGCTTGGAGGACCTTAAGTCGAATAGTTCGGAAATGCTTTATTGGGAAGCTGGTTCTTCATAATTATCAACCAGATAGACATATTCCTTCAAAGATCATACCTCAAGCCCAGGGTTCTTGCACTTAGGTTTCCCTCGGAGAAACGCGTAACGCTCATCCATTCATCATTGGTCAGGAATCTCAACAGCAGACAAGGGAACTAGAACAACTCCAATCGGTCAGCCCTCGGAGATTTATTGTCCTCATTCAACCGACGATTAGGGTATGAAACAAAATTGTAACGGCCTTCTCTCAACGGACGTCTTCGGTTACCGCCACCTAGCGCTAACGCGTAGCGTAGAGCATGCTACACGATGTCTCGTCACGGTTAACTTTGAATTCGGCCCAGGCGGACCGAGTTAGGATAACACCCAAGAGAATAGGTCCAAAACCATTGTCGATTGACAGAAGCTAGACAAAGCCCTCAAGCCCGTCGAAAGCTCTCCAACTTCCCCGACAATCTAGTATGGACCGTTCACGCGTTAGAAGCGATCCCTTTTGGTCACAAATCACATTTAAATCAAGATAGGCAAATTTTATCATAATTTATTGCTTTAATTTGTCATGTATCTAAAATCTAATTGTTGCAGCAGCTTACAATGATAAAAAAACTAGGCGATTAAGAGTGTATGCAGAGTCACTTTCCTGGTCTAATCCGTTCCGCTTTTTATATGGTTAAGAAGTGTACCTAATTTATCTCTAAGGGTAAATGATACAATGAAATTTTTTTCTATGTGCGTACCTATTCGTATGGTGAAGGAAAACATCGTGAGGAAACCGGCATGTCTTAGGACCGAAAACGTCAAAATGATAACAAAATCTCAGGCCAAGACCAAAGATTGTAGTGTCATTGATTTAATAGTGCCATGTGTAGTATGAACATATGAGAACAATTAACCACCTCTTTTAATGTAGCAAACTTTATATAAATTAAATAAAACTAGGATAAACGAATTTTCACACCAAAAATTTACGTTCCTATCGGTTTTCCCGTCACTTGAAAGTTATTCAATAAATTGAAGCTGTTGTTATTATAAAAAATTGTAATAACCGTGGGAATTTTTCACATTTCGTATTTGATTTCGATTTTACGAATACCGTTTTGTTTATACAATCAAACGAGAGTAAAATGATTTATGAATAACGAATTTTTTATTAAATAGTTTACAGTGGTTTTAAGTACGTATATATTTAGGATAAAAGCTAGTGCTTTTATGATGATAGATCATGTGCTACGAGGAACAAGCTTAACTATTTACTTTTAAAAATATTTCGGTAACATCTATACCATTCTAAAGGTAAAAGATTTTTTAATTCGGTCTAGTAGTTTAAGCTACAAACACACAAAACACATAACTACTTTGGATAGGTCTTAAAGTTGTGATTGTAATGTTCAATAATATCTTCGTTAGTTTTTATACAGTATAAAGTATAAAGCATTCAAGTATTTCTTTTGTTTTTTTCTTCAATACAGTTCGAGATTGCATTTTGCGGAGTACAAACAAAATAAAACCTATCGAATTATATTCAGTCTCATTTTGCATTCTTTTATTTAAGTTCACGTTATACGTTTCTATAACTAGAACTACACTTTAGTATTTTATTTCAAACCAATGGGTAATATTAAAATTGGTCTTAGATAGATTTTTATTATTTGACTCGGCTATACATTATCATTATTATTTTGTGAAAGCAGGCACACAGTTTAGGAGTTTGATAAAGTATAGAACGCTTTCGTTAGCTACGTATCTGTGTAATATGTATACCTTATAATCGTTGGTAACCATAGTTATTATTTATACTGTATAAATAATCCTTAAAATTGTAACACAGTAGTTGTGTATAAAAGAGCCTTCTAATGCCTAAAAGGCCGGTAACGCACCCGCATGGCTGAATTAGCTTGCTTTTGCACTCGTATTATACTTATTTTAAAAAAAATATTTCATTTTTCAAATTTTCACAAATATGTTATGTAAACCCTTTTTAAACTCTTTTATTTTGTATTTCTAAATAAGACTAGAGTTAAATGAAAATGAAGAAATGAAACTACTTTCAACCTCGACTTGGAAGCTCTTTTGATTCAAACTTAACTGGTAAATGCACTTTTGCTTCTTATAGAAATGTGAACTACGTTTCCATAGACTTAGCGGTAAACAAACTTTCAACGAACAATGTATTAAAATATTCACCTATATATTTTATTCTGCCTCGCTATTGTGTAAACCAACACGGATTTCAATGGTTGTGTAAATACTTAATTTATTGGATGAATTTAACACTTACATTATGTCCAAATAATGATTAAACACAATGTTTCGAATGTTTTCCCGCAATCGTATTATTGAAATGTGTACTCTGATTAAAGTTTTTCGTTTATAAAAAAATATAGGAATGACTAAGTACAAGTCAGCAGCACCAAAGGGTGTCCTTTTGACACGTTCAGGAGGTGGAGGCCTGTCTGTACCTTACAAAGATTATCCATTCCAACTTAGCATTTTGACTACAATATCCATTTTCTTTACATAAGGTGGACCTAAAATAATATTAACCGTTAGATTGGCTCCTCAGAGGCGCCCTCAATGCTGCGTTTTTCAAGGCAATTTTTGCCGCGCACCTCCATTATCGGCACTTACCTTGTGATAAGTGGTATTATTGGGTAGTTGATAACGTAGATGACATATACAGTATGTAAGGGGATTTTATCCCTGAATTACCTTTATTAATATACTTTACTATTAAGTAAATGTAATAAAATGTAAATTTACAATTAATTAAACTTGACAATAAATAAATGTGATTGTTTACCTATATAAAGATATTTTGAGTTTGAGTTTATTTATTATTATTCGAGTTGGTAACGGAAGGCCAGTCTTCTAATGGATCTTCTATAAACAAAAACATAATTGTGTCGTAAAAATTTAGGCGACTACAAACAAACAATGGGATACTATTTAGGATTATAAACTAAATCCATGTTCAGTTAATTATTTAAAAAGCTTGTGAAAACTAAATACATAAGAGGTAAACGTAATTATCATTACTAATTCATGGCCTATATTAACACAGCCTCTAAAGCTAAACCTTTTGCTCCCCGTCTAATATAATATGAATAACTTTCGTTACAACGGTGAAACCACATTCTGAGCGTTCTAAAATAGATGTGCCGACAGGACGAAATCCGCGCATGGCATCCTGTATCTTCGACATGAACATGTTAAAATATTCAATGCTGACGTTAAATAAAGTATTATTAATGTAATAACGTCCTTGCGATAGCGTAGTGAGTACATTCAAATTGCATGTTAAATAAAAGTTACTTGGTACAGTCAATAATTTTAAACATTACACGAATGTTCAGTGCTGGGAAATAAATTGCGCCTCATCAAAATTATTTTTAAAGATGACAAATAAAATGAAGTGGGTCGGCTAGTTCTAGAACTTCCTTCTCGACGATCTCGAACGATTAATACGTGAAAATCTTTCGGTATATTTCTTTTCATTAGTCTAGCCTCGTATTGTGAAATAAAATAAGAAGCAGAATGTATAACAAAGAAAGAATTCAAGAAACAATGCGACTAAACATAATACAATACATAATCTTCTACCGCATTTACCATGGAGAGTGTTCAGAGGAATTGTTCGGTCTAATACCTGCAGCTGAGTTTCATCATCGGACGTCAAGGCAAAATACAAAATACCATCCGTATCACCTCGACGTCCGTCGTTCCACAACAGAGCGTTTTCTAAGGCAGTTTTTGCCGCGCACCACCACTATGTGGAACCAGCTGCCCACAGAAGTATTTCCGAACCAATTCGACTTAGGGTCCTTCAAGAAAAGAGCGTACCAATTCCTGAAAGGCCGGCAACGCACTTGAGAGCCTTGGGATTCAAAAAGTGATAGTTTTAGTAATAGAGGAGAAAAAGCGAAGGCCTGGGAAGAAATCGCGTGTTACTGGCCAGCCTGTATTTTGTATATTTTCGAGTCCCACTATTTTCAAAGTGTGACGAAAATTGAAACCATCCCTTTTGTGAATAAAGTTGTGTAAAATGCAACAAGATTTCACAATGTCTTCGGGGAAATGAACAGAAGTGTTTAATAGGCGATGTAATATTCTCCATATTTTGTTTGCTAGTACGCCGAAGGTACACTCAATGCAACGTCTGGCACGGCTTAACCTATAATTGAAAACTTTTTTGTCTAAGTCCAAATATTTTCCAGAATATGGCCTCATCATATTTTCACTGAGGCCAAATGCTTCATCATGTATAGTTCAATGGTTGTCGATTACCGACCTGTCGTGGTGAGGGGATATTTAATGTCTTTCTGTGTATCCAATAACTATGGTTTCGTCTTCTACGACGACGTCTTTATATCTAAAGTAGCGCAATTAAACCTTCTTCGTCAGAGTCCATTATGATACTGCAGGCAAGGGTTAAAAAAAGTAGCAGCCACCGACCGCAAGTGTCGACCACCGGCCACAAGTGGCTGTTGCGCGCTTCAGCTACCTTTGTAGCCGCTTCTAGCTTCTCGTGGCGGCGTTTGTGGCTGTGGCGTGTGGCCCGTGTGCGGCGACAGTAAAACTACTAGACCGAATTCAAAAATAAAAGTTTATTTACTAACTAGCTGGCCTGGCGAACATCGTACCGCCTAACAGTCGATTCTGTATTTGTTTAAAATACTTATTCTGCTATTCGGGACACCGGTCTAGCTAGTAAGATAAAAAAAAGAAAGTTGATAAGACAACAAATACATTATGTCAAAAAATAAAAATTTACCTTCCCGGAACCCCTCCACTAACACTTGAACTTTATTATATGGTATTAAAGTTCAAATTGCCTTTAAATATTATTACGAGTATTTTGTATGGGAATATAGAAAGTGTTGTTTTTAGACTTTGTCACTCAATTTTTTTAATTTTTCTCTCCGTAAGAACCATCCTCGTACTTCAAGGAATATTATAAAAAAAGAATCAGACAAATCGGTCAAGCCGTTTTCATGTTATGTCGTGACAACGGAAAACGGGTTTCATTTTTATATATATAGATAACAATAACTACAGAACGATTTTTATACAGTTTTCAGTAAAAGAAGGTAAATTAAATTAAAGTATTCCTTCAGCTATAATGTAAATAAAGTTATATCAATTATAGTTAAGGTCGCAAAACTTAAATATACTAAATCCAGGAGCGGGAAGCTGTAGACGGACGCTAGTATAAAATAATTTCCATCATCATTGAGTTAGTTAATTTTTCTCCATAGTTTTTGTATTTATCTAGCTAGATTCCGGAAGTTAGTTCATAACATGATATAAGTCTCATAACGGTGTTCTAGTATTACATTTGTCCTAACCTTTTCTGGTAAAAGCGTGCTAGTTCAAGACTAATAAAATTATATATTCTCGCCTAAACAAAGATAGCTTAATATTTATTATTCAAAGCATACGTCTCACCGTATTCTAACAGACCAGACATCTTGACGTCTATGTTATTTTGGAACACGTTTATTCTCATGAGAGCAGTTATTTGCACATTGTCTGGGAGGATTCTTCCAGCTAGACAATCAATAATTTAGTTTAAAGAAACTCTTACACGAAATTATATAATACCACGAAGTTAATTCGAGAATTTGCGAATATCGAGAATATTGAGTCATGTTCCCACGAGAATGTAAGTGTGTAGGAGCATTTCACCATGCATGATAGAGGACAAGTCTGTTATTTTGTTATTTTTATTAATTACTAAAGATGTCACGTGGAACATGGTGTAATGGTTGCAGCTCCTTACAAACGTTGTGTAAAAAAAAACATGTCGATTAAAAAGAGTGACAGAGAGTTTATTGCCAGTTCTTCTCTTCCGTTCTACGTCATTGATTTGAGAACTGGCACTAAATGTAAAGTTAGAAGCATTTCATATAGATTTATTTTTGACGATCATAAGTGCACAATGTGTTACCTATATGGTTAAATGATTTTTGAATTTGCTATTGCTGAATTTCTATATCGACGGTTATATATTTTCAGTACGGTGTAACTAGGCAAAGTTGAATAACCTATTAGGACGCCTCCTCTTAGAAGCTGCCATTCGAATCTACGATAAACTTGTTTGAAATTTACTTCTACGCTGACTTGTATGACCTTGAGTGGCTCTAAGTATCGCTGTTAGTGTCAGATTTAGAGGTCAGGGGTAGTGCGGTCAATGATTTTCATACATTAAAATTCGTTTTTGATATATGTAACTCATACTAAGGGCTATGTTTTGACACTTACATTGCACTGCATACTTAAAAAAGGGTGCGTGTACTTATGTACGCGCGTAAGAAGTTATACTTCTATGTTATTATTAAAAATAGTTTTTGATTGCATGCAAATAATTAAGTACAATTAAATAATCAAAGACTGGAAAAGACATTATAGTCAATAAAGTTCAGTTTACATTTGAAAAATTAAATAAATTAATATTTATTATTATTCTCTTACATTAAGTGCAACATAAATTCTATTCTTATTTGAATGTTGTTTTTAAATTATGTCCAATGCCGTAGCATCTTCCGTGGGCAACTTCATTCTGTTAATTTTGTGTCACGGTTCGCGCGCATCGTAAAATTTCACTCTCATCAATTTTTCATAACGCGCCTGAAGAAGTATAACTTCCAAAAACATTGAGATAAGAATAATGAGAAAATATCTGTATTCTATTATAATGTCGTTAACACAATATTTCCAAACCAACTCGAATGGTATTTAATAATGTTTGAGACTTTTTTATCTTAACCTCATGGCCTCAGATTTCTGTATCTGTTAGTCTAAAAGGCAAGTAGGTGATCAGCCTTCTGTGCCTGACGCACGCCGTCGACTTTTTGGGACTAAAGCAAGCCGGTTTCCTCACGATATTTTCCTTCACAGTTCAAGCGAATATTAAATGCGCACGTAAGAAAGTCCATGGTGCACAGCCGGGGATCGAACCTACGACCTCAGGGATGAGAGTCGCACGCTGAAGCCATTAATCCAACACTGCTCATAGCTAAATACGGCGTAAATAATAGAAGACGTAAATTTGTCAACGAATGTCAGCTCATAATGGCCGATGCGTTATAATTAGAGTGCTCAAACAGAATAATATTATAGTTTTAAATAGGTACTAAAATTTCCTAGGCTAATTATTACAGTGTATACAGAGCTTGTGGGTGCGGTCAAGGCTGGCGCCACCCATTCTATACAAGTGAAGTAATTGGCAACATTACGTACTAGCCTTCGCCCGAGATTTCGGCTTTAAATAAGTGTTAAATTGCGCAGTTTACGCTCGCAAACTCAATCGTGTCCAACCAAACTGTTATTACTCCAGTGTAAAACTAACTAGGGGTAATGTATACGTATATAAAATGCAGTATTTATAATTCATTTGTGATTTTCAAAAAACCTAAAATAGTACTTACGCTGTAAAGATGTCTCTTTACAGCGTAAGTACTATTTAATAGAAAGTGACTTCACGGAAAAAGACTGAAGAAATAAAAACAATAAGTTATACAGGTTTTAACAAAAGTATTAAATTAAATTTGACGTGTTTTAGTTTCGTGACTGCAATTTTACCGCATAAGCAATATAAATAATATTAGTACTTATTTCATTTTTAAAGATTTAGTAAATGGATAAATATTTAACTCGGTTTGCTAGGTTCGTATATATTTCACCGCATCGAATCGAGTTCATTTGACAAACATTTAAAATTATTATATTTTACTAGCTGACCCGGCAAACGTAGCTTTGCCATGTATATCATTTATAATAATTAATAGTGGTTGATCGTAGAGGGGTGAAAATTAGGGGTTGTATGTATGTTTTAATGCTGTACTTATCAATAAAAACAAAAAAAGTATCTAAAATTTTTTTTAAATTTTACACATTTAGGGGGATGAAAAATAGATGTTGGCCGATTCTCATAGATACCGGATAAGCACAAAAAATTTCATCAAAATCGGTCAAGCCGTTTCGGGGAGTATGGCAACGAAAACTGTGACACGAGAATTTTATATATTAGATTAATTAATTTAAGTAAACAATTTGAATATTTATGTTTATATGTTTATTTAATTTTGTATACTCCTGTGAAATAAATATTTTGTTAGTTTCACTTAGCGCTGACTTGCGCCCGTTATTGATTTCAAATAAATATGTTGATTTTCTTGTTCTTTCTTACATTCCATTCTTGCCTATATTCTATATTATTTATTAGTTATATATTTTCAACAACAATGTGTTTTAAATTTCAAATTAATTAGTCGGTAAAGTAACGGATTTGATAGAAACACGTGATTTTTCTACAAAATTTTGTAATTTAATGTTATTATTTTTATTTCGTTTCAAAACAAACCCTTCTGTTTGCTTGTATGCCAATTTTCATAATATCAGAATATGGTGTTTAAATAGTTATGACAAAAACTAACATGATTATATAATTATGAAATGGCTGTAAAGTTTACAATTTGTCAGATCCGTCACGATTCTACGACTATGACGATTTGACAGATATGTTACGCTAGTAAAAACTTCTTTGGTTAAGTTTCTGAGCCGTGACTAAGTCACACATTCAGAGTCGAGTGAGAATTAGGTAAGTCACTAATTCCCGAATCTGTATTTTCTCTATATTTGGCGCGAAATAACTGTGTTGATTATTGTAGATAAATGAGTGGCCAATGTTTTTTTAAGATAAAAACAAATTATAAAGAATTGCCCATCACAAATAATGACTTCGCATCCAAAGTTCAATTCCATTTACAATAATACAGTATCTAAGGGGTTAATTACATAGGTTAGAAGTCAATAATGCCCGGATGGCATAATCACAGGTACTACTCAAACAATAAAGCTATTAAATGTATTGACCGTTTGTTTTAATTACAATCAACATTGGAAAAAAATGTATCCTGATGTGACTGATAAATAAATCATATTTAAATATACAGCGCATGGAAGCCATACCAACATACTTTTAGAGTTTTCAAGATAAAATATATTACGATAATTTTCCATAACAAAATATTCTCACGAAGTATGTATAGAGTTTGTTGATTATTTTTTAGCGTACGCCCTCTTAGGAACAAAGCGAATGTGACATATGGAACGGAGTCAAGGGGATAGATCGGCTCCTACATTTGTTTTAACATTGCTTTTATTAGCAAAACCGCTAGTTAACTAACCAATGTTTTTTCTTACTCAGTACGAATATGCCTGGTAATTTACTCAGTTTGTGAGGATCTCAGACGGCTCTCTCTGCCAATTTTTAGTCATAAACATTAATAGTTTACAACATTAAAACGTTTGTTAGAGATAAAACAAACGATTGCCAAACGAAGTAAATAGATATCATGTCATGTCATGTCTTCTTAAGTGGATATAAACGCCATCGTTACATTACTCCGTTTTACAGTGAGAATATAAAACAGAAATAATGTGTTTATGTACGCGCGTAAGAAGTTATACTTATTTGGCGTTCTTTATTTTTTTTTAATATTAAATAATTAATAATAAATATTTAACGTTAATAATTTAAATTTTTTTAATATTTAGTATATTATTCAATTATTAATTAATATTAATAATAATAATTATTATTATTTTATTATTCATTCAATTTAATAACTAGGTATGTTTCATAACCTTTTAAATAAGTAATAATAGGTCTTTGTGAAAAAGCATTGCCAAATTTCTTTGAAAAAATAATTAAAACTCTTTTATTTGTTTAAAAGGTACTGGTACAAAGGTCATTCAATTCTTGGCATAGCTGCTAACTTCACGTATATTCTATTTGTTTTTACTTGTTTTATTCCCATCTCGCTCGCGCACGCTA
Organism: Pieris melete; assembly: GCA_963693345.1. Taxonomy (NCBI): domain Eukaryota; kingdom Metazoa; phylum Arthropoda; class Insecta; order Lepidoptera; family Pieridae; genus Pieris; species Pieris melete. Next base: position 215,506 of record CAVNZK010000080.1, read on the forward strand.
CTACTACAACTTTGTGTCTCAGATGCGCGCGCATCGTAAAATTTCACTCTCATCAATTTTTCATAAGGCACCTAAAGAAGTATAACTTCAAAAATTGAGCGCGTTCTGTTTGATTGTGATTGGTGATCAGCATCTAGTCCGACATGTGACAAGATACGTCATGAGTTTCCGTTCGTTGTTCCAATCGCTCATCTTCTTTCTATTAACATTCACATGCCATGTAGATTCCACGAGAAATCAACTAATTGCTCATTGGCTCATTGGTCTAGTGGTTAGTACCCCTGACTGCGTATCCATAGGTCCCGGGCTCGATCCCCGGCTGACACAAACATCGATGTGATGAGCATTTGGTGTTGTCCTTAGGTCTTGGGTGTTTAAATATGTATTTATATGTCTATCTATCTATAATATGTATGTATATCCGTTGCCTAGTACCCATAACCCAAGCTTCACCAGCTTAGCATGGGACTAGGTCAATTAGTGTGAATTGTCAAAAAAAAAAATAACATAAATCATTTAGAACTATTAATAATAGCACGCTAACTTAAATTTATCGAACAAATTTCACATATCACAGTTTATACGACACAATCAATCATTCCTAATACAAGTGTATTTTCAGAATTGAATTGAATAACGAAACCCAACATTATTGTAACAGAGTATTATAAAATTATGTCAGTCAATCTTGCATAAAATATTCACACACTAGAAAATTGCATACCAATTTGTAAGAACAATGATAGCTGCCTTCGTGTTCTTTAATAATCTTGATGATAGCTTATTTGTATAATATCAAGGCTATTGTTATGAAAAATGCACATTTTCTCGCATCGATTTTTTTATGTCCGTTATTTAATATGAGTTTTGTATTGTATTGAGTTGTATATATTCATTTCAAGATTAGCTTAATAGATTTTTTTTGATTATTTTTCCGACCCAAATGTCGACCAATAGAATTGCACCATTCGACGTCACGTGGTACAACCTACATGGTATTATACTGATAATTTTTTGAAAATTTTCTCTGGTAGTTGCTTCAAGAAAAGTATTAAGTAGTTATTTTATTCATTATGAAATTCTTATTTGTTAACTGTACATTTCGTCTCATGGTGCAATTCTATTGGCCGACATTTGGGTCGGAAAAATAATCCCCCGAATACCACACGAGCTTCAACATTATCTGGCATTTCCCTCAAGGTTCCCTGCAAACAAATAAAGTCGTCAAGTTTTTCAGGTTAAAAAATACACTATTATATATGACAAGTCAATGCCGTTATTACTAGTACAGAAATTTCGAATACTTCGCAATATAACAGTTTTAAGTCACTTCATATAGTTTCTTCTCAGTCTACTTATTCCTTTTATATTTTATTGCTTGTTTATTATAATAATTTACTTGACAAAAATTCACATCTGAATACCGAAATCCGTCAATGTTTCAATAAAATTCCTCACTGTTTGAAAATCCAGTTATTGGCTGAAAATCTCAAATATTTATACGAATATTGGTAATATTTCGGTCTTGATGCTATTCCAGTTAAAACGGATGAAACGACTTTATTTTTATTGGAATAAAATATTCCCACTTGACATGGGAATATTTCATTCCAGTTACGAGGAATTCGTTAATTCCTCTATTTTTTGTGGATAAAAATTTTATTTACATAGTTGATTTATTTATTTATTTATAAAAGCTTGCCAACACTTGGGGCACTGATACATTGACAGAAGAAAAATGAAATACAGTTTTTAATGTGTCAAGCACTTACAGGCAAACATAGCATACAAGAAGTAATAAAATTATTTAAGCAAAACAATACCATAATTTAGACAAACATTAAACGAAAATCGCTCTCAAATTCTGAGGTGAGCAACTATGGATGTCCAGATCCAGCTCGTTTATTTCTACTTAATTAATACAGTTGCATACAAATCGTGCATCGCTTTAATAATTGTAAAATGTTAGAAATTTAATAGTTTTTGCTTGTTGAAGGTCTGTTCAAGCTATTTGCATACACGAATACATTTTTGAGGTCAGACCGACACGCGAATCTACACTTTATTTGGGAACAAAATAGGCGAGGCCATCGTACATATCGTGTATTATATAACTATGCATGTATAAGTAATGTATTCAATAGTAAAATGTAATCAGTTGCTTATGGATATAAAATCAAATAAACTTCTATTGGAAAATAAATTCTAGAGTATTTCTTTTCTAATGTTATAATTGGCGCTGGAGGATCCTGTTTTCGCTTCCCGGAAAATATGTATCGGTATAAAAGCACACGACACAAACAGCAACGATGATACTGAGAATATTTAATTAAGACGAAATGAGTTTGGGCTAAAGGGAACGTGATACATTGCGCTAATTATATAATTCTTAATATTATTAATTATTAAATTTTCATCATTGTCAATTAATTTCTGTATGTGTTTTAAAGAAAAAAAATCTTTATAATAACGATTGGTTACCACAGTACCGGTTTCCTGACTATCTTCTCCTTTCGGAAAATCCTTTACCCATTATCGGAGCACAGTCAGGGATTGTCAGGCTGAAAATGGTAACTTTAACCACTATACTAACGCCGCTTTATATCTTTAAACTTCCACAGCAGTTAAACCGTAGATCATAAACTTTGTATTTTGAGGCATTGTTCATGGCTGGCAGTATTTCGATAGTAAAGTTCGTCGTTCGCGGAAGCTGTCAGCTCCAGGCTCTCTAATTGTGTCAACCAAACGCTTGCCAAGATGTCTAAGCGCCTGCGCAATTTTGCTTTGATACTAAATACCGTGCTAACAAAGGAATTTCTTTTGTCTTCTTCAGGTGTTAATTTTATACTATTTTATTTATAAATTCCATATGTTTTAGTATAACATATTTCGTATTTTTAACTAGGTAGTTGTTAAATATTTCTAAATGAAAAATAATATCTAAATCCTTTTAGATTTTTTTTATTATACACGATTTTACTTAGAGAAGGGCTAATCAGGTTTGCGAACTGTTAACTTACTTGGGTTCTTTAACTTTAAAGAGATGTTAATGTGTAGGGTAGACATGATAATATGTTCAGCAATTGTTTGACTGTTCTGTGAGCAGAGTTGGTCTAGTGGCTTAAGCGTGCGACTATCATCGATCCTTGGCTGCGCACCAATGGACTTTCTTTCTATGTGCGCATTTAACATTCGCTCGAACGGTGAAGGAACACATAGTGAGGAAACCCACATGTCGTAAACCCAAAAAGTCGACGGCGCGTGCTATGCACAAGAGTGTGAACAAGTATACTTGCCTATTAGATTTTAAAATGATCATGAAACAGATTCAAAAATCTGAGGCCCAGACCTAAAGAGGTTGTAGTGCCATTGATTGTTTAATTGTTTTACTGATAACTTCTACAAGGTATAATATGATGACCAGATTTGAGTTTGAAACTTTGAGCATATTTTGCTTTTTAAAGTTACCATCCCCGTACTACAAAGCATGGAGATCAAACTGGCTTACCCCGACTATCTCATAAATTTATTAGATTGACAAATGATCATGAAACAGATACATAAGTCTGAGGCCCAGATCTGAAAAGGTTGTAGCGGCACTGATTTATTTTATTTTTTTGAGATATTATTGAAAAGTTGTTTAGGTGTAATAATTATAATGTACTTTTCCGTATTAATTAGTTAATATTGGTCTATATATTAAAACAATAGCAAATAGGTTAGTCGATATCACAGGAGACCGAAGAGCTCGCAGCTACCTCGCACAAAGAATTAGTGTAGCCATTCAAAGGGGGAACGCTGCCAGTATCTTCAGACCTTGCCAAAAGTTATTATATTATATTTTTTTGGGTTATTAAGTTTTACTTTGGGGGCCTAGCGGTCTTATTAAGTGGCAGCTAGGTGAGGGGAACCGGGTGCAATTCCCGGTTCGAGGGCAAGTTTTAATTTAATTTAAATTTTTTCTCGGCCTTTGGGAGGGTTGTGCGGTACCGGGCGAGTGCCTAAACCGTACATGGAGGACACGGTCGAATTTCTAAAGACAAGCACGAATTATAAAAAATTCTATACTTGACGCTGGCTAATGCACAAATCGTGCCAGAGCCATATAAAAAAAAAGTATTACTTTTATATTTGGATTATCTTTATTGTCATATTGGTACACAAATACTTTAGACGACTTTAAAGGTTTTTTCACCGTATTAGTGTTAGCTTACTCTAATATGGTGGAAAAACTTTTACTAAGCTGTAAAACGCCAAAGCTATGCCTATTTTTCTCGACCTTTAGAACTAAAATTTTTCACGAAATGTTTGAAATTGAACGTGTTTGTGAAATAAACACAATTAGTGGTTGAAGGTTAGCTGCCGGAGGGTTGAAATGTGTGCCACGAATACAATTTCCTTTTGATTTTAATTATTCGGAGGCAATCAGCGCGGGGCAGATGTATTACCGATACCAATTTCAACCGTTTAAACTCGTAACCTATAAAGGTGAAATGTTTTTGAAGTTATACTTCTTTAGGCGCGTTATGAAAAATTGAAGAGAGTGAAATTTTACGATGCGCGCGCACCTGAGATACAAAGTTGTCAGTCTGATTATAGCGTGCGCGAGCAAGATGGGAATAAGACAATCTACAAGTAAAAAGAAATAGAATATACGTGAAGTTAGCAGCTATGCCAAGAATTACGAATGAACATAATGACATTTACCTTTTTAACAAATAAAGGAGTTTTAATTATTTTTTCAAAGAAATTTAGCAATGTTTTTTCACAAAGACCTATTGTTACTTAGTTAAAAGGTTATGAAACATACGTAGTTATTAAATTGAATTAATAATATAATAAAATAATAAATAATAATAATTATTGCTATAAATATTAATTATAATTGAATAATATACTAAATATTAAATATTATTATATTATTAACGTTAAATATTTGATATTAATTATTAAATATTTTAAAAAATTAAAGAAAGCCAAAGAAGTATTAGTAGTAAATTCGGCACAACTAGTTTCATATATTGTAAATTTCGTAAAAGGTAAAAAAAGGGTAAGACTGACAAACATACTGTTACCATGTTAAACAAAAACCCTTTTTTATTTACCTATATATTTTGTGAATAGTCAATATCTAGCTGGTCACATAATAAGAGGTATAGAAAAGTGGAACAAAAAGATCATATATTGGTACACAAGAAATAAGAAAAGAAAACGAGGTAGACAGTTTCGAAGGTGGGAAGACGAAATAAAATCCGTAACTGGGAAAATTTGGACCAGGAAAGCTCAGAACAGAGCAGAGTGGAAAGAAATGGAAGAGGCCTTTGCCAAAGTTGGGCAAACAGATGGGTTGTCGAATGTCGGTGTCACCGACTCACTAGTGATAATAGTTTAAGTTTAAAACTATGTAAAATGTTCTATCTGAATAAAGGCTTTTATTATTTAATTTATTATTTATTATTATAGTTGGCATATATTGAAGGTAATAGGAATTCCAAAGTGTTTAAAGAAAGAGATTCAAAGCGCTATTGTAAAAGATTGACCTAACAAGAAAATACGATTATCCTAAAAGAAAATATAACAAGAATATTACGCGCAAAATCCATTTCCAATCATTTTCTTATTATTCTGATATAAGCAATATTAACTTATTGTAAAAAACTTTCCAATACTGAAAGAAAATACCCCAGAGCTTTATGAGATTTTAATAAAGTTCTTACTTAAAACGACTGCACAAAACAACCCTATATAAAAACTTTAGAAACATCGAAGTGGAAAATACTGAATGAAGTGTGAATTAAATTTTCTCCGATAATTACCCAGCATCCAAGGAAAATGTACGAGACGTGAATAATTAAATCTTCTTAATGCACAATTAATTTTTAATATTATTTGAATTTTTAGTTTGATTTTCCAGTAAGCTAGATTCAGGCAATATTTATAAAAATACGAGATTTTAAAAATGCTAAGCGTCCGTGATGATTAATGAAGTTTCTTAATAGTTTAGTTTAAAACGTTTTATTACGAAAATGGCCGCGCCTCACTTAAGTTGCAAGGTAATAGTAAAACATAGTGTTGACTAATATTTAAATGTATGTTTCACGATTTATTAGTCGAACGGTGACCATAGCTTACGTCTTTGTCAAGTCATGTAGTGATTTTCTACATTAAGGTTTGTTTGTAACGCGAAGACTTAAAAAAATAGCTCCTCATATTCTTCTTCTTCTCTTCTATCTTACGTGGGTTAACCTGACCAGAGTGAACTAGTCAGGAATAATAAAAAATCGCACCAATGTTTTTTTAAGCATGTTCATTTGGTGTATCCGTTTAATTATATGTGAAGTTAGAATTCAGTATAATGATGTATTTAAGATAGGGTACCTAAGTGTACACACTGCCTAGGGGTATGGGTAAAAATTTATTTTTCCTTTCCAGGCGATAAATTCAGTTTACTTTTTGCTTTACACTCTATCGAACTGGTAGACTAAACATTTCGTTTAGAAAAACGTTCAAAGTAATTGGATAATACTTGATGAATTTCTAAATTGGATCTCATAGTTTTTGTAGATAAAAAGGTTTTAGAGTTTTAATTATGAATCAGACACTTAGGTTCGGACCGTTTGACTGAAAACTAATGACCCTCATGCTTCAAGCCTGCGCTTGTCAAGCACACTCTTCAGGTAATAAATGGATGCATTCCACGTTGCTATTCTAGAGACATTTTACCAGTGAAATAGCAGAAGCATTTGTAATATATTCGATGGTGTTACACAAAAAAGAAATGAGTAAAGGACAATTTCTGTTTTCTGTGAGGTAATTTACGTAGTATTCTTATAGGAGTTGGGAAGTGTTTGTGTCTGTAATGAATAATTATTATGGCCAATATGTATGTATAAAAATAAATAAGGAAACTGAAGTGGGCAGTAGCATGGAGTATAATTAAATCTTACTTGACTCAAAGCTGTATGTTACAAATTTTGATCAATGCCCTTTCTTATATTTCCGTCAGTCAGTTAGTCAGTTCCAATTCGCAGAGGTTTTTTTGTATTTTAAATAATAAAATAACAGTGTAGTATTCTGATAATTTTGACGTTTGAGTTTTACACTGCGCTGCGATTGTGAACGTTTGTGATAGCCAAACTAATTTAAACTACCTTAATCAGTAACTTTCGGCTCGCAATTCTGGTCAAAATCAGTTAGGGAAATATAAATATTTTGGACATTGTTTTCAAAACAAATATGCGTAGATAAAATAAATTCATACGCACTTTCGCACTATATAGATTTAATATTTTTTCTAGCGTAAATCTACGCTCTCCATGTTATATTAATCATTAGTTAGCAACCAAATATTTACTCCCTACAAACTTAGTTGACGTCATGAATGGCATCAATGGCTAAATATTACATTTACTTTTAATGGTTATTTTATTTTTTCGGTTTGTTTCTTTCATAAATACGACCAAGTCAGTTTTAATAAAGCAAAGCCAAAGATATACATCAACTGTCAGTGACAACTAGTCTAACTATAACTTCAAGATAGATTATGCCATCTATTCGTGCTTTTATTAATAATTACTTTGGAGTCTTGGCAAGGCTTACTTAGTCGGGTACTACTACTAAGCCTAGACATATTCGGTGGTGGGCTGGTCAATTTTAAAAAGCATTGTTAAGCAAAAATGCTACTAAAATCAAAAATTGGAATGGTTTAATTTCAATGTTTTGTAAGATTAATGTTCACCAATACCATGTATTTGAGAAGTAAAAATTTATTAAATATGATGTGGTGAGCTTTCATAAATAAATAAAGTTTTAAGAATTATCGAGCAAAATAGTAAAATACCAAACAGCTTAAAGTTGAAACGACGAAATGTTATAAAAAGACTAGAATTTAATATGAGGATTGCATTTGTAGCATATATTGTATTCCATTGCATAGATATTGAAAATAGCTCGTTGAAATTTCAAAAGCTCGAAATAATATTATAATATTTCACTGAGGTAATAAAGAAAGGTTCTATTTTTATTCTTCATAAAAATATGTCACAATTAACACGGGGCTTATAAGAAGCTTCTTATCTTTATAGCCACAAAGATACTCACCACCAGAGATTATAGAGGGCATTAAACATTATTTAATAGAACAAACACGCCTGTGTTATAAATAGCGCACTATATTTACACCCGCAAAATGATACATGCTTCTCTCCCTGAAGCACTCTCGTACGTGAGAATATCTCCGGGGAAAGCCGATTCCACAATGCTCTCAAGCGTGGAATTGAGTTCCTCGCAAGCATGCTATCGAAGTCTGTATGATGTTATTTAATAATTTTAATAACTTTTGCTTGTAGGTATAAGTTATTATAATTCTAGTTATGTTGGCCTAGTGGCTACAGCCGTCCGAGATGGTAGGTTCAAAGCCTGGTTGTGCAACATTTTATGTAGGTGATGGAAAACATCGTGAGGAAACCGGCACCTTAGACCGAAAAGTCGACGGCGTCGGTGGCAGTTCACTAACTGATGCCCATTAGAAAAAATAATGATCCACAGAGAAAAAATTATAATTTTTAAATACCGTTTAATAAATATTATTCTTATGTATATATGTGTTATAAACCAAACTCGGTCCCTATTAAAAAAATATCTTCAATCACTTTCAAGAATAAAGACTTAAAATGAAACCGTTTCCAGCTTTTCTACCTTTTATATCTTGTTTATTTAGTAAAGTAGGTTCTTTCAGAACGCCGTAAGGAGATCATATAAACAATTTTCCACGCTAGAAAATTCTATTAATATTAAAGTGATAGAGGCTTTAACGGAAAATTCTCAGCAATATTGTAAAGCTCGCTTAGTTGTTAAGATCAAAGAGATACAAGAATTGAATTCTTTTAATACATCGAGTAATAAGCTTAATGTTTTTGCGCTATGTTGAAAAGATATAACAGTTAAATGGTGATAAAAGCGTTTTGCGAGGGTGTAACTTTTAACGCTAAGGTTGGAATCCCAGCTGTCCCGTACATTATTCTTGCTATGCGCATTTAATACATACTGGTATGGTGAAGAATCGCCAAAAATCTGGCTAATGGTATTCCGAAATTGGATTTAATAAATAGATGCAGAAATGTTTACTCCCCTATGAATCAGTTGCATACTGATAATCGTGTAACTAAGCTTATCATGTAATATACAATAGTGCAATTTGTAATATAATAGCCTGTCCTCAATCGTATTACGGTATTGTTTACTATAATGGCGGTGATTGTACTAGCTTGATGTCAACCTAGTAATCTAAAAATAATTTACATCGTTCTATTAATATTTGCGATAAGTCAGTGATAAAATATTTTGTCCCTTGACTAATATTAATGGGGATTTTGAGAACGGATTTTTCTTCAGAAAATAATAGGTAAGGTCTAAAATAATATTTTAAATTCGGCCAAAATACTCTGATCATCTACATAGATTTACAACTACTAGCGTAAAGCGAGATATTGGTAACCTGAAAATTAAGGACAGTGAACTAAACTTTGTTGACAAAACTGTTTTTCTAGGCATAACAATAGATAGTAAACTCCAATGGGGCCCGCACATAGATACTCTTTCGAATAGGCTCAGCTCTGCAGCATATGCAGTAAAGAAAATCCGACAGTTTACTGATAAGGACACGGCAAAAATTGTTTATCATAGCTACTTTCACAGCGTAATGTCGTACGGTATTTTACTGTGGGGTGCTGCTGCAGAGGTTCAATCCATATTTGTGCTGCAGAAGCGGGCTGTTCGGGGTATTTGTTGTGTTTCTCCGAGGGAGTCGGTACGGAATAAGTTTAAGGAATTAAATATTATGACACTATCTGGTCAATATATTCTTGAAGCCTTGTTGTATGTCCAAAAAAATATAAACGACTTTAAAACAAATGGTGACTTTCACCAGTATAATACGCGAAATAGAACTAATTTGAGTGTACGACCAACCAGGCTCCAAAAGATAAACCACTCCTTATATGGAAATTGTATTCGTTTTTACAACAAACTCCCAAGCGAAATTAGAGTATTATCACTAAATAAATTCAAAGCCGTCGTTAAACGGAAACTAATCAACAAAGCTTTTTATAAATTTGAGGACTACTTAAATGATCCTAATCCTTGGGATTGAATTGCTCCAGTTCAAAGAATTTGTATGACAATACCTGGCGATTAAAAAGAGTGGCGGAAAGTTTCTTGCCAGTTCTTCTTACCCGCTCTACGCCCTTGACTTGCGAACTGGTAGTAAATGTAAATTTACGATTAATTTAACTTGACGATTCAAAAGTGTACTTGGTTACCCACTTGAATAAAGATATTTTGAGTTTGAGTTTGAGTTTAGTAATAATAAAAATAATAAAATTAATAAAAAAGAAAATTAAAACAAATTTAAAACATTTAACGCTGGCAAATAGTATCAATTATGTAAAAGAGAAAAGATATATTTATATTAATCGTCATGTTCCTATTGATTAAGATAGTAAAATGTTTCTGTACAATTGTTTTTAATTATTATTATGTACAGCGTATGTATTAAATATATAACTTCATACAGGCATCATAGTTTTAAAAAAATACCTGTGTGTCACAAGAAACTTTGGAAATAAATTTTCTTTAAATAGTAAATATTTTAAAATTGTAAAATAATATTATGCCGAAATAAATAATATTAAATTAAAATTTAATTATATTTAAATTATTTATTGTATTATTTGAATTACAACTTCAAATGAAATAGGAATATAAAGGTAGACTAGAAATCCCCAAGTTATGCGTTTTTAAATACATAATCTAAAAGTACAGGAATAAAAGAATGTAACCTTATTTCGTAGATAAAAATGGTAATTATATTTATTTCTGTGTTTTTTCAAATCTCCTTAGTACGTTTTAAAATGGTGCATGTGTCATTCTTAAAGTAAATTAAATAAACAGTGAAGGTATTATTTCTATTTAAAATTGAGATCAATGTACTTAAAATTTTAAGAAAGCGTTTCTTGTATTATTTAAAGTGAAAGCCCAAATCTTTGTCGAATCAATAAATTCAACTACACGTTACACCTACCTACCACTTACCTTATTTTAGATCACATATCAGAAAAATATAGAAGTATTTTTTATGTAAATAAATTCCAAAGTTAGCAGTGTTTTAATTTAATGCATTTCTGAAGGCGTAAACTTTGCAAGTTGTTAACTACATATCAAAGTGCAACTACCAATCATGTTCGAGAGACTCGCGCAACATTGCATTTCCCGCTAAGTTTAACTTTCGCTGGGAAAAGTTTTTAAAACATTAAAAACTAAGGTAAAAGTAGTATAACACTGTTTAACTATTAAACATATTATGGTCCCAGAGCTTTTGGCAACTTTTAAAAGTTTTCGAAAAAAATAAAGTTCTTCAGAAAGTTACGTAAGTAATAGTGTTTGAATCTACTGCTAAAAAAAGTATTTTCGCGCTCAGTACTCACTCGACTGGACTGGCATGTGGCAGCACAGCGATCGCGAACGCTAAGTAAAGCGCTTCGCTACGCCAGCGTGCGCTCATTTCGCGTATTGTTCAACCATTTACGGCAGCCCGAACACTCTACAGCCGCCAAGGTTCCTCGGCGGACTGGCACTGGGGTTCGGAATCCGAGACTGCTTACAGAGTGTTTTCTATCGATCCATGCGTGACCCGGACAGCGCCTGTCCCAATATCGACCATAGCACCACCATACGCCGACGCGTACTCAACTCTATATTACGCTTCGAAACCGTCGCATTAAAACTTCACGTGCGCGAAAAAGCATCCCTCATGTTTTTCAGAAAAAAAAAGTTACGCCTCCGACGTGCACTACGAGTGTTAGACTGATCTGTCATCCAGCCCGTGTAGACAAAAAAAATCAGTCGGGACGCTATCCAATTTAAGCCAAAAAGGGGAGGGAATATAAGGGATAATATAAGGCATTATCAGTCAATTTCGTCTGACAAAATTTGATCGAGTATTTACATTTATACAGATATAAAAGCATTCTGTTTAAAATTTAATACATTCATATGAATCACTTAATTACATTTCAATTAATGTTGAAATGTATGTATTACATGTGCGAGTTGCTCATTTTGCTGTTTGTTTATTAAGCTTCTGCTGTTTCCACAGTTTGTAAACGGATTCTAGGAAATCCTGCTGTGAGTACAATTTGTTTAAAAGGTACAACATTGTAACGGTGAATGAAATGATTTCTCGGCATTCAAACAACTTTAAAGGTATTAGAAGACCTCCACAGTGTTGAAAGAACGTCTAGTAAATACAGCATCACAAGTAAATTCAAATAATTCAAAGAAAATTGCAAACGTTAGCACATAAAATTGAAATATAATTCCTAATACGCTCGCTTTGATGTATAAGAGCGACTATTGCAAATAGAAATTTGCATTAAGGGATTCGATACACTTTACTTCGTAATACTTACGTATAGTTGTTCATATTTAACGAAATCTAAAGTAGGACGCTATCTTTTCATTTCTATTGCGGTTTGTTCCTTGATCACTCGAAGACGTCTGGAGTGATTTTGTGATTAAAATCCCATTAAATATCCATCTTAAACCATATTTACATCTTGCCACAACCTGATAATGCGATTCTCGAAACAACGCGGCAACAAAAGCACTAAAAAGGGATTTGGGCAGCTTATGAAAAGTTTTTCGTGCTTTTAGAAATTGACTTTAATATTTTTAAGAAGACATGTAAAATAACAGTGTTTTTCAAAGAACTTAATTAGTTGCTTTGCTTATAAACTTGCAAAGAGGTTTATGAATATCTGTAAGAAGAAAATCACAAACGAATCAGTGGAATAATTTTCTTGTCAAAGAGGGACTTAAAATATCCATTGTTAAGTAGCTTTTTCTCATGCAAATATGAAGAGCCGTTGAGTGGTCGTATATACTTATTAAGGTGTCTCACGCTTTTGAAAGAGAAATCAGTGTGAGGGCTCTTACACTGAAGAATGGAGCACTACTTGAAGATGACTTAATTTTGGAGACCTCTGAAGGGTAAAGTTTTGAAGGGAGTGTACTATAAAAACAATATATTAAGCTCAATATATGTTTAAATTAATTAAAAACAAAACAATAACGCTGCAATCATTTGTTTTTTTGGCTCTGATTTCTGTTTTAATTCTTATACAAGTAGGTAATCCTTACCATTTAATTTTATAGAAAGACAAATGTATAAGTAATAAATTAGTTAACTACTAAATAAATACTAAGATGAAACATACAAAGTTGATCATTACACGGCGAATAAAAACTCATTCAATAAACAAAAGCGAATTAATAAAAATGTATTTTCGAACAGCGCTTTTTTTAAATTGTCGTTTCACTTTGGTAAAATATTTGATTTTACTCCAGTTATTTACACTTATGTGCGAGCTTTTACACAATTCAATGGAATGGTTACGAATATGATAATCGTCGAATTCATATGATTGCGATAACAACGTGTTTCTATCCAATTATTTTAATACCATACATAACATTGCCTATTCATCAAAACAATAAATATGTATATGTTATTGTTGAAAATGATTAATTCAAAAGATTTTTAAATTACAAATTAACTGCGTGTTATGTGATTGCTTATGTCATGTGGTCGATTTTTGGGTCTCAAACCTGCTGGTTTCATAACCTTCTTCTTCAACTTAACTGACAGCAAAACATGGAATGTCTTGATTTGAAGCGGCTCATTGGTCTAGTGGTTAGTACCCCTGACTGCGAATCCATGGGTCCCGGGTTCGATCCCCGGCTGAGACAAACATCGATGTGATGAGCATTTGGTTTTGTGCTTAGGTCTTGGGTGTTTAAATATGTATTTATATGTCTATCTATCTATAATATATATGTATATCCGTTGCCTAGTACCCATAACACAAGCTTCACCAGCTTAGCATGGGACTAGGTCAATTGGTGTGAATTGTCTTTAAAAAAAAAAGAAAAAAGAATGCCCACTCTGAACTCTGACTTAGAGTCACACGCGTTTTATCTTGGTCTGGCTATACAACATCACCACTTGATGAAGGCTATCAAGCGAATAACGAAAGTGCATTTCGGCAGCCGCTTGTAGAGGTTCCGAGAGGTGGTATAAAACCAATGAAGAGTTGTTGCGCATGGCATTCTTTACTGTCAAAGGACTGGGTCATAAAATAAGGCACTCAAATGCTCTCTTCAAGTACGTTTTGTTTGTTTGGGTATTCAACATTTCCATTGACTGTTTTCTATTAAACCACCGTTCCATTTTCATTCATTATTTATCCTGCCCCGCTTTTCCAAGCTTCATTCACTAAACAGTCATTGAAATTAGCTTGATTAAAAATTCAGGGGGCTTCAAATAACAATAATACTAAAGAAATTCAAAGCCCTCAAACGAAAATTAATCAATAAAGCTTTTTATAAATTTGAGGAATACTTAAATGATCCTAATCCTTGGGATTGATTTGCTCCAGTTCAAACAATTTGTATGACAATACTTGGCGATTAAAAACATGGCGGAAAGTTTCTTGCCAGTTCTTATTTTCTTACCCGCTCTAGGCCCTTAACTTGCGAACTGGTAAGAAATGTAAATTTACAATTAAGTTAACTTCTTTCTGACAATTCATAAGTATACTTGTTTACCTACATGAATAAAGATATTTTGAGTTTGAAATATATCATACAATTGATACTTCTAGGTTCATCTTAGTAATGACGATCTCAATGGTTATTTTACTTATTCTCTATATACCTAATGATGATGAAATGATTGTGATTCTCTAATAAATACTTTAAAATTACTAAATACTTTATTTATTGTACTAAGTGAACGGCAACCTTAAAGCTATTAACAATTTACAATAAAGTTTGTTCGCTTATGGTACACTATCATAGTTTTAGAGCGACTTGTCATAAAAATATATTATGAACACAATAAATAGCGCTCCTAACTGTGCTATTGCTATTAAAATTCATATCTACGAGTTTTTTGCTCATCAAATAAAATCTTTTAAAAGTATAATAATTATAACCCTTTACTTAGATCACAACACAAAACAGGAAAAAAGAGTTGCTTTACAAAGAGATTTATGCAAACAGAGGATGTGCATTGGCTAGTATTGACAAAAAGTCGTATAGTGCAGGTTACCGATTAAATAATGAGTGTAGTAACGAAATGAAGAAGGAATTAAAAGCAGTGGGGTGTTTTGAGTTCTTGTCAGAGGAGTGTCAAGGATTCATCAAATTATGATTTGTTTCTTAAATGTATATTTACTTTATGGCGAATTCTGCACGGCTACATGCCGAGAATTCCAGAATTGAATAGCAGTGACGGTGAAGGAGGTATTGAAAATGTTGAACGGAACCAAAGAATGTGTATCATAAACCAACAGGCATGTTATTTCTGTGCTGACTGTTCGTAGGAAAGGGTTCTAAGGAAGTAAGCGTCTTGGGCCGTGCTAAGCACCTGCATAAAACAATTTACATCCTAAGAAATATTTTTTGCCAAATAGAGATACTCTTAATAAAATTACCAAATATTTTATTTATTTTAAAAAGGCACAATACACACACAGATAACACACGACATACAAAACACAATACATTCATATGCATCAATGACAAGTGTGCACAACAGTTATAGTGAAACATTACAATGATAAAAGAGAAAAGAACTAGATAAGGAATACAAATATGTAATTTGAAAACTTAATATTTTTCTAATTTTCAATTGTTATTATTAAGACGGATCAACAGTGGCTGCAGCATCTTACGCATAAAGACTGTCATAAAATGGATCTGCTTCGCCTGTTCAAAGCGTCGTTTTCTGCAGAAAGTAATCTGTTTTTATAAGTATTAGTGAAATACGTGATATATATATCTGTTGGTGACGAGGCGAAGAATTAAAAGACTATTTTCGAAAAAAGTGTGCAGCTGCGGAAGCAGTGTCGAGCGGCGTGTAGTGTGGTCAGTGACCTTAGGCGAATGATCGAGACGATAGCACACCACACGCTCGCCCGGCCCCCGCCCCCCGTAGTTGCATCACACTATTTATTAACAACTAAACAAAGAGCAATTTTATCGTGCACATTCTCCCCCCAGTGCGTCCTGCGCACTCTCCGTCAGCAGCACGATGATTTTCTTGGTTGGCCTCTTTAGTACTCCAGCCTTAGTCTGCACCTCGACCACGCGAGTGACGCCATCTTTGCCCGGGAAAGTCGCCACGACCCTTCCCCTAGGCCACGAATTTCTGGGCAGGGTTCCGTCCACCACGAGCACCAGATCTCCCAGCTCTGGCATCTTCCCTCGACCTGTAGGATCCCGACGAGACTGTAAAATGTTTAATAAATACTCTTTAGTCCAACGTGACCAAAACATATCCGCCAGTCGTTGTGTACGCCGCCAAATTCGCCCGTGATTTAAGTCAGCATCAGCAAAACTCCCGGGTTGTGGAACCCTGGCTGGACCACCAAGAATGAAGTGTAACGGTGTTAAAGCTTCGATGTCCTCTGGTGAAGTTGATACAGGAGTTAGTGGTCGATTATTGACCACATATTCTGCTTCTAAAAGCAAAGTAAGCAACATCTCCTCTGACGGGTGGCGTTCCTTCAGTGTTGCTGCCAGCGCCCTCTTCACTGACTGTACCATTCGCTCCCAAGCTCCTCCCATGAAAGGAGCACCTGGTGGAATAAAGCGCCATCGTATCGCCCTTACCTCCGCCTCATCTCTTGTTATTTCAAGCGCTGCCCTCCTTAGTTCTGCATCAGCTCCGCGGAGATTCGTCCCATTATCGCTGTGTATTTCTGTAGGGCATCCCCGTCTCGCTATCATACGTCGCAGAGCCATAATTGCGCTGTCTGTACTTAATGAGCCTGCAATCTCTAAATGGATAGCCCGAGTTGTAAGGCAAGTAAATAGGGCAACATACCTCTTCTCATGGTGGCGGCCCACCGTAACGCTATAAGGGCCAAAATAGTCTAACCCCACAAAAGAAAATGGGCGCTGATGATGGGCCAACCTCGTTCCGGGGTGATCACCAGTGGCAGGCTGCGCCGGTTTTGCCCGTAGTATTCTGCATAGGACACAACTCTTCACAATACTTCGAGTAACCGTTCTCAATCGTATCACCCAGAAACGAGATCGAACTTCATTCATCACCGTA
Source organism: Pieris melete (assembly GCA_963693345.1). Taxonomy (NCBI): domain Eukaryota; kingdom Metazoa; phylum Arthropoda; class Insecta; order Lepidoptera; family Pieridae; genus Pieris; species Pieris melete. The sequence continues at coordinate 232,688 of CAVNZK010000080.1, forward strand.
TCAGGTCCTGCATGATTGTTTTTACAGTGTAACCAGGTGATGAACAAGCGGGTGTATCTGTGTTCACCATCCAAAATTGGAGGACTTCGCTGTTCGTCATTCAGATAAAGAGCAGCATCGATTCTAGATTTCAACCGAATTATACCCTCATTATCCATGATAACGTTTAAAGTCCGCAATCGACTGTCTCTCCTCAAAGGAAGCTTCTTCTGTAACGAAATAATTTCATTTTCAAAACTCTCATGTTGAGAAGCTTTCCACCATAAGCTCTCTGCTCTGATGATGTAATGAGGGTCTAACGGAATATAATTGTTATTTGAGCTATATGCCCCTGCTCTAGCTGAATGGGCGTTACGTGATGGTAATCTTGGTCGAGATGCATTCGGCTTCCATAAAATGTCGTCATTACTTGTTTGCCGTCTCTGTCTAATTTGAACCGAAGCAGTAATTTGAGTTTTGCGGGATAACTCAATGAACTGTAAAACTCTACCCGTTGTTCTTATTAGGCGCATCCAGGACGAAAATCTGGATACATCAGGCAAGCCAGTTATTAGATGATTAATTGGACAACTTTCGACAACTGTCACTCGCTCTTCTCCTGTAGTTTGTACAGTTCCCGCTTCTTCTATTTTCTCCTTCGGCCACGTCTCTTCTGGAGAATATAGGAAACTGGGACCGCGAAACCATCGATGATCCCTATTGAAATTTTGAGGTACATCTCTAGTGGCATCATCGGCCACATTTTCTCCAGTGGGAATCCAGCGCCATTCACTGACTCTTGTCTCTTCCTCTATTTCAGCTACTCTATGTGCAACAAATGGCTTAAACACCCGAGGACCTGAGCGCAACCACGCGAGTACTGTACGAGAATCTGTCCAAAATATTCTACGTCTTGGTTTTAGATCATGTTCCGTTTCCACATTTCGGGCTAGACGGCATCCAAGCACGGCAGCTTGCAATTCCAGTCTTGGAATAGAAACTAATTTTATTGGTGCCACTCTACCCTTTGCCATAACTAGTGAGACCTTCACGTCCTCATTTCTTAATACAGCACGCCAGTATACAGCAGCCACATACGCCGTCTGGCTTGCATCCACGAAAATGTGCATCTCTAGATCATTGGCCACCGAACAACCTGGATAACAACGTGGAACGTAAAGGTTCTTTAACTGTTTCATATGACCTAGCCAATCGAGCCATTTTTCATTCAAATCATCTGAAAGGAGGCTGTCCCATAGAAGACCGAGTCGCCACGATTCTTGTAATATACCTCTTGCGGGCAAAGTTATCGGTGTAATAAGACCCAAGGGGTCAAAAAGAGACATAATAACTTTCAGGAATTCTCGTTTAGTGGGTCGCTTGGTCCCTTCGAGTACTTCCAGATTAGGCCTTTTAATATCCAGATTAAAAGTAAGGTGATCATCAGTGGTTCTCCAAACCAGACCCAAAGTCTTTTCCAAAGGAGCTAATGGGCTATTTTGAAGCTCGACTTCCTTACTTCTATTCTGGAGTTGCGGCTCCATCTCGGCTATAACTTCAGGTTTGTTACTCGCCCATTTTTGTAAATGAAATTTTCCTTGACGGTGCACAAAACTGACTTCTTTTGCTATACGCTTAGCTTCTTCCACAGAATCAAAACTTTGGAGATAATCATCCATGTAGTGGTTGCGACAAATTGCATCCGCAGCTTCAGGGTACTCCCGTCGATATTCTTCAGCATTTAAATTTTTTATATAAATTGCAGTACAGGGTGAAGACGCCGCACCAAAAATCACTCTCGTCATACGATATTCTTGAGGTTCATTTTCGCGTCTATCACCTCGCCATAAAAAACGCAATGCATCCCTGTCCTCAGTCCTAATTTTGATTTGAAGAAACATTTCACGAATATCTCCTGACACAGCAATTGGTCTCTGTCGAAAGCGCATCAAAACTCCAGGTAGCGATTGTAACAGATCTGGTCCGGTAAGTAACATGTCATTCAAAGATATCCCATTCGTTTTAGCAGCAGCGTCCAGAACGATTCGCGGTTTCGGTTTTGATGGATTAATCACAGCAAAATGTGGTAGGTACCAAGTGCGGCCAGAACGAGACGAAGGTAGGGCCTCCTCAGCATAGCCACATTCTAAAAGATACTCAATTTGAGCATTATACTCCATCTTCTGCTTAGGGTTTTTATCTAATTTCTTCTCAATCGCTATCAATCTTCTTAAAGCATTCTCTCTATTTTCTGGTAACTCCAGTTCTTCTTTGCGCCATAACAATCCCGATTCAAAACGTCCATCAGGAAGACGGTGGCTGTAGCTCTTTAATAATGACAACGCGCGTTCCTCTGGATCATTTTTTTGACGTTTTGGTTCGATTCCTAGTGAATCTATACTTAAAAACTGCTTGAACAAATCTTCTAATTTATTCTCATGATTTTCATCTTCTTCTTCATTATGATTTACCAGCTTTAATACACTACCTTTTCCAGGACCCTTAGTAGGCCCATGCAATACCCAACCTAATTCCGTTAGTGATGCAACTGGATCTCTGCACCCACCACTTCTTATCTTCCTCGAAATAATCAAATGCCAGTTGTCCTGGCCAATAAGAAGAGTAGGTGTACCTCGATCATATGTAAGATCCTCGGTTATTTCCAGAAGGTGATCACAACCTTCTATCATATCTGCATCCACCGATTGGTGATTAAGATTTAAACTATCTATTGTTCGTGCTTCTATTTTGTGCTCCTTATCCGTGTGAACACCATTAATATAGAGACTCACTCTCCTTGAACTGGAAGCCTCCGTACGTGCTCCTGCCACCCCTTCAATAATAAAAGACTCTTCTGGACCTGTAAGTCCAATCTCAGAAGCAACTTCTTTCTCTATAAGAGTGACCGATGACCCCTCATCAAGCAACGCAAATGTAGTCATGGTCCCCTTGGGACCTCTCAAACTTACTGGCACAATCTTCAACAAAGCTCTACCAACTTTCTGTCGAGTCGTAGCTACAAACGCTGATTTTCCGGCTGGTTCTACTGGCGTCTCTGAGGGAGACGCTGAAAAATGCAGAAGTGAATGATGAGACGCCTTGCAGCCTTCGATCCCACATGGCTTATAGGAACACCTATGACGATGATTGCGACGTCCTAAACATCTAAAACACAGGTTCAAATCTTTAGCCTTCTCCCATCTACATTTACTCTCCAAATCCATGAACTGTTTACAGTCTTTTATGTGATGTAAATGATGACAGACAGTGCATTCATAGCTTTGTTTCTTTGGTGTTATGGACGTTCCAGGTGTTGCAGTAGTTGATGCCACATTTGTTACAAACGGTCTTCTTTGTGATGATGAGTGATGAACATTTTCAACCTGAGCATATCGACTGCAAAGGTCCGCCTCGCGGGAAAAGAAAGAAGATAATTTAACTAAGTCCGCCTCTTCCTCAGGTCGCCCCGCAGCGTAGTCATACCAACGGTACCTCAAAGTCGGTGTCATCTTCTCCACAACAGCTCTCACAGATTCCGGGTTAAATAAGTAGCATTCCTTTTTTAAAGCCTTGATGACTGTTACAATATTGACTATCTTGCTTGAAAAAATACAAATATCACGAGGATTATCAGAAAGTTTAGAAAGTTGTTTAATCTTGTCCATCTCCATAATAACTAATGCATCAGGTCGTCCAAATCTTGCTTCCAAAAGTGACAAAATCTCTCCAGGCTCCACATCTGCTATAAACAAAGAAATGGCAGCTTCCTTAGCTGCCCCTTTCAGGCTTCTTCTTAACCGCACCAAATTTTCCACTTTAGAGAAATTATTGCTAGTTTCATTATATGCTGCTCTAAACGCTAACCACTCACTACTTGCCCCGCTAAAAATAGGTAACTCAAATAGCGTTTTTGGGCTATGCATCGCTCGTGCGGCTTCAGTAAGCGCAGATACGAGTGTCTTAATATCGAGCTGCTGATTCGAAGTTGTTTGAGCATCATGATCGTTTGAATCCAACCAATCTCTAACTAAACTATCTCTCTCTCTGAAGCCTTTATTTTCCGCCAAGCTATCCAGCTCACTACCCTGCGCTTCAATAGCCGCTAATTCAGCTTCAGCGAAAGCGGCTGTAGCGCGAGCCTCTTCTACTCTTGCAGCTGCTAATCTTTTTAAAGCCTCTGCCCGCTGCACACTCTTCTTGCTCACCACCGATCGCTTCTCCGAAGGAGCCTTAGGGTATTCGTGTAATGACTTCTCTGATTGATGATGAACGGCTGCCATTGATGCAGGAGCTGGTGCTTGCGGATTTGCTAAGTCATCGTCTTCGTGTGTAGGATGTACTGGGGCCGATTCACATTTTACGGCCTGGCGTCTGAGCGACCTAGTAATTGGCATGTTTGGGAGAAAAAAAGTAATTAATCAATTTAAAAGAAATCTCAACACTCAACATACACGCCACGCCCAAACGCACAAATAAATATAATTTTATTCACTACACAAAAAAGTTATTGAAAAGAACTCGTTACTACGAAACGAACACGAAAATAATTTACGTATTAGGTACGTACGAACACAACAGCAGAATACTATTATTTATAATTGTAATACCGCACTCGAACACTATTATTTTATTTTATTTCAAAACGCAACGTAAAAATTAAATCACGAAATTATTCACACTAATATTTTCATAAACACACACTTTAATATTATATAAATATAACTTAATGTCCATTTAGTTTCACAAAATATATAACGAACCGAACAACTATTAATTAATCACTAACATTCACTTTAAACGTAGGTAGGTTCACTATCACAAAAAAATAATGAATAGGTACCAGTATGAAACAAATAACTATTTCAACAAGTATTTTATTTAAATACTTAAAACGAATCGAACGAACAATAATTTAATAGCTATTTATTTCATAACTATTTAAGTAATTATTTATCACCTCACTAACACTTAACAGGTTTATTTATTACGTACTTCGATGAAACGAAACAAATAACTAATTAACTATTAAAATAATAAAACGAAACGAACAATAATTTTAAATAGCTATTAGATTTCACGAAATACGCAATTTACCTATAAAATAAATCACTGTGCATTCCGCAATAAAAGTACCTAACGTATAAGAACCGAGAACAAAGGAAACAAAGGGCGTGCGCGTGATTCACTATAATATTCACTTGCACACAAAACTTCACGATTCAAATCACTTTTATACGATTACACACTTCACTAATTGTCTATAAATGTTCAAAGATCCGGCCGAAGACCAAAATGTTGCTGACGAGGCGAAGAATTAAAAGACTATTTTCGAAAAAAGTGTGCAGCTGCGGAAGCAGTGTCGAGCGGCGTGTAGTGTGGTCAGTGACCTTAGGCGAATGATCGAGACGATAGCACACCACACGCTCGCCCGGCCCCCGCCCCCCGTAGTTGCATCACACTATTTATTAACAACTAAACAAAGAGCAATTTTATCGTGCACAATATCTTTATGTCATATGTCATTAAAATACATTTTACTAGTGAGTTATGTATAATCAATTGTAATTATTCGGTACATAGATTATTTGTTTTTCGTCGCATGTTGACAAATATACTAATAATATTGACACTATAAACAGTGCGAGCTTGTTAATTATTCCCATGACATTGAGATAGCTATATCGTTAATAATTACAGAAGATATGATATCTAGCGAAAATTTTATTACATTTATAAGCTAATTACATAATTAAAAAATATAAGAGCCTTTGTGATGTGGTGTTGGAGGTGAATGGTGCCGATACCATGGACTGCAAAAATCCAACAAATCCATTCCCAACCAAATAAAGATTACAAGACTGTGAGGTATCATTAACAAACGGGTGCTTAGGTACTTTGGCCACATTGTAAGGAGAGAACCCGATAGACTGTACCAACTGGTAATGGTAGAAAGGAGTGAGGACAGGAGAAGTCGATGTCTTTCCGTTGGTCTGACCAAAAGACAGATATTTATTTACTGCCCATAGACGGCCAAATTTCAACAAAAAATATTATAAAACTATTAAATAACTAAGCCACCTTTGCAAAATCCACTTTTGCTATCCATTGATTATCTTTAAGTATACACTTTAATCATCGATAATACGCTTCACAAAACTATTGAGCTTAAGTGTAACCGTGGAATGGGAGCTTCTTGACGCTGGACCGTGCGACACCAATACACAGCAAAAAGGTTATATTTCGGGCAGCGGTGATAATTGTCTGGAAGACTGTACTAGTTTCATAATCTCACCCAGTACGCGCTTTCCGTTTCGTGATTAATTATGCTTAAACCATACCCACACACCACATACACAAATTCATGTACTTACCCTCACTTTTACACCATCACACAACACAGCCAAATTATGTATCTCTTAGCTAAATGAATTGAATATTTTTTATTGCTTGTTTCCTTTTGTAAATTTGTAAACAATTTTGTAGGTAAATATTATGTGTTCCATTTCTGGCTACATTTTTAGTGAAATTGTTTGTTATTATATGTAATGTTTTGTTAGCTGTAGGATTACGAAATAAGTAAATAAATCAAATTTGATCAAAGCTAAATGCTTACAAAGTTCTAGTGAATCATACCCTAAAACCTCCATCAAGAACTTAGTTGGATAGAGGTAAGGAAAGAAGTTGTATCTTCTTTTATATAAATTTCTCAGTAACTTCATCTTCACCCTTTCAATCATTACCCTAAAGTACCTTTCACGAGAGGACTATATGATGCAGCTAGTGCCATGATAATAACGAAAATAGTATCCTAGTGGCAGTGTCCGAGCAACCAGCTGAATTCCGCAAGGCAAACCCTAACCTCCTTAATTCAGAATCTGTAATGGGTCTCAACATCCCTGATTCCTTATGAGAACATGTGCAGGTAAGGCGGCAAGTGGAATAGGGCTATAGAAAAAAAGATAAACGGGAAACTAAAATACGTTATACTGTAGATATATTCATGTCATCATAAAAACTCCATACGACTATTCTTAGAATTTTAAACGTTCCAGCGATATAATACTTAAAATAGTGCAAAAAATAAATGCATTTGCTTTTAGTACACTCCGCCTTGCCAACTCTTGGAAAATGTACTATTTCATAAATTCATAAATACCAGGGACTCAATACGCTTAGAAACTTCGACTTTGTGTGTTATATAAAAACTTACTCTTATTTCCAAATTATTGTAGGTGTTTTCTTAAAATCTGAATTTAAAATTATAATGCCGATGAGTTTCTTTGGTTAAATTGTTATTAAACACAGTTGGTTCGAACTGGATTTGGATAGTCTGTATATTTGAAAAGGCTTTACGCTATGACAGACATAATTCTGGTGAAACCGGGGTTAAGTAAAAATAATTATATGGTAATGTTCCGCGTAAGAATAATTTGATTAAAACTTATATACTTTATAGATTTAGTTACTGTAGTAAAGAAATCCAAAGATGCCGGTACTAATAAGCCGAAATCAACTAATCTTAATATATACCTATAAATTGTTTGTCCGCTATGGACTCCTAAATAACCGAACCGATATCAATAAAATTTTCACAGCGTGTGTAGTTTGATCTAACTTAAAAGATAGGATAGCTTATTATTATTATTTTATTACAAAATATTAGTTTATTATTTGATAGTCACAATTCTAACAGATGGCGCTGTGTTGAAAGTACCAACGTTTCACATAAGCTACAATTTAACGGCATAACCACCAAAAAAGTATGGTGTCCCCATGACTGTTGTTCTCCTACCGTTTCCCTTGAATAGTTTGCTACTATGTAATATAACAAAAACCTTAGCCACAGCAAAGTTTGGCCGGGTATAAATAAAACAACTGTACCTAGTAAGACTACCGAACGCCTTCAATAAACAATATTGTCTAAACCTAGATAAGGGAGTTGCCGTAAGATACTACTAAAAGTAAGTTGTAAAATGTATTGAAGGCTTCGATCATAAATAAATACACATTTTATTATAGGTTCAGGGTAGGAAATAAAACACCTATAGACGGTGACTGCCGTGAATTTGACGTTTTTAATTATAAATATTTTTATATTGAAGTTATTTCAAATTTTGTAATTTATTGGAACTTTGTAAGTTTGTAAGGGTAAGTTTTTATTTTTGACTAACTATACCCAGCCACGCTTCCCTGTGGCACATTGTGATTGAATGGTTGAGAAATGAGAAACAAAACAAAGAATATATATCATAAGTTGAAATTTGCAATACTTGTGGAAAAATGAAAAAAAAAAATTATAAAAAAATAGATAAAAATAATCCTTGATGCGGATTATGTCATGCTATGCAGAACTTTTTGAGTTTTTGAAGCGTACAACATAACATTTTTATACATATAGATTTATAGTTGTGTTTTGTATTTTTAAAGTTATTTAAAATGTTTTAACTTTCCGAAAGGTTAATGTCGTTTACCTGTATAAGGTGCACCATCGAAATGGTAATAAAAACATTGTTTATTTATGTGGTGAAAATTACCACACAAAAGGTTTGGTGTGAAGTATGTATATACTGGCATATAAGAAGTTGGCTACAAACTCGTTATAAGAAGAATTTATTATTATTAAAAACTAGCTGGCCTGGCTCGCCTGGCTCGCCTAACAGTCGATTCTTTATTTTTTTTTTATATTTATTCTGCTATTCCGGACACCGGTCTAGCTAGTAAGATAGAGAAAAGAAATTTCATAAGACAACAAATACATTATGTCAAAAAATAAAAATGTACCTTCCCGGAACCCCTCCACTAACCTTGAACTCTATTATGGTATTAAAGTTCAAATTGACGTACGTACGTGTTATTACGTATATTTTGTATGGAAATATAGAAAAGTGTTGTTTTTAGACTTTTTCACTCAATTTTTTTAAGTTTTCTCTCCGTAAGAACCATCCTCGTACTTCAAGGTATATTATAAAAAAAAATCAGACAAATCGTTCAAGCCGTTTTTATGTTATGTCGTGACAACGATGTTTCATTAAAACGGGTTTCATTTTTATATATATAGATGTCTTACAGAAAAGCATTGTATTTCTTTTATATAAATAAAACCTTAAATTCTGATCTATCTTTCATTAGGATAGCGTCAAAATCCTTTTATTTTTCTAACTTTTAAGGCTTTTATTTTTCTAACTTTACGGTAATATTTAATAAATTTTTAATAGTTTTATTTCAGTCAGTTACTTATTTGTTGTTCTTTTTTATAAATATCCTTTACCCATTTGTTTTATTTTACATAATTAAACCATAATATTTTTTCTGTTGACCTCACAATCACAGCTTCAAGTTTCTATATGAAGAAATGTTGGAAAATCCTTTTTGGATTTCGTAATCTATATATATAAAAGAAAAATGGTCTTCGTTTGAGGCTCCTTCACGCCTAAACCACTGATCGTATCGACATGAAACTACTGCCGTTCGATGCGAAATTTTCCTAGATGGTTTATGGCTATTTATTTTTTTAAATTCCAACGTTCCTTCATTTTTTTATTGCTGTTTTACTTTTATGAAAATTTATGCATACGGACTTCCTAGATCCTGAAAACGTCAACATCTGTTAAAAACTCGATTTACGAAAATTTTCAATTTTCTTAGCGGGAAGTTAAAAAGAAGAATAATAAAAATATGAAAAAAAATTATAATGAAACATAAAATTTTATTTATTTCCTATTTTAATACGCCTAGCAAAGCAGGCGGGAAACGGCTAGTATATGTATATGTATAATCTCCACGACCTAGGTAGCTAACAGTGTTTTGCGTTGATACTGATTGTTATATTGCTTATGACCAAATTATGGACTAATTCAGAAATTTGTTTGTCTCACATATTTTAGACTAATTAACATAATATATAATTTATAATTTTATTATAATTAAGATCTCAGTATGTCATAAAAGCACAGATGTTTCAAAGTACCACTTAAACATTAAAGCAGTCACCAAATGCATTCGATTTCCACGACTTTGGTGCATAGAATTCCAATACATTGAAAGTAACGTGTATTTGTAATATTTATTATGCGGAGATCCGACTTGGCTTTATGCACTGCATTGCGACTTTTTAATAGCCTAGTCGTCCCTCTAAATCATATAAGGCTTCTACCTGTCTCTGTTGTTACAAGAAATGTAAAATATATCTCACGGAAAACTTAGATACGCTTTTTCTAGTTGTTTATGATATTTAAATGTTTTGTGTATATGTATGTATATATGTGATACAATTTTTGGTTTTCGAAATGTCGTATCAGCCTAATGGGGCATGACATATTTCTATATGTTAGATTGTCTATTTATATATACCGACAAGTGGATCAAGTAAATTGTGGTCGATGCAGGATTCCTTCAGCCTTCCTGCGTCGTACGAGCACGTACATAGCCGGAATTCGAACACATGACCTGAACTCGCATGGTTCACTAGGATATCTTGGCCATAAATTGTATGCATAGATCTTTTTATATATATAAATGTTTCGAACGATTAAAATTAAATTAAATAAAATGTAGTATGATAAGTATCTATGCTATTTAAACTATTTAAACTATTTAAAACTATTTTTTAGATTTCTTACGGTTTATCTAGGGCGTTAACGTCTCCAGGGAATCAGTGGGAAAGTTTCAGATAAAAAAAAAAACTTTAATCTCGACCTGATAAAAGTTCAAAACTAAACTCACAATGTTCAGCATAGCGCCGATTACTCAAAACATTTCAGTTTTTGTTTTAGCCAAATTTTAAAAATTAAAATATCAGACGAGCGACCCCTCTCTACCCGCTACAGCTTGGACGGATTACCGATTTATTCATGATAAGATAATATTTTTTCAATCTTTAAACCCATGACTTTTCTGACAGGCGGATCTTTCCTCTACTCGATTTCGGAGTACTTAAATACGCAAATGTTTAAAAAGTTCCTCTAAGATATAAAAGGCGAATGAATTAATTAAATATGGTAGTTAAGCTTCATGTAGTATAATTATAATATATTATTTATTTATTTGTACTTTGTTACCTTATACAAAAACATACATATAAAAGAAAATAAAAAAGCAGGTTACCTAAGTTACAAGGCCACGGGCGGCCTTATCGCTAACAAGCGATTTCTTCCAGTCAACCCTAATATGGAACATAACAGACAACAGAGGGTAAAGTACAAGAAGTTATATATAATTATAAAATAATATATAATTCTTATATACTTATTATTATATTATTATATTAGTATGTATATGTAGTATTAAATGCTGTCCATACCACCACCTTGGTTAGCAAGAAAAGATTTGTGTATTTAATAACAACAACAATACGAAGAAATACCTAATTCCAAACATATAACAATATCATAATCGTCTCAGTGAACACAAGATACTAGCTGTTACCACGCCCACATAAGTGTTTATACCATACATCATCAATCTACATGCAACGTTGTGGTTATGAGGTCTGCGGTTAGGTGACGTCCACATGCTAAATAGTAACAATATCATCCTAAACTGACCCAATATTAATGTGTTTATTTAATATTATACTAGGCGAGCTCAGTTCGGTTTATTCGTTTTAAGTAGATATGTATTACAATGTGTAAGATTTGGGAACCCTTTAAAGTAAGAAATACCTGGTGTCAGGGTTCCCAGCTCTTTCATAACAAACTTAAATATAAATTCCTTAAAATATATGTACATAATTTAACTACATCTTTTACTTTATTTACTTTTCAACTGTTATCAACACGCCTGAGTGCATGAGTGAGTGTGTGGGTGCAAATGTAAGTAAGTGAGTGAGTGAGTCAGTGTGTGAATGAAAAAAGTGTGTAACTACATACTAGGTCTCAAAAGCATCTCTAACACTGCGCCAGGTATGCTCAGAAGCCAGTCCTTTAGTCGTATCTTTACATTGTAGACGGTGAGCGCGTAGATTTGAAGCAGCCTATTCACTGAGACTTTGATAATACAAAATTCCACTATTGATATTTGTCGTTCCACAAGTGAGCGTTTTTTGCACAGTACTATATGTATGCACTATGCATGTGGAATTCGTGGTAGTATTTGCCTATCAAAGTTTAGCAATTCAACTTAGGGTCCTTACTGAAAAGAGTGTACCAATTCTTAACAGACTTCTTCAATTACATAACATTATATGTAAGTAGTTGCGGCTGTTTCACCGCAGAGGAATCAGTCACCCACATAGTCCTGGAAGGCGTGGCTGTGGCTAATCTACGTACTTAACTCCTCGGAGCAGTGAGGTCATTGAATCCTTCGAAGCCTTCTAAGTGCCCAGGAGACTTCTGTGATTATGGAAGGTGCTAGGTGCTATTTGTTGTGTTTCTCCGAGGGAGTCGGTACGGAATAAGTTTAAGGAATTAAATATTATGACACTATCTGGTCAATATATTCTTCAAGCCTTGTTGTATGTCCAAAAAAATATAAACGATTTTAAAACAAATGGTGACTTTCACCAGTATAATACGCGAAATAGAACTAATTTGAGTGTACGACCAACCAGGCTCCAAAAGATAAACCACTCCTTATATGGAAATTGTATTCGTTTTTACAACAAACTCCCAAGCGAAATTAGAGTATTATCACTAAATAAATTCAATGCCCTCGTTAAACGAAAATTAATCAACAAAGCTTTTTATTAATTTGAGGACTACTTAAATGATCCTAATCCTTGGGATTGAATTGCTCCATTTCAAACAATTTGTATGACAATACTTGGCGATTAAAAAGAGTGGCGGAAAGTTTCTTGCCAGTTCTTTTTACCCGCTCTACGCCCTTGACTTGCGAACTGGTAGTTAATGTAAATTTACGATTAATTTAACTTGACGATTCAAAAGTGTACTTGGTTACCCACTTGAATAGAGATATTTTGAGTTTGAGTTTGAGTTAGCCAGGACTTGAAGTGGAAACTAAGTCTACCAGCAATTATGTAAATAGTTTGTTGTATGCATGGCAATGTCTTTAATCGCTCTTGTACTACATCGATTGTGTAAATCTACGGTGAACTGAATTCCGTGCACATACTGAAACCTACAGCTATTAACCTACTTCACTGTGACTTTTGATTTATATAGATATGGTAAAATATTAGTCTATTGAATTAGATGTTTTCCCCATCAATAGACTATATAAGTAAGGTGCAAAAGTTTACGAATTCGCCTAAAACATTTCAGTATAATGTTTTATAAAACTTAATATATTTTATATATTAAGTACCCATGGAGTTAATTGCGTCTGCATTTATGGACAGGTTATTAAAGGAGAAGGTTTATACGTTTTTTTACCAGCTGATGACTTTGAATGCGTCGCTCGCATTCGCACCCTTGTAAAACAAATGATACAATTTAGTTTACAACTTATTTAATAGTTATATGGCACCTCTATTTTTATATAATAAAGCTGTTAATTTTCTGTTATAAGGGAGTAATCTCTTATACTGAACTGAAAAACTAAAAGACTTTCTTGGTATTAAAACCGTTTCATACAGCGCACTCACGATGATATATTATTGAGTTCTTGACAATGACAGACGACGATAGATAGACGAGATATCTATCTTTTATATTTCTATACTAAATGAGTCCTCCCTTGCATTGTGTCTGTTCACGATAAACTCAAAAACTACTGTATGGAATTTATTTTCTGTTTTTTTTAAGTTATACTTCTTTAGGCGCGTTATGAAAAATTGATGAGAGTGAAATTTTACGATGCGAACGCACCTGAGACACAAAGTTGTCAGTGTGATTATAGCGTGCGCGAGCGAGATGGGAATAAGATAATCTAGAAGTAAAAAGAAATAGAATATGCGTGAAGTTAGCAGCTTTGCCAAGAATTTTGAATGAACATGACATTTACCTTTTAAACAAATAAAGGAGTTTTAATTATTTTTTCAAAGAAATTTAGGAATGCTTTTTCACAAAGACCTATTGTTACTTAGTTAAAAGGTTATAAAAAATACGTAGTTATTAAATTGAATGAATAATATAATAAAAAAATATTATTATTAATATTAATTAATAATTGAATAATATACAAGATATTAAATATTATTAAATTATTAACGTTAAATATTTGTTATTAATTATTTAATATTTTAAAAAAATAAAGAAAGCCAAAGAAGTATAATTTCTTACGCGCGTACGTAAGTACACGCACCTTTTTTTTAATATCTAGAATGCTTCATAAGAAAGGTAAGTGCCTAATATTTAAAAAGTGTCTCTTGACTCACTACGGAATAATGTTTAATAACGGCATATAAAAGTAATTTTGCTAATTTCGTTACTAACGTATCTAAATTTAAGTTTAACAGTGTGAGGGAACTTTAATATAATGTTGTAGTTCTGCACGAAATAAATTTGTAATATAAGAACATTTTAAAAAAAGCTTAGATATTTTAATTTTTCTTTTTGATGAAATATACATATTATGTGTAAAGTATAAAACCTTTATGTTGTTAACATTTTAAAACACACACAATTTCAAACTTTTTAATTTGGAGACTAGACTGCTACGAGTACTTGAAACATAAAATAATTAATGGACTCCAAAAGTTGGTCGCATTAAAAACATTTAAACGGACTCAAAACTATGTCTGTCACTATATCAAATTAACAAGGCTACAAATACTAGTAAAAATGCTAACAAGTTTGAAATTAAAAAATGGTTAAAACCTTCACACATTTAATACAATTTATAATAATTTTAACAGCGTACATTTATTGGATAACTGTCGGGAGCGCCGATCCATTTAATTTCTGACGTGAAAATCTCTGCTCTATGAAATTAATATTTTGGAATTTGAGTTATTACCTACCTTACGCTTTTTTAATTAATTAAGTATTTCCTACCTGCAGTTTTATCTAAAGAGCTAAAATATGTTTGTATAAATAGACAACCTAAAAAGTTTTTCTTTCTCGGTAAGCAACACAAATTCGTGTGTGTATATCTCTAAATTAACGTCGTGTACTTCAAAAACGTCATGCCTTAAAAAAGTATTAAATCAATTCTATTAATGGAGTACTTTGTAAAGTATTTTATAAAATAATGTAGATGAAGCTTCAAGCGTCTGCAATAAGAATTAACGATTACCGAAACCGACGGGTGCATCATCCTATTATGCCTCGCTTTTATTTAAAGGACTGTCATTTTAATCAGTATTTAACTGCAAATGCGACCCCTCTTTCTTCAGATCCTTAGTTTCTTTGGACCGATAGCAGGTAGAGTAGAAGGCTTAAGGTCCCAATGAGACCCCTATAGGAGTTTCGTAGCAAAATTTAGAAGTCCCGTATTTGTCATTCTCTCGATGTCTACGTTACTTCTTTAAAATTATGTGCGATAGCTCATTGGATCCGGAATGACGTCTAGAAAAATGTGCTAAAAGCGTCTATTAGCACATAAAAAATTGCAAAAGTTATAGACAATTAAAGATGAAAAAAAAATGGAATTCAGTTTTTTGCCAATATTTAATAAGCTATTAATATTTAAAAAATTTAAAATAAATATTCTGAAAGAAGAGGAAATTTCCAATAAAAAACTCTCTACTCTCGGAACTCTATCTCCATTATTTATAACTTTAATTTAACGCTGAAAATAGGTCTGCGCGTGACATTTTTAGGATTCGCGCGAGGCGTCGGAAGCGAGTACGGCACATTAATTAATTTATTTAAGGTATTGAATATTATTTTTAAAATTTGAAAAAATTATGGTGTGTTCTGAACACTATAATTAATTTATTCCCGTTGGAAATTTTACTTAAAGTTAATTTTTCAACAAGTTAAATAATTGTTAACTAACGAAATTTTCTCGAACGACCGTCTTAATTGTAAGTGAAAAAAAATGTTTAGATAATGGTCGTAAAAATTTCGCTTCGTAGAGCCTTTCTTACATACATACTTAACAAGATCGTGCCATAAAACTTAAAGAAATATTTATACTTTGTTTATAACAATTTTTTTACTTAAACAAAAACTTAAAAATCCAAGTAATGTTGTTAAAAATTTTTTTTTCCTAAATCATCATATTATCGTTTTTTTATTAATACAAGATATTTATTGATTTGCAAAAAAAAAAATTCCCGCCATTTGTTGATAATTTTTTTTTAAACAAATTGATTAAATCAATTGTTTAAAAAAAAAAATTCCTTCATAACAATTTTTAATTGTTTATAATCGTTTTTTTTTATATTTCTATTGTTTAAATAATTAGTTAAGATTTTGTTTTTTCTAAAAATCATAATTGACAGTCCTCTATAAAGTAACAGAAAAAAATAATTTTTTATTCAACATTTCTATTGTTTATTAACGTTATAAACAAATATTCAACTTTTTTTTCTTTTTTTTCTAAAACTTCTAAAATTAACAAAAACAACCATATATAACAAAGTATAGAATTAGTTTGAAATTGAAATTTCTTAAATATTAATAGCCTATTAAATATTGGCAAAAAACTGAATTCCATTTTTTTTTCATCTTTAATTGTCTAAAACTTTTGCAATTTTTTATGTGCTAATAGACGCTTTTAGCACATTTTTCTAGACGTCATTCCGGATCCAATGAGCTATCGCACATAATTTTAAGAGTAGTATCTCTATTTTGTTCCATTTTCAACTTGTCGACTAGACTACTGTAAAAAATATGAATAGTCCAACAAAGTGAATAATAAGTACAATTTAATGAATGGTCTAGTGTAACAATGGAAAACTAGTTGTAAATTTTTAAGAACGTTTTGGTCGTCTAAACTGTTACTGACTTTTTATTACTTTATTAAAGCTTACCACATCAAAGCTCTAAATCTACGATATATGTCACAAACCCTTTCATATAAAATGTATTAGAATTACAAAAAAAAACTATTAAAATATACACAAGATATAATAAAAATACAATAAAATTACCAGATTTTTTTCTTGAAAATACCAGCAAAACAGCGGATTCGGAATCCTGAACTCATAGGTTGGTTTTTGCAGAAGAAATTTCGAAAACTTTGCTTATTTTAGACCTTCGGAATGAGTAAGGGTATTACACCGTAATATTCGTCTAGTTCACTGAGGTCTGAAGTTTTAATTGTTTCGTCAATACGTTTTAGTTATTGACAACTCGAAAGTATCAACATCACTACCCCTAATTTATTTGGACCGTGAATTTTCGAGCAAAAATTATACATACTTGGTAAATTCCGACGAATTTTTTCCGCTTAACAGTCAATGAATGACGAGATTTTTTTTTTTTAAATTAATTCAAAATTATTAGATTCAATTTCAATAAATACATCGACAGGACTTCAACTTCAACGCTTAGCGGTATTTTTAAAACCAACAAATACGTGAGCAGTCAGTTGCTTTTCGTAACATAATTATGCGTTTAAAATAAATTTAAAGAAAAACTAGATGATATTATTGATTTGATATCCCCTACGTATAAACGGTTAACTTAGACTTGACCGACTGGCTTTTATAAAATTTATAATGTAGAACCAGTCATCTATCGAGTTTTTATGAAAACATGTATAAATATACACATCGGTAATAGAATCATCAACTTCAAATATTTTATAAATAATTTCAGAAAAAAATAATATCAAAATAGATAAATTTCTAGAGAGATTCAAACATTCATTACGCTCTCCTCTATTTTTGACGTGTCGTATAAAGCGTACGGACCTTCGATTTATAACAAATGTATGGCTAGTTTGATTAGGAATACTTATTCCGGAGGAAGACAAATCTAACAAAATTAAAATTATAATCCTAATTATAAATATAAAAGTGCAGGCAGCCTGGCAATATTTAAATTTAGACTAAAAGACCATCTCTTGACTGATCCCAGTTACCTGCGTAAATGAAAGTC
Organism: Pieris melete; assembly: GCA_963693345.1. Lineage (NCBI taxonomy): Eukaryota > Metazoa > Arthropoda > Insecta > Lepidoptera > Pieridae > Pieris > Pieris melete. Next base: position 250,555 of record CAVNZK010000080.1, read on the forward strand.
CACCCAAGTTATACTTCTCTAATTGATCCTTGAAGCTCTTCAATGACCCACGACGTGTTAAATTGTACCTTAAGTATATAAGTTCTCATGTAAGTGACTATTGTCTGTTATGAGAATAAATGTCTTCAAACCTAATAAGTTCAGGCGTTCCCGAGTTATAAATAGGGACTTTCCATTCCGACTTTATTATACATATAAACTAGTACTATTCGCGTTATAAAGCGCACTAAATGAAAACATGTCGTTATTCTATAATTAACGTAAAATACTCGACAAGTGACGGTTCAAGTGATTCTCCCAATATTCATCTCCAAAAGATTAAATACGTCTTCCACAATACTATAATCAAGTAGCTATTTATTAATTATTACTTAGTTAAACAGATCTTGTCCGTATTTATACATTTAATTAAATATTTGTACTACAAGTGTGAAATCCTCTTAAACAGGTTCCATGATGAAATTGCGGCGCTTTGTGTACTTGAGTGGTTGCTTGTTCGGCTTAGATGCACTATTTGCCCTTAGGCACTGCAGTCAAGCTAGATATCACCTGTTAGTATACATAGGTAATTGAGTAATGTATATTGAATGTATACCTTATTCCGTTCTCTGCATTATATTCGATCAGTTTTCATCTATGTATGCGTAATCAGAATCATTAGTACGCTATAAAGGAATCGAGATTAACATTAATTAATTATTAATTAATTGTGATAATTAATTGATTATCACAATGTGTCCTGGTGGGTGTGTTAGAAATAGCCTCGGTGTTTTATGGGTGAGAGGGTTTACGCGTTGAACTCATATTCTAGAACTATAAGTTTGCAAAGAAGTGAAAAACATCCCTGAAGTCATACTATGCTGAGAATGCCCTTACGCACCACCTCTCAAGTGAGGCAACCAACCTAAGATTGCGGTGATAGCGTTAATTTAGAATTATTGATGTATAAACTATCTTTAAAGATCCTTTATATACCGTTCTAACGAAATAAGAAGCTTTTTTCAGAAAGGAAAAGAAGTAATAATGAAAGAAGTTGTAGAACGTAAGGAAACATTACATTATACTGTTCCTTTTTATGTAATTGTGAATACTTTTTTGCAGTGTTAGCCTAGTGGCTTCAGCGTGCGACACTCATACCTAAAGTTGTATGTTCGATCCCCAGATGTGCACCAATGGACTTTCTTTCTATGTGAAGGAAAAAATCATTTCTAAGACATGTCGGTTTCACATGTCTTAGACCCAAAAAGTCGACGGCGTGTGTCAGGCACTGGAGGCTAATCACCTACGTGTCTTAATTGACAAAAAAAAATCTTCATTAAAAAAAAAATTTAAATTGATTTAAAAATAATCATGACACAGTTTCAGAAATCTGTGGCCAAGACCTAAAGAGGTGATAGCGCCACTGATTTAATATTTTTAAATACTTTTTTGTGGAAATGGTATGAAATAGAACCATACACGTTCATTATATATCCCTTCTTCTTCTTCTTTAAGTGCCTCTCCATTACTGGAGGTTGGCCGTCAGTCTCTTGAAGCGTGTCTTGTCCTGTGCCAGATGCAGCAACTCTTCCGCAGTTGCAATATCCGTCCACTCCCTAACGTTGCGAAGCCATGAATTCTTCCTTCTACCAACACGCTGTTTACCCTGGATTGTACTGATTATAATTAATTAGAGGAGGTGGTAGCAGTCATGGCACAGCACGTGGCCCAGGTACGCAACTTTCCGTTGTTTAATGTTCTGCATAATTTTATCGACATTCCAACTCGTTTCAGAACCTTCTCGTTTGAGACCTTCTGGATCCAGCATATACGAAGCATGCGCCGATAGCACCACATCTCAATTTTTTTTAAAGTATCTTCTTTAATTGTCCAAGCTTCACAGCCGTACAAAACTGGCCATATGTAACAAAGGATAGTTATATCTCCCACAAAACGTTATATTAGGTGATTAATTGCGTTCAATTGAAAACGATTCGATCAAATAATGACTTAATGATGAATACAGATTGCGCATTTCAATTTGTGGCTCAGAAATCACACTAATGCCGATCATTTGTACGTCAATCCCGGGAATTAGTTAACCGGCCCTTGACAGAGCTTTTTGCCATAAATTAAATGCTGCCACAAAGGCCGATTCGTGTTAATGTTTAATGTGGCGTCAGTGAATCCTAACGTGGAATACGCAAATATCAAAATTACGTGTACCTACTATGGTAATTGGAGTTACTGCTTGCTGGGCAGGTTATCTCTATAAGTTTTTTAGGGTAATTCATCACCAAATTATATATATAAATCTTTTTCTTACGGGTAGTATGACACTTACAGTTAAGTATGTATTTTATATTACATTTTTGAATGTTACACTCAAAGTGGGTTTTTACTGATTTCATTTCCTAATAATGTCTTATTTGTATTCATTGATTTCGTATAAAATGTTACTTACTCCCCTAGCTGTGCGACGCACTCGTGCTGTCTGAAGATCGTATTAAGTTAATTTTTGGAAGCCAGGTGAGACCATGGAGAACATATGATAGAACATACAAGAGAAATGACACATCGAATTGATAGCTTACTAAATTTTTAATGGACACAATATATGAATTTGTTGTAACAACATTTATTTATTAAATTAGACACAGTATGCGTCAACATTATTTAATTGATTCTATACATAAAATGGAATTAGCGCGAGTATAAGTTTAAAAATTATACGTTAATTAAAATGTAAAGTTAAAATTTTATAATTAAGTTTTTATTTCGTCGCAACGTGAAAGTAAATTAAAATTTAGGTAGAAATCGCGTGTGTAAACTGATTAGTAAAAAACGAGGGTCGTGTAACCAAACGTATTTAGAACACCAAACACCCGTATTACTGACATTTATATTAAACTTAAAAGACATAAAACTATAATTATAATTTACATCTTAACGTTGAACAGGGTATCTGTTGGACCGACTATAATGTATGGTTTTGTTAGAATGTTCTCGATTTATATATTATTCACATTGAACGCTTAATAACTTACGTTATACTTTATCGGTCTTACTAATAAAAAATCACTATACATGAGTTATAACAAGGTGATAGTTATACGGTGAATAGAGCTTGTACAGTGCATAAACACCTCTTTGACCAATAATCGATGTGTATTGGTTGAATAACTAAACGACCCTTATTTATTGTTACCCTGGCAACCCGCCGTGTTTGATTGACGTTTGACTTAATAATTCTGATAGAAGTCATAATTCTAATGTAAGTTGTATTTATTTTAGCAACCAAAACAATTATATTCAGACAAAGAGGACTAGAATTTTACATAAAAAGCCACGTTCTGCAGTACAAAAGTTGGGAGAGGTTAGTATCAATGTGATAGAGAAAAGGACTATTTCATTCAAAAGCCCTCAACGATCATACTTAAATTTTTTAGGCATCTCAAATAGTGGAAAGTGCCAAACTCCGCAATACGGCAGTGTTCCAGTGTTTGCAGGAAGAGCATGAAACAAAACTAAGGCAAATGGCTGAAACACATGAGCTCAAACAGAACTTGCCGAAGCTCACAAATGGGCTAGACAGGAGCATCTTCTAAGGCTCAAATTATTACAGCAGCAATTAAATGAATAATTATATACTTATAAAAAAATAAAACCCCTGTTTTAAATGAAATATAACTTTTTATTTATTTCACGTCTTTAACTATCCACACCTATGTAAATAAAACAGCTTTAAAAATATGTTTCAATAACAGCAGCTCTAGCAGCTTGTCCAGCCTGATTGCTTGAGGGCGTCTAGGTTGGCCTTGGTTCTTCTGGAGCATTCTCAGTGTCATCATACGTAACATCCAGGTCTTCTTTCATATCAATAGCAATATTGTGGAGGATTGCCAGTGCTACTATATATAATTTGGCATTTTCTAATGACACTGAGAAGCCATGAAGAAGACACCTAAATCGAAAACCATCCACCTCTATTACTCTTTTCGACATCAGCTCACACTATGTCACAGATCTTCATAACATACTTCTTTGAAAAGCGGTATTTTGTTTTGAAATCACCATCCGAAAGTAATAACGGATTGCACCGAGTTTGGTATGCTTTGACTTTCCTTGGAGGCGGCAAATCTTCAATCGTATGTATTAGCTGCATATTAATATTATCTAAATCCATTCCATTTGATCTATAAAATCTATTTTCAACAAACACAAATACCTACTAACTTAAATCTTTCCTTGAACTAAACAGTCAAAAAAATGCTGTCAAACGCGAAATCAGATCAAATAACGCAATTTTTGTCCTATACACCCGTTAAACTAGGCCTCGGCGTTGTATAAGCATTGTACAAGTCTTCATACAAACCAGACACTATACATCAAACTTGTCAATTCAGGAATTATTAGTAACATTTTTCTTATAACAGGCTTATATGATGTGCATAATTCTTTATTAGTAAGACCGTATATGTATATAGGTACGGAATACTTTATGTTTTCTGATACTATTTTGTGCTCTTCACCAAGGCGTCTTTCTTGGAAGATTATTCATTCATAAAACTAAATCAAGCTTATAGTAGGTACTGTTTTAACTAAAGGGGTACGTCAAATTACGATATGAATATGGCATTACCCTAAAATATTAATTCCACTTGGTCTTGACAGATTTCGCCTCGAGTATTGTGATAATTTTGATATGGGATCAGTCTAATGTCACACGCTGACTTTTGGGTCTATCGTGTACGGGTTTCCCCACAGTCTTTTATTCACCATACGAGCGAGTGAGACTCTATGTTGTTCAATAAAATGTACAAGGAACTTTTTTTAAAAAATGTTTAATAATTTACAATCACTTGAGCAACAGGGATGAAAAATCTAATAACTATTGAAGATAAGGACCCTGTTTAACCTTAACTATTCATGCCTAACTCGTCATTTAAACTCCTCTCAACTGATCCCCCCTCAACAATGTTTAAATTTTTTTTATTAACATAACGCATTTTAAATTGCGTTCATTTAAAATAATGGTCGGGTCCATCAACAGCCGAAAATCGTGAAAAGTCGTTCAAAATACAATAAATAATCATCATCAATATTTATTGAAGTGGTATGAAATATAAAAAAAAACAAAGTTGTTTTCATCACAAATCTGGATCCGTCTGGATGGATCTTTTGTATTCAATTCTTACAGTTTTAATATAAAATTATATTCTTAAACAATTTACTCATTTGAATACCTAACCCTATACTTTGAAGTAATTTGTATAAGTGTTAGAAAACATGGCTGGAAAATTTATTAAACTAATGTTGCGTGCAAAGTATCTTGAAGTTTATTAGACGCAGTTGTTGATAAATAGGTATTGATTGTAGTCGCTTTTTATGTACTTATGTACTAAAATTATTACTATACCTCAGTTTCAAAGAGGAATTAATACGATACACTATGATACTAGGGGGCTGCTGTTTAAGACTATCCGTCATCTTTGCTACGGCTAACGCCCTAGCCCTTATACAGATGACAGTAACCGAATGGCCAGTCCAAAAGGAAAAAGAAACAAGGGCAGACCAATGGAGCGATGTGTCTGTAAAGTTAGCAGAGCACTTATCAGCAGTACACAAAAAAAATGAGTTCTAGTAGCACACACAATAGTTCAATTTTTTTTCTAAATATCGTAAAATGCTCTGCCAGCTTTTTGATAACAGCTGAGCATTTCTTATCGATTTCTATAAATAAGGTCTCATTTAAACAATTAATTCAATTGTAATCGTTCCCTATCATTTAAATGCAAAGATAAAAAGGTTTAATTATAAAAAAATAAAGAAGAGGGAGAAAACGAAGTAATGAGCATTTTTCTAACTTTTTACTAAATTAAAAAAGAAACATCTTCTACAGACATGGGAACTACTCGCTTTTTATCACATATCTAAGCAAAACAGTTAAAGCCCAGGCCAGAACTCTTCTCTCTCTCTCAGCAGAGCATACCTCTATGCTGAAAATTGACAATTTTTTCAATTATATTCGAAAAAATAAAAATAATTAGTTTTTGGGTCCTTTTTGATATATTTGATGTCTAGGCAAAACAATTAAATCCAGGCCATATCTATTCGCAGAGCATATTTCTATGATGGAAATTGACATTTTTTTCAATTATATTTGAAAAAAACACAAACAACACAATACCATAAAAAAAATTAAACAAGTTGCACAAACTAAAACCAACGTCTTCACTGGTAAAGATAGCGCGCTTATGATAAATTTACAAAAACGAAATAATGACAAAAAGAGACCAAAAATTACAAAAAGAACCAAGAGAACCAACAAAGAGGCAAGTGCTAAAAGAATGCCACTCCTATAACCAGATGAGCTGAAATCAGATGAGTCCAAAAGAATTGCCGGATTGTTAATGCCCTGCAGCATATTGCACGTATTTATAGCTCTTACGATGCAATCAGTTACAAAAGTAGTTATTGCCCAATTGTAGAACAGCCTTTTTAGTTGCCGATAGGGTTTATTATAATCTTATTAAAAAACTAAATAACTTAAACTTAATAAATATAATAAATTAAATAGGCTGCTTAACATCTACCCGCTCACCGTCTACATATAAAGATACGACTAAAGGACTGGCTTCTGAGCATACCTTGCGCGGTGTTAGAGATGCTTTTGAGACCTAGTATGTAGTTACACACTTTTTTCATTCACTCACTGACTCACTCACTCACTTACACATTTCCACCTACACACTCACTCATGCACTCAGGCGTGTTGATAACAGTTGAAAAGTAAATAAAATAAAAGATGTAATTAGATTATATATAAATACTAGCTGACCCAGCAAGCGTCGTTTTGCCATGTATATCATTTAAAATAAAAAATAGGGGTTGATCGTAGAGGGGTGAAAATTAGGGGTTGTATGTATTTTTTAATGCTGTATCATAAAAAAATAGAAATTAAAAAATTTATCTAAAAAATAAAAATAAAAATTAGGGATGGACTACCCCTAACATTTAGGGGGATGAAAATTAGATGTTGGCCGATTCTCGTAGATACCGACAAGCACAAAAAATTTCATCAAAATCGGTCTAGCCGTTTCGGAGGAGTATGGCAACGAAAACTGTGACACGAGAATTTTATATATTAGATATTTTAAGAAATTTATATTTAAGTTTGTTATGGAAGAGCTGGAAACCCTGACACAGGTATTTCTTACTTAAAAGGGTTCCCAAATCTTACACATTGCAATGCATATCTACTTCAAAATGAATAAAGACATATTTTTTTTAAGTAGCCGTTATCTCTGACCAACTCGGAGTAAGTGAACCATCATAGTCGATAAAGTTACCCATTAGAAGTTTTGAACGTCAGGCTGCCGTGTAACGTTTGCCTAAGTTTCCCGAAGAGGAATTCCCTGAAGACCTGTGCCTGAATAAATTATTTATAATATGACATGAGAAATATGAATTTATAATGCGATAAAAATGTTATATTCCATGTATTGAGTAATAGTTTTTGCTGCCCGTATATAATCTAATATATAAAATTCTCGTGTCACAGTTTTCGTTGCCATACTCCCATGAAACGGTTGACCGATTTTTATGAAATTTTTTGTGCTTATCCGGTATCTATGAGAATCGGCCAACATCTATTTTTCATCCCCTTAAATGTTAGAGGTAACCCCTAATTTTTTTATTTTATTTTTTAGACAAAATTTTTAATTTCAATTTTTTTATGATACAACATAAAAAAATACATACAACAGCTAATTTTCACCCCTCTACGATCAACCCTTATTTTTTATTATTAATGATATACATGGCAAAAAGACGTTTGCCGGGTCAGCTAGTATATTAATAACTAGCTGATCCGGCAAACGCCGTTTTGCCATGTCATTATATCATTTATGGTTATTGTGCCTCACTCGACATAGATAGGTATAGTGTGTCGCGGACTTTTTTGTAGATATTTATAAGATCTACAATTACTTAGAACATTTTATGGTTCTATCTTCAATAGTTTAGGCAGGGTACGCAAAATAAGTAACTTTTTTGGTTGATTTTTTACACCTTGTGTCCGAAAAACCCTAATATCTTACGGAACCCTATTTTTGTTCAAAATTAAATATAGCCTATATTACTCGTGGATAATGTAGCTTTCGAATGGTGAAAGAATTTTTAAAATCGGTCCAGTAGTTTAAAAGCCTATTCATTACAATCAAACAAACAAACAAAGTTTTCCTCTTTATAATATTAGTGTAGAAAACACGTTTTTATTTATTACCACACGAGGTAAGATCTGTATTTGTGTAACGAATATATAAACAACTGGACCAATATCAAAAAATGCTTCATTGGAACAATTCCATTGCTGACCGACCTTTGCAGTTACCCTTAGTATCATTGCATTGTTATATTATTGTTCTTACGTTAATGCTGTTTCCAAAACCACTGTTATAGGTTGCGCCATGAAATTCAGGCTGTTTTCTATATTTTTCGAATATATCATAAACACAATATAAGGGATATTTATTTACAATGATCTTGGCCTAGTTCAGACGAAGCCGATAGTATAACCAAAGGATTTAATTTGCATGCTCGCGTGTTAGTAAATGGAATTACTTGAAAAAGGGAAATATTTATGCTAAAGTTTTTATAAAAACCTTGCGCACGCTTTAGTCATAAGTATTTTATGCTCAAAGGACACATAAAACATAAGTTAATCAATTTTATTAAATTACAAGATTGGGCTGATATGCTCGATGGGTCAACCCCCACTTTAGCCGACGTTGACAATTATTGTATGTTCATCAATATGGAAATCGAATACTTAAGTATTTATTCAAATCAATTTGAATAAATAAAAAAAAATTTGATCATTTAGTAGATCGACGCAGAGTTTATTACCAGTTCTTCTCGTCCGTTCTACGTTTAATTTGAGAACAAGTTCTCAAATTACTGCTAGCAGTAAATGTAAATTTGGATCCATGAAGTTACCATCTAAAGTAAGTAATTATTTTTTGGGAATAAGGATACTCTTCTTTAATAAAATCCCAGAGGCTCTTTTATCTCTGCCTTTCAATAAATTTAAGAAATGTATTAAAGAAAAGCTGTGTGAAAAGGCTTACTATAAAGTCAACGATTATCTAGTTGATAAAAGGGCCTGGGACTAGTGCTAGACAGGCTACTTCTTATTAATTTGCGATATTTGTTTTAAAATAAGTGTTGTTTGATGATTTGATATTTTAAAAGAGTACCGAGAGTTTTTTACGCCGACTTTTTCTCTCGGCCTACACCCTCTGTCTTCTTTGCCGATGGGATGCCTACAAATTCAAATTTAATGACGTGGAATAAGTGATACATGTATCTTATGTTCCTTAACAAACATATTTTATTTTATTTTTTATTTTACCATTTACCTACATGAATAAATGATGCTATCATAAACATAACATGTAAAAAAACAAGTCTCGCAACGCAGTTCTTCTACCGTAAAAAGTGAGATCCAAGTCGGTTTATTTATTCAGTCCTTACTTAATGGACCATCTGATTTCAGTCTTATATCGTAATTAGCTAATAATTTTATGATGACTATATTACAAATATTTCATGTTTTTCCATTATTTTTCAATAGAATTAGATTTTTATAAAGTCTTCTAAATTTTAAATTTCAATGTCTGCTAGAAGTGCCTTTGAGTTTTGATGATCGGTCAGTCAGCCTAAGTTAAGAAATTTAACTAATTATAATCTTTAAACTACTGGTTCAAATTGAAATATATCGTGTTTATACAATGCTTGGCAACCTAAAAAATAAAATAAATCAGTGGCGCTACAACCTCTTTAGGTCTTGGCCTCAGATTTCTGAATCTGTTTCATGATCATTTTTAATCTAATAGGCAAGTAGGTGATCAGCCTCCAGTGCCTGACACATACCGTCGACTTTTTGAGTCTAAGCCATGTCGGTTTCCTCACGATGTTTTCCTTCACCGTTCGAGCAAATGTTAAATGCGCACATAGTAAGAAAGTCCATTGGTGCACATCCGGGGATTGAACCTACGACCTCAGGTATGAGAGTCGCACGCTGAAGCCACTAGGCCAACACTACTCTGCAACCGAAAAAATAGGGGGTCGAAAATGGCTTCAACAGCTTCTTTTCTTTTCTTCGCTCTCCCCCTATGGGCTCCTAGAAATATTTTCCAACTGGATTTCAAGCTGTCTCGCTGATCGGAGTATCAACCTCGTCATCGACGGAGCATGTTCTAACCTTCAACCCGTTTCTTTTAATTATGTGTTACACCTTACCAATATTTTATATTGCTACTAGCGGGCCCGACAGACGTCGTCCTGCAAGATATTTCAAGCGATTAGGATATTAAAAAAAGGAAAATACCGACTGCAGCGCCATCTGCCGGGCTGATTTGTGAATCTAAACCATCCAGGGCTCCACCCAAACGCATAGAAAAAAAACATTCAAATTTGTCCAGCCGTTTAAGAGCAGTTTAGTGATATACACACGTACAGTAAGCTATCCTATCTTTTAAATTAGAACAAACTGCACACGGTGTGCAAATTTGATTGACATCGTTCAAGTAGTTTAGGTGTCCATAGCGGACAAACAACGTGACGCGTAATTTATATATAGAAAGATATCACTGAACATCAGATGATACCCTGCCCGTTTGACAGATGTTATATAAAAAAAACATATTTATCCAGTTGTATATATAAATATTATAATGTAAAATATTTTGCTGGGAAAAAGGCATGAGATGCCAATCTTTTTATAGACATTTTTCTCGAAAAAATCGTTGATGACAATTGTTAAAATAGCTATGAAGCGAATAGCTTAGAATTTCTATGAGAGATCTCAACAATGCGAAATATCGTTCGTTTTCGTATATAGAAAATTCATTCTGATACACGAACGCTTACTTTTTCCACAACATATTTCTCCCGGCAAAGTTTAAAACAATGCTGTTTTGTCCTGTACCAGTTAAATATGTTTTATAACAGCTCTTACTTTATTATTGAATAAGTGTAAATAAATTTAAAAAGTTAAATTAATATTGCAAAATAACGAAAGGTTCTTAAGGAGTTTTCGAAAAAGTTAAGTTTAATGGAGAGATTTAGCACTTATTGTTACTCCTGTCAGTAAAAAAAAACAAAAACCTTAGTAAGAAAACCTTCCTGTATTCTTGTATTGTACAGACCCTAGTCCTCATACTAGGAAATGTGTGTTGTACGTAACCAGTCTTCCTAGAGTTGTAAAACACACAGTAAAAGAAAACCAATCATACAGAAAATGCATCATTTGGATAAATTTCAGTGTGCACATCACGACAAACGTTTAGGATATGATATATTGAAGTTATCCTCTATATCTCTAGGTCTATAAGATTTTTCCGACATTGAAATGCTTATCAGCAACTTAATCTAGTGGTGAAAACAAATTATTTAGAAAAAATTATTAATCACTAAGTAATTACTCTTTTTAAGTATTTAAATCTAATAATTATTCCTTTTTTTTTCTTATGGCGAAGACATAACTAGTGACGTCTAGGATACTTTCAAAGAACTGCAGGATTCTGTTAGAAATAGCAAAGACTTTTAGACAAACCATTGCTTAGTAAACCCGTAACTCTTGTGGTAATTATACATTTTGACGATGGATGTCACAAGTTGTATTAAAATAAGAAAAAAATATCTAATAATTATTCGAGTCACTTTTCAAATCCTTCCTACCCAAATGCCTAGCCGAGGTTTCCAATAACGGCAGCAACATCACAAATATATAGGATTCGGCAATTTAAAATTAGTAATTATAAGGCAAAAGAGACCCAAACAATGACGTAGAATATTGTAATAATTGGTACTTACGTATGTACCTACACTGGTCAATATTAACTTTCATGAAATGGGATTACTATTATCATATTATTTACATTACTTTGTGTGCTATTAGATCTTGGGTTGAAATAACAATATTATTAGTAAATAAATTGATACATATTATTGTAATTGCCTTGGAGTATTCTTATTTATTTTTTTAGATTTTTATTATATATATTAAAAATACTTATGTTTATACATTAAGGTAATAACATTAAAGAGAAGCTGTACCAAACAAACAAAAATTTATGTATGTAAAGTCGGTTTACGGATGATAGTTTAACGTGACAACATCATAAAAATAAAACATTGTTGAAATGATTGCATGCTTAAGACTTCGAGTGGAAGAGAGAAAAATTGCAGCGCAAGCGTATCTACAACGAGCGTAACGGTACATTGAGCGTAACGGGACAATTTGTCATGCTTTTTCGTGCATGCAGCCGGCTTTTATCACGTCTCAATATGTTGAAATTATTAAACTTTTGCGTTTAAGCGCGGAAATATTACCATAGTAGTACAAAATACAGCGCGAGATCACATTAAGATACATTTTTGACGGGACAGAATCGTCGCTATGATACCTACATTTAGTTTCGACATTTTGACGTCCGTCGTATTTTTCTACATTGCCATTCCCATATATACACACACAATAACGCTTGCATGTATGAATGCCATGTACTCTAAACGATTCCATTGCTACACCATAATAATATGTTAAATGTGCTAAGTACTTTAAGAGTTATGTGGCGAGTGATAAACATTAATATAGTCTATAATCTATCAAAAATCATAGTTTACTAAACTTTCTTCTACGTAACGGATCTTTTTAGTGTACGTATAACTTTTATAATCTATGATTTTCATACAAATAATATATTAAGGAATTATTAGTTTTAAAAAGTTTTTTTTATAGAACAGAGGGAAAACGGTAAGGCTCACTTGATAGTGTTACCTCCGCCCATGGATACTCTCAATGCCAGAGGGCTCTTGAGTGCGTTGCCGGCCTTTTAAGAATTAGAACGCTCGTTTCTTAGTAAGTAAATTTAGTATTACCATTATAATAATTTTAAGTTTTCTCTGTATGTATATCTATATGTGTTAAACGTCAATTTTGTTTTGTTGCTGCATTAGTTTAATTAACAATAAAACCTTTTGACTTTTAAAAGTTTATGAAAATCACTATCGGTACTATTTATTTATTAAAAATAATCTCAGTACAAAATAATATTTTAAACAAATCCCTTAAAACGCCTAGACTATGGTCACAGCCGACTCCTCTTTTCCCTTTCCTTTGATGCAAGAATTTGTTTATAAATTTATGAACAGCACCATCTAGTAAGTGATGTTGATTATGACTAAACACTACATATGCTTTTTTGTTCGCAAAGATTGATTATTAAATTTTTCATGTTTCTGCTTATCAGCGTCGACGTTTCACTATAGCCAAAATTTTGGATATTTATTTTCATATGAACGTTCCACTATCTTGTAATAGTCTGCTATTGTCGCCGCAAGAAGGAGCTATTAGCAACAAAAAACCTGCGCAATGTTTATTATTATAGAAAGATAATAATATTTTCATGTATATAATAGTATTGTTACGAAAATCAAGATTCTTGACTTATAAGAAATTCAAAAGATTTTTATGTTTTATTTAAAACTTGGCTAAATCTCAATTTCTAGAAATCGGTAATTTTTGTATAACAATGACATCTTGTGATCTCATACCATACGTAAGCTTGTTAAGAATACTTAGGTCCTTTTAGACATTAACCATTTTAGTTAAAATACATCGACTATAGCGACATCTACAATCACTGCGATGACGTCATACCCTGAAAGACGCTAACAAAGTTATTCCAGATCATTCCAAAACTTTACATACCAAATATTTGTTCCAACAAGAGAAAACAAGGTAACTGTAGCGATTGTACTGCCAAAACTTAAACAAGGACGTTAGGACATCTCACAAATCAATCACGCCGAGTGAAATATTGGAGTCTGCGATAAGGGAAGCTCTGAAGAAATTAAAATAAACAAATCAGCAGTAGAGTATTTTCACTAAAGATCTCGTAAAAAAGGTGTTAAACTCATGAAATACTTATTCACCCAAAGCTTCGGGCAAGTGGCCAAGGGACTGGTCGCTGCTGATACCGCAACACAAGTAAGGCTGGATAAAGAATTACATAAATTATCGAATAGTAGGTCTTATGGTAGTTAGATCATGCTCCACATAGTTCTCGCACGCATAAATTCAAATGCTGCAGCGACAAATGAAAAGTCAGGGAATGCGGGAACAACTTGAAAACTTTAAGCAACTCAGAAAAAAGCCCAACCAAGCTAATTCAACGTGCCCGTTATTATGTGTTTTCTTGTTTATTCCAAGGCTTTCGACTGCGTAAGGGATAGTTTATAGGAATGGTCGTAGAGATACCATATCTCCTGTTGTTTCAGAACACTGAGAGAAACTGATTGCCAGCCTATACGAGAAGAGAGAGTCAATGGTCAGCGAGAGTCCGCACCTTTCCGCAAAAAGGTGTTGGACCGGGATGCATCACGTTCCCATTCTGTTAAATACTTATGGCGCATATATTACGAGGGTAGTGCTGGAAGGGTGGGATGAAGGTATTTCGTTTGGAGGCAACAAAATCAGCAACCTTCTATACGCTGATGACACTACATTATTTTACTTCTCGGAACGGGAAATTGCGGAACTGAGTTGTGCAAACAAGCAACATGGTTGGGGTTAATATTAATAGGTTGAAGACAAAAGTGAGGATGTGACGGGGGAATCAGTAATCGAGGTACGACAGCAATGAGTAAACAGACCACAGTATGGCAAAACAGAAACGTGTCGAATGCGACAAATAGCTGGCGTCAGAATTTTAGTATCTTCCATATTTTAAGGATAGAGGCAATCGAGATGCGGTGTTGGAGGAGAGTGTGGCGGATACCTTGGACTGCAAAAAGAATCCACAAGTCTCATTTCAGCCAACTAAGTATCACAAGACTATCAACTATCATTACACAGGTAGATACAAACAGGTGCTTAGGTACTTTGGCCATATTGCCAGGAGCGAACCGGATATTCTCAACAACCTGGTATCGATAGGAAGGAGTGAGCGCAGAAGAAACAGGTGTCGATCGCCCGTTGGACTAACAAATTTTTTTTTTTTTGGACTAACCAAATTAGGAGAATTATTGGTTTCAAAAGCCCTAGCGCCTTGAGACAAGCTGAGAATAGAGCAATGTGGAGGCAAGTCTACGTATCGGTTAGGGCTTTTCGTGACAGGCACGACCTTTAGTAATGTTTAATAGCCGAAGGTGCACGAAACACCAACAGCTGACGAGAATAATTTTATATATGTGTGAATAAGTATATGTAGTATTTAAGATGTTGTTTTATATAATATCATAGAAGTATATTATGTATAAGGTTAACAAAAATGAATATTGTATGTCAACGATTCTTTGCCTATTGTATATTTACATCCTTTAGAATTTAAGTACAAAATGTAATAGTTTTTGCATCAAATAAAGTGATTTTTATTTTTTTAACAATAAATGAGATTAAAATATTGCTCTGACTTGTTCATTTCTCGCTTCCTCTCAAAGTGGCGAAGACTCCTTCAAACCCTTAATCATCATAGTAAGCTTTCCTGATAGCTTTGTGATAATCTCACCACCTCGTACCTTTGATCCTACCCGTAGGGCTCAGTCTGTTACCTTTGGTCTCTCGGTGCAGACATCGCGTACTTATTTATATATTTACTATTCATGTGTTAGGGTAAAACTGTAGGACGTACGGTTGATAGGTTCTTAATTCTTATCCTCTCATATATTTAGTTATTTAGTGCAGCTTGTTACTACATACATAACATATATTATACAGTCCTGAGATTCATTACACATTAATTTAACACATTTCACAGTCTACTGGCTGGCAAGCTTTACATATTATGTGATAACTGGATTTTCTTATTATAAAATAAAACAACATTCCTACGACGATACATTTATTTATTAGAAAATAAAGTACAGTTACATTATCGAGTATACAATGACAAGTATTAGAAACACCAAAAATTTATCTAGGTCACTATAGCTATTGATAATGCGGAAAAAAGGGTAACTATTTAAGAATAATATAAAAACTAGTGCAGTAGTTACAGTATACTAGAAGTTAATATTAAATCTTAATGAAAATTAGTAACTCATTCTAACCTACTTGAACGTACAAATATTTTCGTACAGTAAAACGAATAGATGCTAGAAATAATGGTAAAATATTTAACATATTCTGAAATCGAATAAAACATAATTAACAATTTATTCTCAATAGTAGATAATTATTTTCGAAGTACATTCGAAATTTTAAAGGTGCATGAAGGATAATAATGCCATAGATTTATGTTAAGAAGGGATTGCGTCCACAGAACATTAACTACAATTTATGAGTTTATAAAAGATTTACCTCATATTTAAAAGAATAAAAATAAAGCGTTTAACAAAGATTCATTATTTATAAATTGCGTTAAATTAAATTTTGTATCTACTACTGTTATTATAACTATTACTTACGACAGCTAATTTAAATTATTTATTTAAATGCAACATCGAAATCTATGATATTTTTTTTATATTATTGGGTTATATATTTTATTAATTACTGTATGATTTTTACCACACCAATATGTAGAATAATTAATCATATAACACTATTTTAACTAAAGTCAATTGTGTAAGTAATCATGAATGGATATACTCGAGGTGAGAGCAGAAGACAAATACATTAATACAATACGACAGACTGCTTTTCTTTCTAACAAATTATATTAACACTATGATAAAAATAGATAGTTGCTGAACATCGAAATAAGACTGATTTATTTATACTAATGAAAGGGTACAAACATTTTTTAAATATTACGGTTATAAGAACAACTGATACATAATATAGCCCTATATATGACTTATTAAATAACATCAATATTCTACTACGAGTATTCAAGGGGGAGATTCATAAATGAGGAGTCTTCGAGCTTAATCGAAATATGACTCTGGTATATTAAAAATGTATGCATTTTTGACGTACGCGCTAAATCTCGTTTATGAATCTAACCCTGTCTATTACTTATTTATAAATGTGATATTTAATCTAACACTAAAATACCAAAACTATTTATTACGAACCCTTGAAAGAACAGGAAAAGAGAGTTTCTTGCTAGTTCTGTTTGTATTTGTTTGCCTTTGGTTTGAAGACTAAAATGCAAATGTAAAGATGCCATTTATTAATATTTGATCAAGACGATTGAATCCGAAACAGAAATCGATCGAATATAATATTCTAATGAAGAAAAATAGTGCCGATAATATGCACTAAAATGTAAAGGTGTAAAACACCTTGATTATTCATCAAAAGGTCGGTTCACAGACGGTGAAGCTATACTTGGACAAAAACAAATAGTATTTATGGTACTCTCTTTCCCGTAAAATCAAATAAACCTTTAAAACTAAACACTGAAGTGCTGAGATACCAAAAATACACAAAACTTATTGTTACAAGTTGACTGTACGTAGCATAAGGGTACAGCTTACATTATAAATATTGAATAATTAATATAGTAAAAAGGAATTGAAACCTTAACTGATTGACGTATGCCGTATTTTTTTTTATATATTATAGGGGGGCAAACTAGCTTGCGGGGCGACCAAAAAGGGCACTCTGCGCAGCCCATAGACATCCACTTTTAGTGGGTGTGGTATGGTACTTAAAATGGCAGTGACAATTGAGACACAAGCAAATTGATTTCGGAGATTCACAATGTAAAAGTAATTTATGTTTATTCGATGAAACTCGAACTACACAGTTATTAGGTGGAATAAGTCGTTTGACGCAGGTGTCACTTTATCTGAAACTGCATGTGCGGCTTTTGATTTACGAGTTATGAATATTATTTTACTTGCGTTTCCGAAAGAGCCCTTTACAACACTTATTATTATAATATTTATTCAATAACATTAAACACTAAATATTCAAGAACAAACTAGAAGCTATTACGTTATTTTGTCTCGCTTTTGTCAAGATACATTAAGGACGAAATATTTAATAGCTTTAGCTTTTGCTGTTTATTTGATTCGGATCATTAACGGTCTCCAATGGTGTCACCTAAGGACCACCAATTTTAAAAGAAAATTTTAAAAGTTTCAAAAATAAAGTCACAAATTAACTATTTAATTTCAACAAAATAATTATCAATTTCAATATCCCCGAGCAATGACGAACTCTAATGGTGTCATTTAAGGACCACCAATTTTAAAGGCAAATTTTAAATGTTTTACAAATGAAGTCATAAAATCAATTTTTAATTACAAGCCAGATTTAAGTTCTTGCTGCAAGGCTTTAAAGTTGAAAGAGGTCAATGTTGTTCGGCTGCTTAGTGATAGGCGGGCCGCGGCTGGAAACGCCGCTTTTCTCGGATCAGACATGCGTGAAACTGGCATGTACAGCATCGTCCTGGGAGGTCTGGTTTCCAGCCGGGAAGTACTGAAAATTTATCTGTTTTTAACCACAGTCCCTGAGAACCTGTTACAGTTGTATGGGATACACACGTAACATATACAATGTGTTGCAGACAGCGACTCCAAATGATTTACTAGCAAACGCTATATATGTAACGGGTGTCTCAGTAAGAGTGCACTTTTTCATTTTAAAAAAAAGACAAGTATTTTATGACAGAGTTGTGATATTTTTATTGTATTGTAAAGAAGACATGTTCCGGTTAAGTATGGAATAAAATATCCGGCAAATGACCTCACTTTTCATGAAATTTTCCATGACTTTTGCACAGAGGTGACAGCTGTCAAAAAACTTGCGTGAAAACAAAAATATTACAATTTTAAAAAGTGCACTCTTACTGAGACACCCTATATAAATACTTCAGCTTATTTCAATTAAGTTCAAGACATATTCAGACGTCTATTTTCGAAATATTTTACATAATATTATTGGACACTCAGGTTGTGCACGATGAGTGCCAGGTTTTTTTTAAATAATTAAAAACAATCGTCTTTTGTTTTATAAAAACAAAACACCTTGAATCATTAGTGGGCGTTAATCCTGTAACCCAAGTCTGTCTGTCGAACAATGTCTAACCTAAGACATAGAAGGCCGGTTCTACGGCTGTTAAAAAAAAGGTTACCAAATGGGAGAACTAGTAAATGTTATATAACCTACCCGAAAAATAATTCCATCAGTGCACGAGGTTTCAAAGGGTATACTGTTCTAATAACTTGATACTACGCATAACGAAGGTATAATTTGCATATTTCGACGCTTATTTAAACAAATAAAGATCAACTAACCGTACCGAGAGGCAAATAATATTCAATGAATTTATAATCAGGACATCTAATTTTATTTTAATTTATAACGTATACATAATAATAGTAACAAACTGTTGTTTTAGACTCATTTCGTTTGTCGTCTATTTTTGGGGGTTTTCCGATATTTTAATATATTATTCGCACATACAAAACACTTGAAGCAAAACAAAGGTTCAAAACGCACGACTTTAGTGTCACACAGAACCACGAAGTTATTGGAAGTACTAAGTCGAATGTATAAATTTTTTATGTAATATTACATACATTATTATTATTATTATATATATATATAAAATTCTCATGTCGCAGTGTTAAACTCCTCCGAAACGGCTTGACCGATTCTCATGAAATTTTGTGTGCATATTGGGTATGTCTGAGAATCGGACAACATCTATTTTTCATGTTAAGGGTAGTCCACCCCTATTTTTTTTAATTTTTAGATATTTTTTTATGATACAGCATTAAAAATACATACAACCCCTAATTTTCACCCCTCAACGATCAACCTCTATGTTTTATTATAAACTAGCTGACCCGGCTAACTTCATTCCGCCTTAATAATAATATCGTTGTTACTTTAGTTAAACTTATTTTAGGATTCCATTAAGGTGATAACTTTTTTTTGCAAATAGAGAAATGTTTTATTGCTTGCCATTGCAAAAGAAGACTGGCAGTTTTACACATTAGGCCTCTTCTCTCTATCGCCAATATTGCGATACTGCATGTTAAAGCACTTTCTGCTTTACAACATTTTTTGATGAGGTAACACATGTTTTCGATCAAGATCAAGGCCTGGTTATGCATCTCCTCAATTACCTCAAGTTCGGAACTTCTTGAAGTGACACGAATTCGACGTAAAATGATGCGTAGTTTTGTCAACATATGTCACCACATGCCGTGTGCATTCGTAAAATTAATTAATTTATTTATTGTTTTTCGATAACTTATCCGATATTTTATTACTTATTCTGCTATTCGGAGTGGAGAAAAATCCATCAAAAAAAGACATAACTAACATCGGTCCAGCCGATCTCGAGTTATAAGTGTTGTAGCAAACACGACTTTCTTTTATATATATAGATTATATACATGGCAAAACGTCGTTTGCCAGGTCAGCTAGTAATAATTATATTTCTAATCGCTTAGAGGGTAGGATTCAGGGTGACACAATAACACTGGGTCCGACACACACTAGGGAACATACATAACTTACAACGTCGCACTAAAATAATTTCCGATGAGTGTTTTCCGCCAAATCTCTTCCTAGTAGGAAGTCAGTGTACTAAAAGTGCATAATTGTATTAGAATTATTTAGTATGCGCTAACCGAAAAAATATTTAAAATAAAAAAGCCTTTTATTTCCTACTAAAACTTAACAATAATTAATGTTTAATTATTATGATTTATACAAAACAAAACAAATACAAATTGTCTATTATTATTCATATAATATGTTCAAAACATTAATTAAATCCCTTTATATAGCTACCTGGAGCCAGTGTAGGCCAGTTTTGGAAAGGGCATCCGAAATACACCTATCTACTAAATAAAGTAATAGTAAACATGTGATTTTTGTGACGAATAGTCCATGTTCGTTTGACCAATTTTACCATAACTGAATAAAATCTACGACACTTTTATACGGTGTTTTTTTGCATCTCTTCGTCGTGAGAGAGAGCGTGATGAGAGTTAATAATCAGAGTAACTTAAAGAAATCTTACATTTGCATTGTCTACGAAATAATGTATGTCGGAACAATGGCGCTATTACTTTGTTTATTCAATTTGCCAATATTACTAAATCTAGAAATTAATTACTGTTATTAACGGTTTTGACTAATTTGACACTAGTTATTCACTAGCTCTGTGACATAAAGTTAATGGCAGTCGACAGTAGCACCTTTGCTCCGAAATAATAAATTTATCAGCATATGTAATGGGATCACAAATAATATACGATACTTACACCACCAAATGCAGCGCCATTCCATCCAAGCCTGTCCTGTTCTCGGGACCTTTGAGGTGTCTTCCTCTCAGTACGGGACGGTGTCTTTGTTTTAGCCTTCAGTGCAGTGCTTAAAGACACGTTACTGCGCAACGCCTCGCTTCGTCCATGGTGACAGAACTCCAACAAAGCAACGCCAAGTGCTAAAGCCAGCCCACCGACTAGCACGTAGAATATTCCCGCAACTTGACTTAGTGACATCTCTGATATTTCCGAATCCTGAAATAGTTTTTTGCATTGTTTGTAACAAGTTATGTCTTAAAACAACTAATTGTTTACTAGTCCGTAACTACACAAATTGTATTTTTAATTAAATTAGCCAATAAAACCTTTATAATTTTAAACCCGGATAAATGATTATCTAGACAAGATGGCGACGCATCATTACTGTTCATAATTCATATTGAACATCAACCATCTGCTGACACGGATCACGTGTGTTCCAAGTCTTAACACGTTAGTTCAGTTCAAAGAATTTGTATGACAATACCTGGCGATTAAAAAGAGTGGCGGAAAGTTTCTTGCCAGTTCTTCTTACCCGCTTTACGCCCTTGACTTGCGAACTGGTAGTAAATGTAAATTTACGATTAATTTAACTTGACGATTCAAAAGTGTACTTGGTTACCCACTTGAATAAAGATATTTTGAGTTTGAGTTTGAGTTAACAGCTGAAGATGCGCAATACACCAACAGCTCACTATAATAATATCGTGCATGTGTGAATAGGTGTAATTAGTATTTTAGATAATGTCTTTAGATAAAAATCAGATTTGAATAAGGCTCAGCCTTATTCATTTCTCGCTTCCTCTCAAAGTGGCGAAGACTACTTCAAGCCCTTAATTATCGTGGTGAGAGGGTTTCCTGATAGCTTTGAGAGAATCCCACCACCTCGAACCTTTATCCTACCCGTAGGGCTATGTGTTAGGGTACGTCTGTAGGGCTTAGGGATTTGTAGGGTTGTTAGGTTCTTACATCTCACCCTCTAATATATTTAGTTATCTAATACAGTTTGCTCATACATACATTACATATACTATACAGTTACTCCTGACATTCAATACTTATAAATTTTAAACACTCATTTCACAGTCCACTGGCTAGCAAGCTGTTCAAGTACCTTTGCGCTTGTAAACACGAAAATAAACATTTAGATTTTTTGAAGTTATACTTCTTTAGGCGCGTTATGAAAAATTTATGAGAGTGAAATTTTACAATGCGCGCGCACATGTGACACAAAATTAGGAGTGTGATTATAGCGTGCGCGAGCGAGATAGGAATAAGACAATCTACAAGTAAAAAGAAATAGAATATGCGTGAAATTCGTATGGCAAGAATTTTGAATGACCATAATGACATTTGTCATTTACCTTTTAAACAAATAAAGGAGTTTTAATTATTTTTTCAAAGAAATTTAGCAATGCTTTTTGAATTATAATCAGAAGTGATTTAAATTGAACATTTAAACCAATACTAATTAATATTTGTGAAAAAACTGTGCTCATCAACCTTCCTTCCTGCTTCAATACAATTGAGGTTAACTATCCGTATGTATTATTATTATCGAGTAATGTTTTGATTAAAAAAAGGACCACATTGTTTAATCAAAACGTGTAAATTTTCCGATTTAATCTAGCAAATAAAAGGACAAAAGACAAAAAACAATTGATGAATCAGTGTAAGTGCACTAAATTGAATACAAAAAAAGAGTTGTCATCTTATCGCTGTGAAACATCAAAAACTGGAAGTGGAACAAAGCCAAACTATTTTTAATAATGCCAAAGAAGTATAACTTCTTACGCGCGTACATAAGTACACGCACCCTTTTTTTTATTATCATTTTAAATCTCACAATATATTTATATTAAATACAGTCTCCACTCTCCGACGAAATTAAGCTCCAAGATTAGTATTGAGATGAAGACAATATTTATAAGGAAGCGTGTCAAATCAATATTTTAAATTATGAATTCTTTGGCAATAACAAAGATTATTCTCAATACGAGTAACACTTTTATCTCATATCGTCATATGGCCTATTTATAATGCAGGTGAGTAATAAATAATTTGATATCTCACCATCTGCCCAGGTTATCCTAATTTTATTTGGTTTATTGATTTATTGAATAGTAGGAGGAGATTGAGGATTTATTGAATGCCAGTAGTATTTGTGTAACAAATGTAGTATATGAAAGCTTCCCTAAATAACTAAATGTATGAAAATTTGAGAACAAGACCGAGAGCCTGTCAACCTTACAACGCTAAGGCCTGTATTCACTTTGATAAGCGATTAGTGCAGGTGACCAGTGCAGCTGTTAAGTGATTAGTAGAAAAAAAGTTCGGACGGCGACTGATTAGTGCAGGTGATTAGTTGGCTCCGTAGTAAAGTGATTAGAAGCGTGTTCTATTTTTTGCGAGTGAACTGCGAGTAGTGACGTCGCGTGCGCCCTACCTTCCCCTCACTCGCAGCGTGCCTGCCAAACTATTGACAACTGAATTTACTTAACAGAGCCACTAAACAACAATTGGACACTACTTGCACTAATCAACGTCAATTACGAAACACTTGCACTAAACCTAATCAAAGTGAACACCTTTATTAGACCAATGTTCAAATGAATTGTTTAGATTTAACATTGGTTTACGTCTAGCCGTAAATTTGGTACATATTTATATATCAAGGTACAGCTATGTATTCTACCTTTTTAAAATTGATCGTATTACTTTTTTTTTCACACAAATCCTCTTATTTCTTTACTTGCCTTATCGTCGTTGTTTTCACATAGGGGTTTGTTAATATACAACAACCATTTATGCCAAAGCTTCATGATGACTCCTTCATTTTTCAATTCGACTATGACGAGGTTCAGTGACTCCCTGAAATTGTAGTTTTCATTCCTAATTATCAATTCTGTATAAGCGCCTACATTAGTAATAGTCAACAATGGCCTAACTTAGATAAGTTTACCCCCATAAACTACTTGGCGTTTTTATTAAACGTCGATAGAACTACGAAGATTATGAAAATAACTTTAATAATAAATTTGGGTAAAACACAGGTCATGCCGGTATCCTCACGATATTTTCCGTCACCCTATAAACGAGTGTTAAATGCGCACATAGACAGAATATACATAATTGCAAAGCCGGTGATCGAACCTATCACATCCGGGATCAGAGTCGTACACTGAAACTACTATACCAACACTGCTATATCACATTCCCATTACTATATTGAATTGTGATAAATAATATTTGACCAGATAGAGAGAGTTATTACATTTTCTTTGTAATATTTGAGAGGAATTGGAGGAGGACCCAAGATGGTATGAACTGTAACGCACGAACCCAATAACGTAACATAAGTTAATTATTTTAACTTATACCAGTTTTTTAGATAATTAAAAAATACTGTTAGTTATGTTTTAAACATATACCTACATATATATTTTAATGTTATTTGTACGGTTTTATTTACTTTATTTGGTTTACATTGATTATCAAATATGAGTGAAAACTCGGTAAAATGGAACGACAAAGAGCGTTTATCCGTCGCCAAAAATGGATTGTCTTCGTAGGGATTGGTTATTGGGATGCAGATAGGAGATCAAGTGACTGGTCTAACTTGAAATTAAAATTAAATTGAAAACAATCTGAGATTGTGGATTGATTATTGGGTTCGGGCGTTAAACAATTATAAATACTGTTAACCTAATTTATATTTCTAATACCCATAAATAGTAAAACCTTAATAAATGAAAAACGCATTATTACGAAAATCTTGATTCAAAAGCCTTATTTCTCTTATAACAATGAAAAACGACCAGATACACTTATATTATCCAAGTGTTCCCTTGTGATTCGAGCCATCGTAAAACCACATCTGTGATATAAAATGGAAATTTTTACGTGTTAAAAATAGCATTTGCAAATCGGGGTCTCATAAAAATTGTATATTTGAAACTGAGCGTTTTCATCCTGGAATAAACTCATGAACGAGTTTCGTATTTAAAGCAAATAGATATAGTTAATGTAACAAAAAAAATGTTTAAAAATAATTGAAAAAACTTTGGTATCTTTTATTAATAATGGCTTTGTTATTCTTCCTTTATATTAAATACTAGCTGGCCTGCCGAACATCGTACCGCCTAACAGTCTTTTCTTTTTTTTTAAATACTTATTCTGCTATTCAGGTTGATAAGACAACAAATACATTATGTCAAAAATAAAAATTTACGGATCCCCTCCACTAACACTTGAACTCTATGCGATGGTATTAAAGTTCAAATTGACTTTTAAGTATTATTACGAATATTTTGTATGGGAATATAGAAAAATTGTTTTTAGACGTTTTCACTCATTTTTTTTTAATTTTTCTCTCGGTAAGAACCATCCTCTTACTTCAAGGAATATTATATATAAAAATTCAGACAAATCGGTCAAGCCGTTTTCATGTTATGTTGTGACAACGGAAAACGGGTTTCATTTTTATATATATAGATATATGATGAGGAGCAATGTATCTTAGAACTCAGAATTTATTATAAATACATATATTCTTTGTATATTTTTTGTATTTGTATAGGTGAAACTATGCTTTGTGTATGTTTAAATGTGTATTCTGTTTTTGGCTTTTGTGTACAGTGTAATTGTTTGAATATTGTTTAGTAAGTAGCTGTAGGAATACCGTTGATCAAATAAATAAATACATTATGTAAAATATAGAATTACTAGCTGACCCGGTAAACATTGTTTTGCCATGTATATTATTTCTAGGAAACATTTTTTTAGTTCAATTAAAATAACTATGTATGTACTATAATAAAAAATAAGGGTTAATCGTAGAGGGGTGAATATTTTGTATGCTGTATCATAAAAAAAATCTAAAAAATAAAAATAAAAATTGGGGTGGAGACCCTTTATCACTTAGGGGTTCAAAAGATAGTAGCTGATTCTCAGACTTACTAATAAGCATAACACATTTAATAAGAATCGGTCAAGCCGTTTCGGAGGATGGGAACAAACATTGTGACACGAGAATTTTATATATTAGATAATATAATATATATTTATATACTTATCAAAGGATTTGTGTTAGTTATGTCATTTCAAAAATATGTATAAAAGAACATTCGTGGACATTTTGTATGAATTTTTGAGAGTTTCTTTACGAATTGATACCGCGGCCCAAGGACAGGTAGATCGTGGTTCATGTAATTTATAAACACAAAAAAAAGATCATTGATCACAAAATATCTAAAACCGCTTGACATAAACAGATTAAAATTAGTTTATAGGTTTATACTTTGTAAACATCCGCTAACAAAAGATTTACGACAGGGATTAATTAGGTATGATTATCGTATTTTTTATATTAAACCCCTCTTTGTACCAGAATTTCTTTTAAGAGTACACATCTATGTTACACGTATTTATAATTTAAAACCAGTGCAGAGAGCCGTGTTGGCCTAGTGGCTTCAGCGTGTAAATCTCATCCCTGAGGTCGTAGGATCCGCGGCTGTGCACCAATGGACGTTCTTTCTATGTGCGCATTTAACATTTGCTCGAACGGTGAAAACCATCGTGAGGAAACCGACATATCTTAGACCCAAAAAGTTGGCGGCGTGTGTCAAACACAGGAGGCTGATCACCTACTTGCCTATTAGATTAAGAAATAATCATGATTCAGAAATCTGAGGCCCAGACCTAAAGAGGTTGTAGCACCACTGAATTTTTAGAAGTATATATCTGAAGATATTTTGATACTCACGTGATACTGGATCCTTTTGTAAGTGCAATACCGAAGTCAACGTGTTTGTATCGGCATATTGGTGGTGTTAGGCAGGATCTTTCATATCGACTGTCGATAGTGTAAGGGGGATCGTTGACCACTTCAGGATCCTTTACGAAGTCGTTGTTTGGAAGGAATTGGCTCTGCAATTTGATAGTTATAGCTCCTAAATGTTAACAAGATTGATTGTTTTTGATGGCAAAGGGATGAATGCTTTCCAGATGTTAAGGTTTACAAATTCTAATACTACTACACTTTCCAGAAGCTAAGCCAATTTAAAAAAAAAGTGAGTGCGTACGTACACATGTCAAAAGTGAAACTTCTTTGTAAATTTATATTGATTATTATTATAATTTATTTTGCCAGTCTTTCTATATTTATTAATGACTAGCGGACCCGACAGACGTTGTCCTGTCTTAAATATGAATATTGATTTCAAATTGGTATAATTAATTAAAAAATATTTCAGAAACAAAGTGTTTATTATTCTAATGCTTTATTTATTCAACATTCTTTGTTTGTTTTTCTGGCTCGCATATTATAATATTATCAATATAATAACTCCGATCGAAGCATTTATTTTAAACGATATTCATTCCTCTTACATGCTCTTGTCAAACGCCATAAGGTTACATCAAAAAGTTCGAATTGTATGGTGGTTAAGTATTCTTAAATTTTCTAATTTTCCGCGCATTTTTTTTCTTTTAGAAGAATAAGAACCTTCTCCTAACAATTACAAACACAACAAAAAAAAATCAGACAAATCGGTCAAGCCGTTTTCATGTTATGTCGTGACAACGGAAAACGGTCTTAGCAAAAAAGGTTTTGATCTGTGCTTCAATAAAAATACAAAACTAACAAAAAGAATAGTAATTTAGTTAATAAAATAATAATATGTATTAAAAACACCATCAGTGTTCAAGTCTCAATCGCTCTCTCCCTTTTCTTCGACAAAAACGCTGCACATCTTCGTGACGTTCAGTAAAAAATTTCTAACGCGCCTAAAGAAGTTTCACTTCAAAAACAATAAGTATTGATACAAAGTGAAGCCATACAAATAGTAACAAAAGGTAATGTTATGAAAATAGCTTGGAGTAAGAACTCTCTTATAGGTATTAAAATAAAACTAAAACTGTAAATCTATTACGATCATACAAACGGTAATCTTAAATATGGTATCAATGACTTCATAACAGTCGCCATGGCATCGCTTCGCTCATACAAAGGTTTTATTGTTACCTTTTATCTGTAAAAGTGGATCATTCTTACTTCGAAATTTATCTTCGAACTATAGGTGAGGAATTGAGCGGGCTCCGTGATGCGCTCAATGATAAGGTATGCAGCTAAATTGGCCGTGTAGGAACATACTAATATCAGGGCAAAGAACCACCAGACAGTTCCCACAATACGACCGGATAGAGATCTGAAAAAATAATTTTACATTTTAAGTGTGCGTATGTCTCTCAATAATTTTATGAAGAACATTTCAAAATATGATTTTTTTGCCATGCTATACATTTTAGTCCACTCATACACGACGGACAGTCTATTCATGATGTATTTATGATTGTATTTCAGTTTGACATCACGTCTCGCGCTTATTCACAGACACTACACAAGCACAAAGTGTAAATGTGTTGAAGCCGCCAGCTTTAGTTAACATACCTATATATATGTCAACGTTAAATTGTAAAAACCGTTAGAATTTAACGTTGATTGATTGTAATTGCGCGTGAGGTGCGTACCGTTTCACAATTTGACGATTTCACTTCGATAGATTATTATCTACCGAATAATAATACATTAAATTGTAAGCAGTACGTTGAGTTCACAATCTTTCGATAGTTTATAATCTCGCGAGATAGATTACAATCTAACGGTATTTACAATTTTACGTTAACATATACACCGCCTCCTCAGGGGAAGGCGTGAACCTACGAACGTACTTCGAACTTCCGTCCTACGGTCTCTAAGAGTATGATTGAGAAACAATACATACAGGTGTGTCAAAAAGTCGTTTCCGAATAACACGCAATATCGCACAACTTCAGCAAGAAAAGTGATAACTGACAGTGAAAAACTGTGTTGTCAACAAGCCTTGTATAAGGCTTGATGCACACTATGTTACCGTTCAGTCCGATCTCGGTCTGATAAAATCTCGCTGTGTCTACACCACTAGTTTCACAATCAGTCTGTCTCGATCCATGATGGACGATTCTCGAAAAAATTCGATAAGTTTTATTCGCAAAAAAATGGCGTTTATCAGTCAACTATTATTTAAAAATGTTCGCGAAATCACCGTATACACATTTTTCAGTGGATTATTTACTATTCATAATCAAATGTTATAAATCACAGGCATAAAGTTCTTACCTTTTTCAAAATTCTACGATTTATTACTGACTAGAAAAAAAATGTAACGTCTCCCTGCACGACTGAAGAAAGACTGGAGTTGAAACAAAAACGTATTCACACTGTCGGTACAAGTCATAAGTCATGAATAAAAAAAAACTGTATTTGTACGAAACATCGATAAAAAATATAGAAGCATATGGAAATTTACTGAATATCAATTCAACACTAAAAATAAGCTATAGGTTTGCTAGCAAAAAAATATGCTAATCATTATAAAATTATGCTAAATCTGCCATAAAATATGCTATACTGGCATCGCTGTAAAGAACTGTATCACACTCCAATCCCTAATAAATCAAATTCAAATATGGACGACACACTTTTCTGCGTATATTACCCTTACGTTTAGTTTGTCGTCAAACGACAAAAGATGGAGCTTTACGCTTTTAAAACGCGATATCGTTACAATGCCACTTTTATATATATATACTGCCGCATATCAACCGATTGCCTTCCAAACCGAAACAATTATTGTTAATTTTTTGATACCACTACATGACTCAAATGCAATGCTAGTGGTACAAATGTAAAAAAGTAAAAACGTCAAATTTAGTCATCGATATCTATAACAGCCTCGGTATGGTCGTCATAACGTATTAAATTAATAATCGTTCGAACTTCGATACACTTCATTATTTAGGTAATTAAATCAATCAATAGAAATTTGATATATTCAATACTTTTAAGTGATTTTTGGAATAAGTTTTATTTGTTTAAAATTTAAATTACCGGCGCTATATGAGTATAACAATGAGGTTGAAAAGTGAAAAACCAATGACAATTGACAAAGTAAATTTACCGCTGGGCGCGCTACTCTAGCAAACTCTACACGTTGTGTAGCATACTACTTAGTCAAACTAAGTTTAATCGGTGATATAAGAATACATTATTTAAAAAGGCTTTTGTTGATATTATAGGGAGTTTATTATATAGTGTAGTAGGCTGTTGAGGTCTCCGGTAGAGTGTGAAAGCGAATGTAGAGTTCTGAGTCAGTAGGCACTCTAAGTGGTTTTGGTAGCAATGGCACATCTGGCCGACTAGCAGAGGGTTTACCTAGAGTAAGTTGAATCATACTCGTTCTCTACGTGATACGGGGGTTGCGTAAACATTTCCGCCTCGGATATCAAAAGAGATCAGCTCAGTTTACTGTAAAATGTCTAAAAATTTAACTATTCAAAGGGGGGACAGTATCTTCTAAACCTTTTAATAATATATTTTAAGGTTAGTTGTTGTTTTTAGTCGAGAAAATATTATATACATATATGTATTAAGTACATTAGTTGTACGAAGTATGTTGTTCGTATATTATATAATATGTGGTTATCAAAACATTAAATTTTGTTCTGTACATATATATTGAGACTGATACTAACAGTTATTGTTTGTTTTAAATAACTTAAATACGATCTTAAAACCACATTTTTATACTTTCTCACCGTAAGGTTTAATTAATTTAATAAACCGAAAATTAAACAATGTTTAGTACAACATTACTAACTTTAATAATACCAAGAAAATCAAATATATTGAGAACGGCTTAATTCTGAATACCAAAAGTTTTGTAGGCCATGCGGTATAGGGTGCAACTCTAGTCAAGACTTTAAATCTCGGCTCTCTCGGCCTTTGTCTCGGCTCTCTCGGTCTTTGTATTTTCTATACGATACTGACAAAACCCAAAATCGCCTATTTGACCAATTCATCTACTCGTATATAGAAAAATGTTGTCTCTAAAGTCGGTTTACGGACGATAATTTTACGTGATAACTTCATAAGAAAAATTCATACTTTTATGAATTAAAATGAATTATTATCTTTAAATTATCATTTTCTTTTTCAATATATTAACATATATATAGCACTCGTTAATTCAATTTTTTTTTATTAATCAAAGAACAAATATATGAGATAATAGCGCTGCGCTAATCAAATACTTAAAATGCAAGAATTATTTACTTTTTGTAGCAATTGCTGTTGTAACAATAAAATTCACATTACTTTATAAACAATTAACAAAACAGTTCACGTATAGGTTGTCAGCTGCCGCTGTCTCTCTTTTACTCGGACGCATCGTCACAAGCCAAACGCTTAGGGCGATCGTGCCCCTCTATCGCTTGTTCCACGCTCTCGCTTGCACGCTCGGCTCAGGTGGAACGTGACAATTAGTCATGTTTTTTCGTGCATGCAGCCGGTGTTCATCGATTTATAAGACGTTATAATAATATATACAAGGCCAAGGAAGGTATTTCATGGATGTCGACTGTCCCAAAGCCAAGACCGTGTTTAATAGAATGTTCCTACTTAACATGCCTACGTGTTACACCTGAATCCTATACATTACGGGATAAGCCGACGTTAGGCATTCCTATTGACTATGCACGCTATTTAATTAGTGTCTTGTCTAATGAATCGTTCGCAATACGCAAACACTAGATATGTTTTAGCCTATTCATAAATACAACAGCCTCAATTATATAAATAAATGTATACGTAAATTGTATTTTCATAGCATTATTAAATCAAAAAAAAACAAGTAATGGTCAATTCATCTCTTGTGATATCGGTCGGTGTTAAATTGAGTTTCTGACCAGAGTTAATAAGGAGATGGTATCGGAAACCACTAATAGGAGAAGCCAAAGGACTGGTCTCCTAGAACGGGGAAGGATCAGAGTATCAAGAATGTAGAAGTAAAATTAAAAAACACCTTAATTTTAATACTATAATTTAAGTTGCATTCAGTTTATATTATTATTATACGACTCTTTAATTAGTAAAGGCCATTCACCTGTCTCATATCTTCGCTACTATTTTTCAATCTTACCCCGCTATCTATTTTATTTCACCTTCCCACGTTTCTGGTGGGCGTCCTGTCTTTTTCTACCCACTGCCCAGTGCCATTCCAAGTAATATAGGAATACCAATTAGATATTCTTAAAACGTATCAAAGTCTAATATAAATGGATTTCCAATATTAGATTCCGTAAACGATTTTGCTGAAACAATGTTCTATTGTAGACTCGATTTAAGTTGAGGCAAGGAATTTAATATAATCGTCTAGCCAATATTGACCGCAATGTATAAAATTCGTGTTCCTTTGAACTGAGTATTTCCAGTTATTTGATAGTGTTTCAGGAAACACTTTCAGGTATAACTTTAACATATGTTGTACTACCGCACATTCCTACATCTATTAACGGATACGACACACAAAAAATAATTGAATTAAAATAACGTTTGCGCAACGGCAAGCATCGCAAGCAATAATTCGATTTGTATCATGTTACGTAACACGAAATGTAAAATACTTTCTTAGAACTTTAACACGTCTATTATCCTGCTTATTAATGGAAGGATGGATGGTATCAATTTGATATGTATTTCTGGCTATCCACATCGAGGATCGGTGTCTAATGATTTGGATTTACAGCCAGCATTTGACTAAAAATAGGCTTTTATAAATTTTATACCTCGTAGATCAATAACTTATCGATCAATCCATTAAATTCCGTTGTTAATACAATAAATGAAATAAGAAATATTATTATTTAATACATTTTGTAAATGTAAGAAGTCTTTTCAATTACATTATATTTTAACGGTGTCCACGATAATAGAGAAAAAAACAATTGTCTTTGAATTATGGTTGTCAAGAAGAATTGTGCACTCAGTTTCCGCACTTAGACGCGCATTCGATCCGTTGTGCGTTGCCAAGAAGAATCAAACAACTAAAAAACACCAATGCTAAAAAACATTGTATCGAACGTCAATGCAAAAATCATTTTCATAATAAATATTACAGAGATTAGTTTTGAACTATTTCAGAGTTTTAATTCTTTACGGTAAACTAACACAATTTAGTCTGGAGGATATTTATCATAGGCTTCAAATGTATTAAATATCTGCTACTTTTACTATTTGACACCCCTTCTTCATACACACAGGGCGAATCGGATCAAAATTAGAAATCTGTTGATAATTCAAATATCACATTCACATAGAACGCACTCAACCGGCGTTTTATGTCTCTCCATTTACTGAGCACCTCCCGACATAAGCAGTATTTCGATCGCGCTTGTGGATCAGTGGCAATGCCGCTCGTCAGGCACTCGGTTTTTTGTGTGTGTCGCAATTTGGCGCTCATCTAAGGTACGCGTACTTACGATTTCTTTGTGTCATATGACGGATTTGTCTTAAAATTCAACTACATTGAATATGGAATATGGCTTATATTGTTAAGCAAGGTGTTTATATTAAAGAACCAATTAGCTTTTAAGTATAATCTTAGAGGTTAACGTCTAAAATATTTATTTCAAAAGTCCTAATTATGGGGCTAATCGGATCATATCCTTAGGGGCGAATTGGATGATACTTTTAAACTGATTTATTACATGTTTGATGTTATTGATTCATATTTATTTGATGACCGCCGGAGAATGGTCTCAAGAAAAAATGAAAGAGGCTGTAAATAAATTCCAGAACAAAGAGTTGACCTTACGTAAAGCTGCTAAGATTTTTTCAGTACCCTTCACGAGCTTACAGAAAAAAAAGGACCATATATATGTGAATTATGTGCCAATAATCAAAATTGATCATATTATTATATATTTTTACTGATTCCAAAGTTATTTAACACTATACCTTAAAATTTTGTTAAATGTTGTGTACGATTCGATTCACCCCGAAAGTTGGGGCGATTCGGATATTTTCCTTTTTTTAGTTTTTAATAGGTAATTAAGAGAATATATGTATGATTTAAGTTTTCAAATGTTTATTTCATAGGTAATTGTTACTTCTTACGATTTTATTAATAAAAATAACATTATAGAACACTTTAGTATGATTTACTCAACCTCAAAGAAAAAGTAATCCGATTCGCCTCGGTCTACTATACTAGACAAACCCAAATATTTAGAATTCCTCGGTGTAATACAAACTATTTACGCAACTCAGTTATGTATCGTATACCTTCAGATTATAACACAAATTACCAGCAAATATTTAATGTAACTCAAATATGTTTAAAAAATAATTGAACAAAAACTCTGGTATCTTTTATTATAAATGGCTCTGTTATTCTTCCTTTATATTAAATATATATTATAATGATCAATGAATATTAGAATTTATTATAAATACATAAACACTTTGTTATATTTTTTGTACATAACTGTGCTTTGTTTATGTTTGAATGTGTATTCCATTTTTGGCTTTTGTGTACATGCAATGTAATTGATTGGATATTGTTTAGTGAGTAGCTGTAGGAAAAAAAAAAAAAATGTGAGCCGTCACGGGACGCCTGGCAGATATGAAACATCGACATTATTTGTAAAAGTAATATGCAGAAAAGACCTGAATATGTCATAATGATAAAATAAAATATTGCGATTTTTTTTCCAGATAACAATGACTATTTTTTGAATCAACATTTATTTTCATTAATTATAAAAATTTATGAATTTATTTCCAATCGTGACTACTTAATTCGTTTAATCAGTGACTTCAAAATACACACACCATACACACTACTGCATATAGACTGTATATATATACCATCATATAGCGTGGCGACGTTTCACATCAATAAATAAATCTCACAGTTATTATTCATCCGTACTAAGGTTGCTAGGTAAATATCACTTGTTACTTTATATGTTTCCCTTATTAAAAGTACTCACCTAGGAACCACATCGCTCCCCTGCTGCATGAACGAACCCAAGGAGAACCAGAAGGAATTCCAGATACTGAACTCGTTGTGCAATATTATCTGAAAATTATTACTTTTTGAATATCATGTCGAGATACAAAGACTAAACTTAAATTATGTCTGCTGAATTAGATATGCCGTTGACGAATCAAACGCGTAATCCAGGTTAACTATCCGCCTTAACGACCCACACATTGGTCTATCTAGATAAGCCCTTAGGGCCATACCTAACCGAGATGCCATGGCGATGTGGCCTGCGACGCCAACCAGGTGCCAAATTAGCACACACATTTATTATTATTTTATTTTTTCACTTTAAATGAGTTTTTTTTTAATTTTTCTGAAAAATATAGACAATTAGGCGAGCAGGAGCCTTACTAACAATATCTTTCAGGATAACTAACTAACAATCGCAATTAAGAGACTATGAAAAGCAAAAAAGTGCTAAGGTGTGCTAATTCGGCAACTGGTTGGCGACTGAGTGAGTGACGGAGTACAAACACGTGCAAACAACTGGCGACGTCGCCAGTCGGTTACCAAGTGAGTTAGCCGGCATACATCTCAATAAGAACTAATTGGTGACGTCGCCATGGCGTCCCGGTGTGGTATGGCACTTAGCGTCTTTTGTAGCTTCATGATGTGTAATAAAGTAGGCATAACACTTGTCTGCATACCCAACTAATAATTAATATTTAAAGAAAATACTTTGCTTTACAGCGTGACCACGCACGCTGTAAAGCACGCGAAACGTCGGATAAAGTTAAAATTATGTTAAATAATTGTAAATTTATAATAATACATAACTTTAATCCGGTTAAAAAAAATTTTCTCTAAATGTGTAAAGGTTATGTCAATCAAAGACAATAATAATTAATAGACAAAGCATAAAGCATTGAAAAACCGCACAATTCCGGAACCAGCTCTATGCCAAAACTTTTGTATGGCGAACCCAAATTGGTTATTATTTGGCCAAACTATAACCAATATTTTCACACATATCCAAAAAATGGCGTTAGCTAACTATGTCCAGTTTATTAAAAAATTGTTTGAAGTTGTAAATAACATTGTGCACGTCGAAAATAAATCCTTTGATAAACCTGTTCGAACTCTATGCTTAATGAGCAAGCTAACATATTCAACTATATAAATACCTCATTAGTACTGCTAACAGGATGATCCAACTGCGTGTCTGATATGGAAACAGATTTCCATTCATGTGGTGAAAACCTTGATACAAGAAACAGAACAATGCTCACTGCGAAGAAGCTGAATAGGACGCAGAGCTGAAAATAAAGGTATGATTGATCTACATAATACAGAAGAATTTTAGTTTGAGATAGTAAAATAAAACAGACCCAAATGTTAATCTTGGCATTGGTTGTATCATTAATAATTTTTCAGAAGAGGCCGTCTGTGTTAGATACCATTAGGTCCTACATATTGGTTTCCTTCCCCATACTAAGTATTTATTTACATAGTCTCAGCTCTCTCGGACAAGCAAAAAAATCAGTTGCCTTTAAAGTCGGTTTACTGACGATAGTTGAACGTGACAACGTCATAAGAAAATACCGATGGAATGGTTGCATTTTCAAAATAAAATTTTAATTTTATTTGTTTGATAGAAATTTTTATGGATATAGAGAAGGAGGTAAATGGAAATCACAATTGAATTGATCGATTACGATATAATACGATCTATACATTCGAATTATAAGACTGTCACGTCAAAAGCGGCCGCAGTGCAGGCGGAATATAATAAACAGCTCAAATATAAGAGTCTCATCCAATTTCGATTTTGTTCCCTTTGCAGTGGAGACGTTTGGGCCGTGGGGTTCAAATGCATAGGCGCTAATTAAAGATTTAAGTTGGCGCCTGGTACATAGTATCGGTAACCCCAGAGCTGGTGCTTTCTTCACACAACGAATAAGTATCGGAATACAGTTAGGAAATGCTGCCAGCGTAAAAGGTACACTGCCACAGGGACCAAACTTTTTAAATTTGTTGTAATTATGTTTATTGTTACTAACGTTAAGAATATTGTACACTGTATAAATTTTGATTGTTATGATTTAGACTAATAATCAATTTGTTATTTAAAATAAAAGAAATAAATACAGAATAAAATATAATTGGTACGGAATTGGTGTTAATGAGTGTAAACTCGCCCTTTACAGAGAATTACGGCAATGTCACTTACGGCTCCTAGGCTAAGATAGCTTTTATCCAAATCACATATCAATTATTAATACGGGACGTTGTTACTTAACATTGTATTTGATCTTTAATCCTACACTTACCCATATTTCCTTAGATAAAGGCCGTAAAAAGCTAAATGTATCGCCGACTTGTTTGGCCGTCTTTGTCTGTATAATCGGATTTTCAACAGATAAAAATGGTTCAGTGAAATCTACTACTCTCTCTCTTTCAGGTGTTATTGCTAATGGAGCCAGAGTTAAATCAGCTTCCTGTGGAATACAATATAAAATGGTTTAAACGATATAAGATTACTAAGGAAATACCAATACTACTATACTAATAACTCGTAATACTGGTAGATAGTACCGATGACCCCAGAGCTGGTGCTTTCTTCCCTCAACGAATAAGTATCGCAATACAGCGAGGAAATGCTGCCAGCGTTAAAGGTACACTGAAGGGACAAACATTTTAAATTTGTATCAATTTTTAATTTTTTTTTATTATTAGTTTAAGAAAATTGTAAATACAATAAATAAAATAACAATATTGTTTGCGCCAAATCGGTGTCAGTCAAGGAATGATGACAATTGTCGATACTGACTTTGACACACGAACCGGAGATTCGTGGTGGCGTTCCAGCATGATGGCAGGGATAATAGTTAAATATTAACAGCCGTCGCGTGCGCATTTACTTTTATTCATAATTTTAAGGATCCAGTGCTTGGAGTGGGACACACCACTGTTGATGGTAAGTGCTTGTCTTAGTCTGATTGATTATTGGATTCCTTTATTATTATACAGATACGCGACAGCAGAGGGAAGGGAGCATCCTGGATTTAGCTTCCGGATACCTAGGCCCACACAAATATAAAAAAAATAGTGCGTGTACTTATGTACGCGCGTAAGAAGTTATACTTCTTTGGCTTTCTTTATTTTTTTTGAAATATTAAATAACTAATAATAGATATTTAGCGTTAATAATTTAATAATATTTAATATATTGTTCAATTATTAATTATTATTAATAACAGTTATTATTTATTACTTTATTATATTATTAATTTAATTTAATAACTAGGTATGTTTCATAAACT
The DNA here is from genome assembly GCA_963693345.1 of Pieris melete. Classification (NCBI taxonomy): domain Eukaryota; kingdom Metazoa; phylum Arthropoda; class Insecta; order Lepidoptera; family Pieridae; genus Pieris; species Pieris melete. The sequence goes on from CAVNZK010000080.1 coordinate 289,013, forward strand.
TTTAACTAAGTAACAATAGGTCTTTGTGAAAAAGCATTGCTAAATTTCTTTAAAAAATAATTAAAACTGCTTTATTTGTTTAAAAGGAACTACAAATGTCATTATGGTCAAACGTCACGCATATTCTATTTCTTTTTTCGGCGCCCATACTGAATTTTGTGTCACGGTGCGCGCGCATCGTAAAATTTCACTCTCATAAATTTTTCATAACGCGCCTAAAGAAGTATAACTTCAAAAACAAAAAAAAGTAATTACTTAATTAACCTTACCTAAGTTTACTCTATAATACGTTTGCTAATAGAATCGTTAACCCGTTACTAATAAAAATCAGTCTAATCATTTAACTTCGTCTTTTTCCCTCAAAATGTGGTTACGCTGATTTTACGCAATTGGACTTTTTTATTAATATGAGGGTAAAGATTGTATATATTTTTATGACTTACATTTATTTGTTTGGAATACGTTGTGTATTAATTGTCACATAAACTATGGTATTAACATTTATTTAAAACTTCTTAGTCGAATTTTCACTATCAATAGTTAAAACGTCGTTTCTTGAAGTAGGGCGAATGGAAATAATATATGGTGGAGTTGATTAATTTACGTATCCATTTTGAAAGATCAATACATGATTTAAATATCTTCGATTTAAATTTTTGACACTTTGAATTCATTTTATGACGAAAATGTATAAAGAACATGATTTTGAAATTTTCACGATATTTTTATCACATGCCAAGATTTCAGAAAAAAAATTACATTAATTTAATGTTTTACATAACTAATAGTTATTAGTGCTCCAGCTCTCCACTGCGCAACGCAGTCCACCCCAGGACGCTGACACAGCAATTCGCGCTGGGATAGGGCCTTAAAGGTTGAGTATCTACTATGGAAACGACACAAAAGGGGACAAGAAACCCAAAAATTAGATTAGTAGATTGGGGAATCCTTACCTTTTTTAGAACTTCTCCAACAAGCCCAGTCCAACCATTAGGCGTCTCACTTCCGAATTGGCCATCGGCGACTATTTTTAATTGATCTGAAAGCCCGCACAGTTTTATCTCATGTTGTTAAGTGTTATATGTATATTCATGAGTGTAATTAATATATTTTTAATCACTTAATATAGCTGGCTTCTATAGATCTATAGCTTACCATGCCTTGAAAGAATTATCGCTATCTGTAGCGGTAATTCTTTCTGAGACTCTGACAATGATTCAAACAGTTCCAATATTGAAATATACTGTTTTATTTATCAAAAAAGATTTGTAATTCTATTTTTAATCGCTCAATTGTCTTATTTAAATATTATTAAAAATAAAAAATTCATTGAAACATCATAAATTCTGCATAATTATTTTCTTTCAACAAGATAAAGAAATCTATTTGTATAATTTCTTTGACGATATTCAAAATGTACGATTTTGTACAACTAAATAATGAATAATGTAACATTCTAAATGTGAAAGATTGTTTAAAATAAGACTATTCGTTTTTGAATACATATTTTCTTCATAAAATTAGTATTGATTTGCACCATAATACAAATTCTATACAATTTTATACACTTTTATCCATATTATGATATTCCAAAACGGACGGCTTCATCTATTTTAGTACATTAAGCTCGTTTTCTTTTTTAAATCGTCCATTGTGTTACAATTAACGGCTTACCATTACAAAAACATGCTAGAAATACGTACATTTTATTCCCAGTCTATTCGAGATAAAATCAGCGAGATCCTTACAAAATCCATGGAATGGTTCCTCTCTATGTCCGTATTCTTTTGGGGCTACCATTAAATAGGGCTCTTGTAGGATTGTCGTAATGATGTAGGTTTTATTTATGTCGAACGAAGTTGGCGTGTATAGATCAGTGAGTTTCGGTGACAACATTGTTAGACCGCCTTTGTCTGACCAAGTTGCAACCTAATGAAAATATGCAGTCAATTTTAAAAGTAGGAACAAAATTTGACCCCTAACAAGACTGGACTGTTATAATTTTAAGTGTTTTAATGTTTTTTAATCAAAATAATATTACCAAAGAGATAAAGAAATTATTGCTGTTTTATTTACCGTTAGACCGTCGTTAGTCTTGAAAGGACTTACAACCTGTACTGTGAAAATTATTTTGGTTTAATAAGAAATAAATTAAGTCAAAACTTAGAGTGTTACCATGTAACTGATGTGCAAAGTTTTACGCACCTTAAGATTTTGTGAGCGCCATTATGTTGGAAACTTTCTTAAAGATTTGACTTTCTCACCCTATATAAATTATTTTGATCTTATTTTTGCTTAAATGAAATCGTAATAATTTTTTTCAGTTACCGCGAAATATATTAAATTTTCAATTACGATTAGAATTATGGAATTTTTATGAATATATACTTTTGACAATCATAAATACGTAAGGTTTTATCTCTTACTAACGCAGTACATAAATAATTAGTTCCTGCTAAGAATGAAAGCCACAAAATACAAAATACGGTTAAAAAAAACAATAGAACTCACTTTAACCATTGCGCTCTGAACTGTCATTTCAACAACTTGGAGAGTGAAATTAGAGCGGTGTCCCTCTTCATTGAATGATATATTTCCGGTTAGCCCCTCGATATCCGTCTAAAAGTTAAAAAGTTTTAATAAATCTCGGTCATTTCGACCCGGACCCATAAAGTTATGGTGGTCAGTGCAGCTGTTCCTACTAATGTCACCAAGTTCGTAAGAACTTCAATCCCTTTTTTACTGTGTAAAGAGCCGATATTTTCCGAAGTATTACGATAGGACATAAATAATAGCGTGTTATTACTCCGCCCTTTTATATACCCCGACCTGCAAAGGCAAATATATTTCCGAGAGATTTCCGAAAACATTTTATAACGATGAATTTTGTTGCATCATTACTGTTAAATCGGGATAGTATTAATAGGCTAGAAAGCCTATCATAGAAAGATATATATATCTCGTAGATATAGATGTTTCGACTTTTCTTTTTGTTTTTACAAAGAAAAAAAGGAAGGGGCCGCTTAATCACTAACATTTCTTCTCAGAATACTGAGGTGTTATATATTTAAGTGTCCTATTTCTAGACAGAAAACATCAATGCGATCTACATGCACTTTTGTCAAAATATTGCACCAATTCTAAATTTGTTTCTTTAGTACGAAATTTAGTTTAGTATTTTAATATTTGCAGAGCAACTAATACTTTATGTTATATAGCTTATTTTCTTATATAATAAAGTATCTTTGAACCGAAATATGATATGATAGGTTGAAATAAACAGTTAATTATAATACAGCATTGTATCAACAGTTTTCAGTTATTACAAGGCTAGTTAGAAATAATCCATTTTCTCATGTGAGTTATTCACATAGCTTGATCTTACACGATTGATTGTTATAAGAGACGGTTCTCCAAACGTTCTGGGTTATATCAATAAACCTATTTCTGATATTCCTGTACATACATATTGTCTTTGGTAGTGATTGTGTTGCGGTGAATGATGTTAGTAATCAGATCAGAGTGAAAAGGTACCCTTAGCAAGAGCAATACGAAATATAGATAACGTAAGGGAATAGAAACAATTGGATTTGGTTTAGTAAAGAAAATTTGAATAGCGTGAATGAGCTGTTAGAATATAATTTGTCTTATTTAGAAATTGTATAGAAATTCGATATGTTCGATATACTGACATATTTTAAGCTAAGTTATAAGTATAGAATGAGAGGAATTGTTTCCGTATTATCAGTAATGTACCAAGGTTTTGTAGCTATCAATTATTTAAGAACTCCTTTAAGGAAGATTCCGTTAGATACTGATTTAATTTAGCTAATTGTGAATCCTACCTTTTTAATGAGTCGTGAAATTTTGTCTCCGTGCTCGAAAGGAACAACCCATCCTTTGCCAGGATTGCAATCAATTACTTTGGTAGAGTTGGCTAATGTTGCTGCTCTTCTCAAGGCGGCTCTAAATGAATCAGGTTTCTTTCTATACAGACGTCCGAGCGCGTCCATTAAAACTTGAACGCCGTCGTACATCAGCGCTGTTTGAGCCTGTAAAATGTTGAGTGTAAGATTTCTTACAACAGCGAATGTATTTTGGTACTTTAAGACTTAGCTATCGACACACTACAATTACCTATCACTTAGTAATATGTCTGGCTTAGAGCACCAGGCTGTTTTGTATGGAATTTCCCTGTAAGTAAGAAGGGCCTTTACTAAACTGTTTAACGGGAATACCTTCGTTAACTTCCAATTATCCACTTTGAATAAGGTTGCTGTAGAAGTTTTCTGGGTTCAAGTAAGCGAAGGATTAAATTTACAATTCAATACGTTTAATTTATTTTAGAAGATCTCTCATATGAGTATAATTTTATACGTTACGTTATTAGATAACAGATAAGATATATATAAGGATTTTTTATAAAATAAACAAATGTATAATACAATTTTACTATTAATTTTTAACTAAAATTACCTATGGAATATCGAAGTAGCCTTTATAGGCTTATTGTTCGTGAAAACAAAGGCAGTAATTAATTTTCATTTGTCGAACTTCATAATCTCGTCATATTAAAATAACAAACGGATATTAAGGTATTGTATGGGCCACAAACTGATATGGTTTTTAATTATAGAATTGTTAATTAAATAAAAATATACAAAGAATATTAATTTTTAAATATTTTAGATGGATGGATAAAACACATGGATTAGTTTTGTTTATATAATAACTTTATAAACACATTTATTTGTGCTTACGGTGAAGGCAGGCACACAATTTAATTTTCCAACTATAAAAAAAATAACAATAAGAAATAATTAATTACAAAAAAATTACAATATTAATTAGGAAAATTAAAATTTTAATCATCTATTTATTGTTAACGATACCCCGTGTAACCTAATTGAATAATTTCCCAATAATGATCTAAAAAAAAATTCACCAAGTAATTTGTCTGATCATAACATCAATTTCTTCCACTTAAATAAAATTGTATATGATAATGTATTAATTTACGAAGCTCATGTCAAGCTATTTACGTGGGAAAAATTTAATAATGGCTCGCCCTCTAGAATAACGGTTTTCCTTATTACTATTTTTTAGTAAACAGATGTGAAATATTTAAGATCACTAGCGTAAAAAAAGGAACAAATAAAATCGTACATAATATACTTCACAACTTTTCGCACTCCTCTACTGCTATGCATTTAAAAATAAGTTAAAACTATTAATGTCCTAAGCCTTGTATCTTCCTTGTTTATTACAGGCCACAGCTACTAGTTTGTTTATCGTTCTCCTAATTTATAAATTTAGTGCTGTCATGTTTTGCATTGTATTATATTTTTTATCGGTGAAACTTTTTGTGGATATGTCCAATGTATATATTTTATGTTTTACTTTTATTTTTTTTACTGTATAGAGATGAATCTGTTTAGTTTCCTTAATAAATAAATAAATTCCCTTGCGAAACAGAGATTTGGATACACGTGTTTCCATATTCGCTGATATTATAACTAGTGTATAGTAAAATAATAAATAAAATAAAATCTGTTTATTATGGAACATAAGATACATGTATCACTTATTCCACGTCATTAAATTTGAATTTGTAGGCATTCCTACTCATCGGCAAAGAAGACAGAGGGTGTAGGCCGAGAGTAAAAGCCGGCGTAAAAAACTCTCGGTACTCTTTTAAAATAGCAAATCAGCAAACAACACTTATTATATGCTAGTTAGTTATCACACACCGCGCTCAAACAGAAACGCTCATACAAGTACAACAGTTTCTAAACATACTTGCAAACCCATAATTTATTTGCGTATCTAGTACATAAATCATTCAATCACTTTAGAATGCTTTATATACTTGAGAATTCATATTTAACACCTTCGATTTTATTTATTTGGGATCATCGTAAAACTTTATCGATATTGTGGTAAAGAGTTATTAGCATGGCAATGGGATAAGGATGATAATATTTAACCTACTTCAAAAAGTAGGAGGCTATCAATTCGTAACGTGTAACTTTTACGTATCGCAAGTTTGTTATAGTCGTTATGGAATCATTACTTTTGGTATATTACTGAATATATTTTAACCAAGCACACATTTATATATTTAGATTATTGTCAAAAAAATATTTTATAAAAATAAGATTTTTTCAAAGTATTTAGAAATTCTTCATTTTATAACAGCTTTTATTCTAATAAATATATTGAATATAAGTTAGTATAGAACTGAGTGTTTCTTACTACGCGAAACCAACTGGCCATCTAATTATTTTCGAACAAATTCGACTTAGGGTTCTTTAAGAAAAGAGCGTAGATACCTTAAAAGCCGACCACTTACTGTGACTTTATCCATGGGCGGTATCACTACCTATTCTTTAAAAAAATAGGATATTAAATAGAACTATATCACACTCCAATGAACAATAATGAAGTTCCTGTTGTTAATTCACATATAAAAGGGTTGTTAACCCCAGGCGCATAACAAGTACGTATTTAAGCTTTCATAGCTTACACTAGCCAGCACATACGTATTAGTAAGTTTTTTACTGAAAAATAAAGTGCGGAAAAAATGCAAATCTATAATATAAAAATGAATCGCAAAATGTGTTGGTAAGCGCATAACTCAACAACGCCTGGACCAATTTGGCCAATTCTTTTTTTATAATATTCCTTGATGTACGAGGATGGTTCTTACGGAGAGAAAAATTGAAAAAAAAAGAGTGAAAAAGTCTAAAAACAACACTTTTCTATATTCCCATACAAAATATTCGTAATAATACTTAAAAGTCAATTTGAACTTTAATACCATATTATCATAAAGTTCAAGTGTTAGTGGAGGGGTTCCAGAAAGGTAAATTTTTATTTTTTGACATATTGTATTTGTTGTATTATCAATTTTCCTTTTTTTATCTTACTAGCTAGACCGGTGTCCCGAATAGCAGAATAAGTATTTAAAACAAAATTAAGAATCGACCGTTAGGCGGTACGATGTTCGCCAGGCCAGCTAGTAATTTAATAAGAATTTATGAGAATTACTTAAACATTGTCACTCTAGACTCTAGAGTATGTGATTTTAAACTCTGAATATTCAATATTATTATACAAGCGTTAATCTAGTTATTATACAAGAAAACGGACATAGCCTTTCACCGGCCTTTAAAGAAAATTGAGCAATGAAACGCATAGATGTATCTGCCATTTTCCTTTTTCTAAAAAAATTAATAAATAAACTTACTGATATAGTCCCCTTGAAGCGTGGATCCATCCTCTTCAAGCCCTCAATGAACTCCTTCACAACCCGCCGGCCGTGATCCACGATGCGGAATCCGGTTATATTCACAGCCCCATACTCCGTAACCTCATCCTCCCATTGATCGTCCATAACCTGTTAATGGGAATGCCTTAAATTTTCTCTATGATATTAATATATAGTTTGCCGCCCCGACTTCGTTTATATGTAAAAGACGAACCGACAAAAGTGCACCGCAGTGTCTCTGAGTAAAAGCGTAGGTTCACGAGCTTGTTGATATTATTATGTTTACTACGTGTATTGAGTAGGTTCGTCGCGAATGTATTTAAAACTTAAAAGTATTGTTTGAATACGAGTAGGTTATAGTATAAGATCCCGATATACAACGTCCTTCACTGAGATGCTTATTTAATGAAACGTATTTTATATTTAATTTAATATGTCAATAAATATAATCCATGCCTTGCAAATTTCAGTCCTGAGTATGTTTAATTACCATTAAAAAAATATATATTTTTGTATAATTTGCATGTAGTAAATTTTTGCAATTTTTTTCAATCAATATTTTTAATCAGGGTAGTATTATATATGTATCACTATAACTTTCTTTTTTTACTAAAGATGTACTATATATACTTTAGTGTCTCATAAAAAATTAAACACATAAATAATTAATTGATTAAAAACAACCTAACGTTTGTATATTCTATGGGCTTCATACTTTCGATTGGTATAGAATTTATCTAATAATCATACCGGTGTAATGTTTAAAAAAATATTTTTTTTAAATATTAATTAAATTACTCTGGACTGAAATTTGCTAGGCAACCTATATGGATTATATTTATTGACATATTAAATTAAATATAAAATACGTTTCATTAAATAAGCATATCGGTGAAGGTAGTTGTATATCGGGATCTTATACCATTATCATTAAAGGTAAATTTAAATTATTTAAAGGTTCATTTATCGTATATCACAACATATTTCTTTGTTATCGATTATGGATTAATTATATTACGTTCTATATTTATTAAATGGGGCACTCTGTTGCCTATTGCCCCCGTTAGTAATTGCTCACTGGGTAATACCCCACAACCTCTTGTAACTGAAAGTGTCTGTCTAACCGTTCGGACATTCGAGCTTACTTGACTTATATTGTATTCTTTATAATAAATAGAAAACCATTTAAAAACGCATACGGACTACCTGTTCCTCGTTAGGATGTTTTCTCGTTTTCCATATTGAGGGTTTTAAATTTCGTCTTAAAGATATAACGGGCGGCGCAAAAGTTATGGCACTGAATAAAGTTTGTTTATTTTTTTTATATGAAGATAGTTTTCATTCTGTTGTTGAAAATTATGTAGTGAAGAAATGTAATACACTGAAAATAAATATGGACCGTTTTACTCCTTAAGAACGTGGAATAATCGTGTCAATGTTCTTCCAGAATAATTCATCAGTTATAAAAACACAACGTGAATTTCGTTGACGATTTCCTGCGAGATCACCCGATCTGACGAGTCCAGACTTCTTTCTTTGGGGTTTTTTGAAATTTCGGGTGTATGTGAACAAGCCACAGACTCTCGCAGCTCCAAAAGAAAACATTCATTAAGGAATAATGAACATATCGCAGGAAGTGTTACGGCAAGTTATGCAAAATGTCATAAATAGGGCTCAAATGTGCATCAACTCTCGAGGTCACCGTTTAAAAGAAATCATTTGAAAATCCATATGGTACAAATTTTAATGGCACAAATATACATTTAAAAAACCTAAATCTAGTTTTCTAATTAAGAAGAAATGTTATAGCTGAACCAAATAGGGTCTTTACTTTTGCGCCACCCAGTACTTTATTAAACGCAAGAGACAAGTCCTCATCTCTTTTTATTAACACCCACATATTAATGATGAAAATATGAAATAACATTCAAGGAATACTGTACATTAATCAGTACATTAATATATACCTACTCGTATATTTATAGTACTTGTATATCATGATAAATGTAGAGCATGTTATTTAAAAATAAAACTCTTGAATTTTTAATACAATTATTTTAGTTTCAATACATATAAATTTTATTTGTAGTCGAATATAGTTTGAAATTTTAATGATATTTTTTTTTATAAAAATTTAAAAACTAAGTATTTAACAGCTAGGACGTGACTGGACTTAAATGTAAGCGCATTCGACGCTCATTTATCTTATTGTCTCGACGAAGTTTAATTTAGTTTATACTTTGTAATTAGAAATACACTGATGAATAATAAGCATTTTCAAAGCAATTTACTCTCAAGGCGCGGAAGAGGCAAACAAAGTTTCCACCACTAAGTCACTATAGTTTAGCAAACCTTCTGACATACACAATTACGGCTTTTTGCAACCAACCTTACCCCGTAACTTCCAGTTCAATTATTGACTTAATAATTAGTTATTAGCTAACAAAACCCGCTAGCTAGGAAGTGCCATGTTAATTAACTGACAAAACTCGGTCTGAATATTCTAATACCCGTAGCTTGGGTCAATACCTACCTACCTACCTTATGTGAAAAATATCTTAATTCCTAGGATTATCAAAAGGATTTATAAAGTTTTAGTACCAAATATTGTGACTATATTTATACCATTTCCGATAATCGGCAAGTAGAAGCAACAAGTAATACAGGTAATGATTAGTGCTACTTGAAAGTCATGAAATTTACACTAAGAAACTGGTTACTGAAAATTTGTCCACTTGATACTAGAAGGTAGTTCTTTTGTGGAGAAATGAGGGAGCGAGGGTTTTGTGGGACTCACAATCTACTAACTTTACTTGAAGACCGTGGGAGGCCCATAATAACTTACCAAACCAGTGAGCAAGTAATGATACGTTCGTCGTCCCAGTTCCACCTTTCTCACGTGTTCCACAAGGATGCTCTTTGTATTTTTTGCATTGCAGTCCAGAAGTATTCGCTTACTGCTCCACCTGTCATTTTCTTCCACCCCTAGGAGGAGATCTATAGCTTCTGCTGCGTTGTTAATGCGCTTCACCAGAGATATCTTGAATTTGACTCGCCCTGGCTCCATAGATTGATACAGTTGTTGCAAGCGCAATAGACCTGCCAAAAGTTATTCAATAACTAAATGTTCAAAAAAAATATATTCAATGACGAAATGTTTTATAACAATTATTTTTACTTTATCTAAAAAACCCAGGATTTGTAGCCAATACCGGGTATTTGCTTTATTACAATATTTGCTTTAAACTCATCAATGTTAGTTCTAGTCTTGTTTGCTGAAAAAAACTACATATACGTCGGATTATTTTCTGAATACGACTTGGAGTTTTTATTTTTTTAGTTAAAGCTAAACAGTGAGTTAAATTAGTTTAGGTGTCTACATTGGAAAGGAATATAAAACACCCACACCCGGATAGTACGAGTATTCTTTACTTGGCTCTAAGGCCTAAGATAGATTTTCGCCTGTGATAGCAGTGACCACAATACAGCCTTTCCTCGGCTATTATAGTAATAGTTCGCTATCACCGGCACCATACAATAAACTTCAATTCAACTAGGACTAGCATTTAAAGCTGGCCTGCTTGCCTTAAGTTTACTCGATCTACTCCTAAGATTAATAATCATATTTAATAATACACTGGAGATCATCTTGATAGTTTACCAGCTTCAGTAAGTCAGTAAGTTTGGTATTTTTTATTGAATTGTTTTATCGTTTACTAGCTGGCCTGGCAAACATCGTACCGCCTAACAGTCGATTCTTTATTTTTTTTAAATACTCATTCTGCAATTCGGGACACCGGTCTAGCTAAGATAAAAAAAAGAAAGTTGATAAGACAACAAATACATTATGTCAAAAAATAAAAATTTACCTTCCCGGAACCCCTCCACTAACACTTGAACTTTATGCTATGGTATTAAAGTTCAAATTGACTTTTAAGTATTATTACGAATTTTATGTATGGGAATATAGAAAAGTGTTGTTTTTAGACTTTTTCACTCAATTGTTTTAATTTTTCTCTCCGTAAAAACCATCCTCGTACTTCAAAGAATATTTAAAAAAAAATTGGCTAAATCGGTAAGCCGTTTTCATGTTATGTCGTGACAACGGAAAACGGGTTTCATTTATATATATATATATATATATATATATATATAGATATTTGGCAAACATTCAACGTTGTAATAAGAAATTATTGCCAGTTTAAGCGATAATAACCAGAAGAGGACTTCTGAAAAACTATCGTGATTTGGGGAAATAAATTTTCATGACTATTCCTAATATTTGCGCTCCGTGCATATTAAATTTTGTACTCATTTTTGCTTTGGTAAATGATATTTATATTGGAAAACCTATGAAACATTTTTTTGCTATTTCCAATTAAAATCCCAATTGCGGTTGTAACTTGCAGTATTTATTTAAATTCTAGGAAATGCATACACAAAGAGTCTGTATCCTTAAATTACCTTAAATACGTACGCTAATGATAATAGAACTTTATAGTAACACCAGTTTTTTTAATTTGACTTTATACAGTAGTGAAAGTATAGGTTAAGAGCTTATGAATTGATCATTATTTATTTATTTTTATATTTCTGTACATCTGACATTCAGTATCGCATAGTATGCCTTTTTTAGAGTGCGTGCATTACATTTAAAAGTTTTAACTAAAACTCCGATTTGTAAATTTATTGTTCTACTAGCAGACTGGCCAAGCGTTGCTGTTGCTAAGGTTTTTGTTATATTACATAGTAGCAAACTATTCAAGGGAAACGGTAGGAGAACACCAGTCATGGGGACCACCATGCTTTTTTGGTGGTTATGCCATTAAATTGTAGCTTATGTGAAACGTTGGTACTTTCAAGCGCCATCTGTTAGAATTGTAACTATCAAATAATAAACAAATATTTTGCAATAAAATAATATTGCGGGTATAAATTGAGATGTAAGCTATCCTATCTTTTAAGTTGGATCAAACTACATACGATGTGCAAATTTGATTGATATTGGTTTGGTAGTTTAGGAATCCATAGCGGACAAACAACGTGACACGAAATTTATATATATTAAAATTAATACGGTATATCGATATCAGATAACATGAAACGATAAATACATCACGGATTATATAATCTCTATAAGGTACAAAATGGTCATGATCAATCAAAGATAGCAATCTTCCAATGCGCGAAGTCACGAGCCGAAGACTAGTTCCCGTATGTGTTCCCTAGACCTAGTAGGCGTTGAGGCAGCACTGTTGGGATCCGAACCTCCCTGAGTGCTAGATATAAATCGGCACGTCTCTCTCCCCGCTCAACTTTTGAATTGACTTCAGTTTCAGTCGATATTCCGCCGCGTTAGACAATGTGTATATTCTTGCGTACGTGTAATGAAATCGTAGGCGCCTCATTACTCTTACGTTTAAAGTTTTTACTTTTATAGTACAATATTGTATATTTAATTAGTAATGTATGAGTCGATAATGTCGTGTTTTATTGTTAGTCAAGGATGAAAAAGTTAAGTAAAGTGACATTTGTGTTGATTACCAATTGAAGGATTATCTTGGTGTCTCCGACAGATCAGCTTATGACCTGGTCTCAGTATATCAATAATCTATATTTATAAAAATGAATCCCCACTTGGTCACGGCATCACGCGTGAACGGCTGGACGGATCTTTCGTTTTTTTTTGCATTTGTTATTGTCGGGAGAAGGTTCTTATGAAAGAAAAAAATAAGAAAATTTCGCGGAAAATTATAAAATTTAAGAATACTTAACCACCATACAATTCATACTTTTTTGATGTAACCTTTTAGTGTTTGACATAACATTGGCAGAATGCGTCTGCAAATATCGTCAAAGAGGATGTAAGAAAAATGAACATCTTTAGTTTACCAGTTACTGTATTTGAGTTACTGTATTGATAAAAAACATATAAAATAATAATTATTTATTTAAAAAAGGTAAAATATGTAATAGACTATACTTATACCAGCAGACTACATCAAAAAACTTTTAGAAAGGGAGACAAGAAGAAACTGTATGAGCTAATATTATGTAGGTATAATATCTTTATATATATATAATTCAACTGAACGTGTGTATGTCACTGAACTTCTCTTAAACGACTGGACCGATTTGAATGATTTTTTTTGCATGCATGGGTGACGACCTGGATGGTTTAGATTCACAAATCAGCCCAGCAGATGGCGCTGCTGTCGGTACTATCATTCTTTGTTTAATATGTTAATCCCTTGACATATCATGCAGGACGACCTCTGTCGGATGCGCAAGTCAGATATAGAAAGTAAGGAGTAATAGGAAGACTTTTAATCAAACAGATTGTTCTAAGATTGTTAGTGATGGTAACAGGCTATGCTATATACAGGGTGGCCAAGAAGTCGTGGATCAAACGCAAATAGGGCATAGATGCAAACAAAATTTGGGAGGTCTCTAAGCTCAACCCCTGAGATATAATTTATTTTGCGTTTTTATAAGAAAATTGACTTTTTTGACTAATTCTTATTAAAATTCGAAAAAACCTACATCCTGTATCTTTTTCATAATATTTACTAGATTGGTACTGATGAGTCCTTGCGTTAGACATACTATTTATAGTTGTTTATTGAGTGTATTGAAGATAATATTAAGTTATACGATATAAATATTCCTCAAATCATAACTTTTTGTTTACTTCGGACCCCACTGTGAAAAAAATTACTCTACCGAAAAGTGACCCTGTATTACAAATTTTGGCGCATTTGATAGGGATTTTGATAAGGTATTACATATGGTCATGAGTCGCACTAATATCTATCTCGTATTAGTCCGGTCAATTTAGACATCCAAGGTTACAAAAATTCCCACTTGGCTGAATATTGGTAGGATTGCTCAATACACTATTATAAAGGAAATGTGAAAAGTCCTCATCGATCCGGCACGTGCAAAAAAATTTACTCCGGGTCAAAGATCACAAAAACGGGATTTTCGCGATTTTCAGCAAAATGGTAAGTTTTATCATAAAATTAGTTTTGACAAAAATTGTAGATCAGATAATTATCTATAAAAAATGTCTAAATACTTTTTTTCCTATGAGCCACCGTTTTTGAGATATAATTATTCAAAAAGTTGAAAGAGATGTAATCGTCATAATATGCACACGTTTCCACGCCACCTTTGAGGTCGTATACTTAGCGCATTTTTTTAAATGTGGTTTCCCCGGTAGGCCTATTCCACTGATCTTTTATGATTCTGTTTAATTTGAAACCATTGAATAACTGTACATATTGACAAGGGTTGAATATGATGAAAGGGGTATAAATTACAAAAACTAAGAAAATTTATCCGTCTGAATCTAAATCATCATTAACTTCTGCTTTCTCTTGTTCTTGTTCTTGTTCTTCTTCTCTTCCTTTTATATGTGTAAGTCACACTGACCGACAGAACGATATTTTTGCTTGTATTAATTACGGCTTCAGTGATGTATATACGTGGTGTACTTATACATATTATGACGATTTCAACTTTTTGAATCGTTATATCTCAAAAACGGTGGCTCATAGGAAAAAAGTATTTGGACATTTTTTATAGATAATTATCTGATCTACAATTTTTGTCAAAATTAATTTTATGATAAAACTTACCGTTTTGCTGAAAATCGCGAAAAACCCGTTTTTGTGATCTTTGTCCCGGAGTAAATTTTTTTGCACATCGATGAGGACTTTTCACATTTCCTTTATAATAGTGTATTGAACAATCCTACCAATATTCGGCCAAGTGGGAATTTTTGTAACCTTACCCCTATTTTTTAGTCTAATTTGACCGGATTATATCGCTTACAACTATTTTAAAAATCGCAAATGTGTATTCTCGACATTGCATTCTTTATAATTAATTTTAAAGAGCCACGTTTGCTTTTACTCCTTAAGAGCAGTGTTGGCCTAGTGGCTTCAGCGTGTGAATCTTATACCTGAGGTCGTAGGTTCGATCCCTGGCTGTGCACCAATGGACTTTCTTTCTATGTGCGCATTTATCATTTGCTCGAACGGTGAAGGAAAACATCGTGAGGAAACCGACATGTGTTAGACCTAAAAAGTCGACGGCGTGTGTCAGGTACTGGAGGCTGATCACCTACTTGCCTATTAGATTTAAAAAATGATCATGAAACAGATTCAGAAATCTGAGGCCAAGGCCTAAAGAGGTTGTAGTGCGACTGATTTGGTTGTGTTAAGTTGCAAATAAGTTCACACTTTTATCTTATCTTATTACAACTTATAAACAAATCTGTTTATAAGTGTTATACAAATAAATTTTAATTTCATCAATATTTAATCTCTCATCATCTCTTTTGTTACGTGTTCTATATTCCTCAATACTTCATAATTTAACAAATAAATTTAACTTTTAATTAACTGTATAATTAAACAATATTTATACACAAATTTTAATTCTGTCACTGAACTTTTGTAACCATTTTTGTAACTGTTTTGTCTGAATTTTATTTAAACCATCAAACTACACGTGAAAGATCAAATAGGTTGTACTAATTTGATTACAAAATAGAATAATAATTTAATTATAAATTTAATTAATGGCCCATACATAAAACAGCTATTTCGCTTACAATGTTGCCCATATGATTATACTCTGAAATGATATGTAAAATCAATAAGTATAGGAGGTTTTATACTCCGAATCAGGTTGTTTAATTGTAAATAAAGTAGTCAAGTTTCAAGAGATATTTTGACGACGTTTTTTTAAGTTTTTGTTCCAACTTCTCGAATCATATTCGAATAATATTGACATATATTACAAATTGTTTTAATTTTAGTTACTTTTAAGTTTATTTTATTTAATTTTGATGATTGTTTTCGCGTATATATACTTTGACAACCTTATTAATATTATGCTAAAAACAATCTCGTTTTCTAACTTCAAACTCTTCAATACTTCAGCTAATATCGTGTTACTTCCTGTTAAACTTTCTAAGGGTACCGTAAAATATGAAAGCGATAAATGTCAAACGCAAATAGGCAAGTTCTACAAAAGAAAAGTCGGTAAGGATCGAGCTTCGCGATGATGGAGGTACTATTCAGCGTTTTTCTACCACAATGTTTTATTTCTTTTCTCATAACAGCCATTTATCTCATATTTATATTACGCTTAATAGAGATAAGCACGTTTTATTTGTCCAGTTCAATAGCTAGACTATCTTGGTCGCCTTTGACGAATACGACAGTTCTATACGACTTTATCATATTTATCAGTAAGTCTCGATATTAAATTGTGTTCGGTGGCGGTTGCTGGGATAAACAAATGAAACTCTTTATTTGAAGCTATGTTTCAATTGTCTTTAATCGTTTAAAACAAGAGCTTCACTACATAGTATAAAACAAAGTCGCTTTCTCTATAGGTACAGGGGTATAATAACTACGCAACGCAACGGATTTTGACGCGTTTTTTTAATAGATATGATTGAAGAGGAAGGTTTATATGTATCATAATATGCATTAAATAGTGGAGAAGTATTTTTGAGGTTTCTAATGTGATGTCGTAAATAATTACATTTTTTTCGCTTACATTGCAAACGCAGGCTGAACCCTACGAGATTTATCAAAATAACCTACTAAGTATTGTACACATTGAAAAGGTCTACAGAAAACTCCGCGATGGTATGTGTATATCTTTTATAGATGTCCCACAATAAAAAAAATTGTCATTTACTTTTTACGACAAATAATGGCTAATTTATCGCGAAGCGATTTTAACCAATACAGCATTAATCCTTATGCAATTAAATACTCTAAATATATTGTTGATTTAATATAGATCTATATGGCCGTTTACAGCATATGATTTAAAGATAGCAGGAAATCTTCATGGTATAGGGAAAGGGGAATTGTTTTACTCCAAATTTAACGCGTGCGGGCCACGGGCAGTAATGAATAAATCAAAACTACTGGATCGATTTTAATATTTTTTTCAGTAAGCGACAGCCTATATATTATATACACGTGCGAAGCCGTAGCGGGCCGCTAGTATAACATACAATTAGGTATTACTGTAACTTGACTTATTAATGGGTTCTCATAACTAAGTGACCCATCTGTTACCTATTAAGAATATAAGTGATGTCAATCTATTGTACATTCTTGAGAATGTTATATTACAATTTATAAATGTATGAAAAACTAAGGAGCTCATTTATCACTACCAAAACTGATGTTTTATAATTTATTGGCTACAAGTGTAATGATTGTTAACATTTCGTTTGCGCTTTTTATTATATACTAGCGGACCCCACAGACGTTGTCCTGCATGATATTTCAAGCGATTAGGATATTAAACAAAATATAAAACTACCGACTGCAGCGCCATCTGCCGGGCTGATTTGTGAATCTAAGCCATCCAGCACTCCACCCAAATGCATACAAAAAAACCATTCAAATCGGTCCAGCCGTTGAAGAGGTTCAGTGACATACACACGGTCAGTCAGAGTTAGATCAAACTGCACACGGTGAGCAAATTTGATGGAAATCAGTTTAGGAGTCCATAGCGGACAAACAACCTGACGCGTAATCTAATATACTAAGAACTATACACTCATATATATGTGTGTAACTTAACTAACGTTATATAACATAACTAGGGTAATACCCTAAAAGCACGGTTTGCGTTTATGAACAGAAAAAAAAATTGTTGCATAAAATGGATTTGCGTGATTAATTATAACACTGGAATACATCTGGGGTACGGGGTGGTTTAATTTTTTTGCGTCTCCTAAATTAATCACTATTCAAGGAGGTGATTAGCCCACTGTGGCATGTACAGTAAGCGATAAGCTAATGCAATCGAATCTATATATATAAAAATGAAACCCGTTTTCCGTTGTCACGACATAACATGAAAACGGCTTGACCGATTTGTCTGATTTTTTTTTATAATATTCCTTGAAGTACGAGGATGGTTCTTACGGAGAAAAATTAAAAAAAATTGAGTGAAAAAGTCTAAAAACAACACTTTTCTATATTCCCATACAAAATATTCGTAATAATACTTAAAAGTCAATTTGAAGTTTGATACCATATCATAAAGTTCAAGTGTTGGTGGAGGGGTTCCGGGAAGGTAATTTTTTATTTTTTGACATAATGTATTTTTTGTCTTATCAACTTTCTTTTTTTTATCTTACTAGCGCGACCGGTGCAGTGTCCCGAATAGCAGAATAAGTATTTAAAAAAAATAAAGAATCGACTGTTAGGCGGTACGATGTTCGCCAGGCCAGCTAGTAGTATGGTAAAAACCTTAGAAGACCTTTCTTGATACTATTAAAACCTCATACTCAATCGTTTAGCCAGTGGACTCAGTATAATGGAATTACAACATGGTCAAATAATTTCTCTATTAAAAAACTGTCATGCTGTAGTAAGCACACCTACCTACCTATGTACGTACCTATACGTGCCTATGTACCTACGTACCTATGTACGCGTATGTACTACATTGTATTTACTTATACGAGGTATTATTCAAGCAATTGGTAAATGCAGTAAGTGAAAAACTCTTCCAATACCACATCTGATCGTATAGTAATGACATTATTTAATAGAACATCTCTTTATCAACTAGACGATTACGAGTTGTGCTAGGGCTAGGGCTAGCTAGGGCTAGCAATTATCAGCCTTAAGGTCTTGAGTGTAAGGAACGGCTGTGCAGAAATAGTTTTTCTTTCTCTCGAGAGTTTATTTTTCCAGTACGTAGGAGAACATAACGAGGAACTGTCATATAAAAGTCTTAGACGATGTGTCGTGTAGCAAAATCATTGAAGTGTGTAAAGCTTAGGTTTCTTAGAAAATCGGTGCTAACGGCCGTCATTTTACGGTTGTTAATAACGGCCGCCTTTATTTTTTAACATAATGCAAAAAAAACATCATTTTCGCTCGTCCAAGTCACGTTTCCACTCATGGTATTAATTGAATATAGGCACCGCTACACGCGAAAAACGTTGAACTAATGTTTATCACCGCTATGACGGCCGTCATGCAAATGACAGCACCACTATTTGACGCTACGGTAACACTCAACGTTCTCTAGAAAACCTACTCCGATGTTATGTATAGACAACGTTTGGGTGATGTCACCCAACGTTACATTACGGCCGTTGGATTACGGCACCGCTTTTCTAGGAGACCTAAGGTTTAGGCATAGAAGTATGATTACTTATTTACGTAACAGCAACATATTTGAAACAGACAGAAACGTATATTTCAATACATTCATTGGTAGGTTACTTTATACAATCATACAATGTGAGAGTCAATTTTTATTAAAATATAATCAATAATCAATTATATAATTAAAACTCGTGTTTTAATAATATAACCATGTGCTGATGAGTCTCAGATGGCATCCGTTTCTTTGATGGTTTTTATAGACAAGGATCAGCATTCTGTGTCTGACACATGTTGGTCCGTGGGTTTACGACGCTTTTCTCTAACTGTTTGCCTTCGCCATTGGAATAAGTGTGAATTAAGCAAATAAAGAAAATTCCATTGCATTTTATATCTTTATTCGAACAACCTTAAGGCTGTAAGTCTAAGCCACTATTACACAATGTTTTACAGAACAAGGGAGAAGAAATCAGCATAGATAAATAGCGTATATAAACAAGTTCGCACGTTCCATTTTCAAAATGTTTGTTTAACATGGTTGAATTGGGGCTCATTGTTTACAGTAATTGATGCTTTGTTTGAAATGCTAACTATGAATTTTTAAATTTGTATGATAACTATGAAGTTCCAAATACAGCGCAGCACTTTAGGAAGCGTTTAGTATTCCATAGAAAAATGTAATGCAGGTGACTTAATACAAGCGTAAATGTATATTAAGAAAATGCTTAAACCGAAAGTCTTGTTAAATTTAAATCAATAGCACGGTCAGTGTAATTTGGTCGAGAGGAACAAACTGATAAGGACTATTCCATTTATATCATTAATTATTGTTACGCAGAACACAAATTGCGTAATGAAATGGACGACTATATAATTCAAGTATTGGTTTATTGTTAGTGTCTAGTTACCCATTACACGTACAAACGTCGGGTTTTGTGACCTTATTTTTTTTAGTTCAGGGGGCAAACGAGCGGGAGGCTCATCTGACGTAAGTAATGTCGCCGCCCATGGACACTCTCAATGCCAGAGGGCTCGCGAGGTGCCGGTATTTTAAGGATTGATACGCTCTTTTCTTAAAGGACCCTAAATCGAACTGGTTCGGAAACACTTCAGTGGGCAGCTGGTTTCGCATAGTGGTGGTGCGCGGCAAAAACTTCCTTAAAAACGTTAAGTTGTGGAACGACGGACGTCGAGGTGATACGGGTGGAATTTCGTATACTGCCTCGACGTCCGATGACGAAATTACCACTCACTTTTAAAATGTAGATTTTCTTCGTGACCCCCTACTTACAACTTATTAAAATCGTCGTTGTAATTGTTTTGTTTTTTATGTTACTCTAAATTGTTGTTTACATTTTCGTGTCTTCTTTTTCTTTAGTTGAGTGACTTATACTTTATATTAAATTCCTATATGTGAAACATTTCAAAGACCGTTCTATAATTACGATATAACTTGTATTTTTTTATATAATATCTTAAATTTGGATCTGTCATGTTTTATAAATTATAAAAAAATACTAAGCGTATATTTTCAAATGCCATGTATTTATATAATTTTAATTTTACTCGAGTTATGTAACCTAACATCAGTTAAGTTAAATGTATATATTTTAGTTAATAATTAGAAGCGCAAACCAAATGTTAGCAATCATCGCACACTTGAAGCCAAAATGAGCCCTTTAGTTTTTCCCACACTCATAAATTGTTTTCATTCTTGTTTCCGATAATGTTCAAAAAGGTCGAATACACTTATATTGAAGTGTCATTTAGATTTAAGAACCCTTAAATAAGCCAAGTTAGTTTTTTGTTTGCATCGCACCTCCACTACCCCTAATTTATGTTAGTTATAAGCTTTTAAACTATTAAAGCTAGTTGACACAAGGCTTCAAACAAAGTGATTCATTTAATATATATTTGAACATCCGTACAACAATTTCACCGAACTTATCTCTCGTTTGTATACATATTTTTCAGCGCATTTATCATTTGAGGAGCCAGAAGAAACCTTTTCATCTGGTTGTTAAACTATGAACATTAGAGATTGTAAAAACAAATTGTTTGTTTTGAATTTTTAGTGTTTGAAGTAGTCCAGTTTAGCACATATATTTATTAATTAATTTATGTTACATATAAAATAGGATTAATAATATTTATATTTTTTTTAACTATAGTATTTATTTTCAATTTTATTTAGCAGATTATTTAAATATTTACCTGGAACATTAAATTTTGCGTCATATTTTTCATTATCCTGACAAGAGAAACGTTTTACAGTATAATGTATTATTTTAATATTCAAGTAAACCCCTCAGTGAATACAAATACAGCATCTCAGTTTGCACAGAGATAATCGTTAAGTTTTATTTGCACCGATTACAATTATTAATTATTATTAATTTTTCAGACAACTGCTTCTATTGAGCAGCTTAGCTTAAAAGAATGTAGTGATACTTGCAGTAGCACTTCATTAAGTATTAATAATTTAAATTAGATAGTGTGACAATAGAGGCAAACTCTAGCAATAATTTAGTACAACTCAGCTCAACATGTAATATTACTAACAACAACTGTTTAAACTTGATGCATCAAAACATGCAAGGTATGTTGGGCAAAGAATTAGAATTGGAGTTGTTTTTAAAATCAAGTAAAATTGATGTCCTATGCATTACCGAACATTGGCTTAGAGAATGCCAAATCATCTTTAACTTTGATCAGCACCAAGTTGCAAGTTCGTTTTGCAGATTGTCGGCGATTCATGGGGGCTCTTTGATTATTGTTAATAAAAATTTAAAGTATAAAGAGCGTAATGACATCGTGTGTCTGTCTGTAGAACACTCTTTGGAAGTAGCCTGTATAGAGATTGAGAATTGCATTATTTTAAGTGTTTACAGACCACCAAGTGCATCTTACGATGTTTTTGAAGAAAAGTTGGAGGAAATTTTGTGTAAAGTTAGTTTTAAGAACAATAAGTATATTATTGTATGTGGTGACTTCAATATAAATCTATTAGAAAATACCTCCATTAGTAAAAAATTCAATCTGTTATTAAAATCTTACAATCTTGTTAACTTGTTTCTTGAGCCCACTAGAATTACAAGCTCCACTGCTACATGTATAGATAATGTATTTACAGATGCAGAGGCAATGCAAACCTCAATTACAACTGATCTTAGCTCAGATCATTGTGGACAGTTAGTGGCGCTAAAATGTAAAGTGGTGAAACAAGTAAATAAGAGCAGTGTGTTTGTTCCAGTAAATAAAAAGCGAATGGTGAGATTTAGACATAATATAGATAAACGCCTACCTTTATTACCGGTGGGTACTACTGTTGATACACAATACAACAATCTAAGTGATTGTATTAATAAAGAGTTCAACACTATCTTTACCCCAAAGAAAGTCTCTCATTCGCAGTGTAAATCGTTTAGTGATTGGGCGACAGCGGGAATTTATAAAAGTAGACAACGGTTGTATGACCTTTACGCTGAAAAGTCATACAATCATAATGAAGAATTTATTCTTTATGTTCGAAATTATTCGAAATTATTTAAGAAAGTTTGTTACGCGGCCAAGTCCTTAAATATCAAAAACAAGATTAAAAATAGTACCAATAAAACTAAAATGACTTGGAAGATAATTGATAGTGAAACTGGAAGAGTCGGGGATCGCAATCAAGACATCGAACTATGTGTCGATAACACTATAATCAAATCTAACGAAGAGATAGCGATTGTTTTTGATAAGTACTTTTCTGACATTCCAATTTCGACTACTAAGTCTCTTCAATCATCTCCCGCCCTCGCTGAATCGCTGCTCAAAGATAATGTTAACGAGTGCAAGGTCAGTTTTTCATTCCGACCCATTGGTGCCGACGATATAGTGAGGATATTTAGAACCATAGCTATTAAGAACACTACCGATCTTTGGGGTATTTCTGTAAAAATAATTAGTAGCATAATTGATGTAATTGCTCCCCATCTAGCTATAATTTTCAACAATTGTATTAAAAGTGGCGAGTTTCCCGATCTAATGAAACATAGTAAAGTTATTCCATTATTTAAAGCAGGTAGTATGTCCGACCCCAGTAACTTTAGACCAATTTCCGTACTACCTACTTGTAGTAAAATATTTGAAAAAATTATATTAAATCAACTGGTAAGTCATTTTAACGTAAACAAATTATTACATAATAAGCAGTTCGGTTTTACCAAGGGTCGCTCGACAGCCGATGCCGGTGTTGAGTTATATAGATATATAGTTAAGGCTTGGGAGGAGTCGCATGACGCTTTAGGTGTTTTCTGCGACTTATCCAAAGCATTTGATTGTGTCCAACACGAGACCTTAATCGGGAAACTCCGCCACTATGGCATCAAGAATACCGCACTGAATCTTCTGACTTCCTATTTACACGGAAGAACTCAGAAGGTTGAAGTGAATGGTAAGAGGTCCTCTGGGTCGGCAGTAGATATGGGGGTACCACAGGGCTCAATTCTTGGCCCTTTCCTCTTTCTTGTTTATATAAATGATCTACCTTTCATGGTAGAGAGAAAACATCACGTAGTTTTGTTTGCTGATGACACGTCCTTGATTTTTAAAATCAAACGACAAATAACAAATTTTGACGATGTGAACAATGCTCTGTCTTCGATTGTCCATTGGTTTAGTATGAATAACCTTCTACTTAATGCAAAAAAGACAAAATGCATTAAATTTTGTGCAAAAAATGCAAGGGTTATGGATACTAGACCAATTATAAACGGGGAGGAATTGAATCTGGATGATACAACTGTATTTCTCGGAATCACCATGGATTCAAAACTTCAGTGGTCCCCTCATATTAACGGATTGGCGAAGAGACTTAGTTCTGCAGCCTACGCGGTTAAAAAAATTCGCTCACTAACTGATGTCGATACAGCTAGACTTGTTTATTTTAGTTACTTTCATAGCTTAATGACTTATGGCTTATTATTATGGGGTCATGCTGCTGATGTCGAAACTATTTTCATCCTGCAGAAGAGGGCTATTCGTGCAATCTATAATTTAAAATGTAGGGAATCTCTTAGAGATAAATTTAAGGAAATTAATATACTTACCTTTCCCTCGCAATATATTTATGAAAATATTATGTATGTATACAAAAATAGTGATAAGTTTACTAGAATAGAACATACGCACAATGTTAATACACGGAACAAACGCAGGCTGCAATTTCCCCGTACTAGACTATCTAAAGTTAGTAATTCTTTTTTGGGGAAAGGGATACTCTTCTTTAATAAAATCCCAGAGGCTCTTTTATCACTGCCTTTCAATAAATTTAAGAAATGTGTTAAAGAAAAGCTGTGTAAAAAGGCTTACTATAAAGTCAACGATTATCTAGTTGATAAAATGGCCTGGGACTAGTGCTAGACAGGCTACTTCTAATTAATTTGCGATATTTGTTTTAAATAAGTGTTGTTTGATGATTTGCTGTTTTAAAAGAGTACCGAGAGTTTTTTACGCCGGCTTTTTCTCTCGGCCTACACCCTCTGTCTTCTTTGCCGATGAGTAGGGATGCCTTCAAATTTAATGACGTGGAATAAGTGATACATGTATCTTATGTTCCAAAATAAACATATTTGATTATTATTTGATTAATTAATAAAACAATTTTATTTTGTATACATACCTAGTGGCGGAGCAAAGTTAAATATGGATTTTTTAATACATTTAAAATAGCCTATGTTACTTAGGGTTAATGTAGATTTCCATTTTATAGGCAAAAAGCTACAGAAAGCTTTCTGTGCCAGTATGTGCCTGTACACGTTTTTTAGTATCATTCAGAGATTTAGAGCTAACTTAAGTAGGGGTAACTGCTTTCCACGCACAGATCTATATATATAAAAATGAAACCCGTTTTCCGTTGTCACGACATAACATGAAAACGGCTTGACCGATTTGTCTGATTTTTTTTTATAATATACCTTGAAGTACGAGGATGGCTCTTACGGAGAAAAATTAAAAACTCAATTTGAGTGAAAAAGTCTAAAAACAACACTTTTCTATATTCCCATACAAAATATTCGTTTAATATTATTAATACTTAAAAGTCAATTTGAACTTTAATACCATAGCATAAAGTTCAAGTGTTAGTGGAGGGGTTCCGGCAAGGTAATTTTTTATTTTTTGACATAATGTATTTCTTGTCTTATCAATTTTCTTTTTTTTATCTTACTAGCTAGACCGGTGTCCCGAATAGCAGAATAAGTATTTTAAACAAATAAATAATCGACTGTTAGGCGGTACGATGTTCGCCAGGCCTTATTAAACTAAAACTGCTCTAAGATGGAAGGTAAAGTAAAAAATAAATACAGATAAAGTCTAAGTAATTAGGTTAAGAGGGAAATTGTCACATGAATTAACTAGAATCCTAGACCAGAGATCCTTCTAATTAGTTAATTGGTGTAGGTTTTATTTCAATTATAATATAAATACAGAGTGAATAATCTTATAACGCTGAAGCTTGAACGAGTTAAACTCGGAAACTACAGGTTAGAATTGGAAAATATTTTATGAAATATTCCATTTATCGAAGGCTATATTACCCTACCACTAGCGAGGGCGGAAAATTAATAAATTTAAAAAGTAAAAAGCTATTGAAATCTTATGTGGCGAACTATGCATTAATGCTTAAATTAACGCGAAACTCATGTATGCCGGTACAGACGATGGATTCTTATTAAAAAAACTCAAATAGTATCTGCGATAACATGTTAGTCTTTTCAATTTAACCCTACGTTTGCTAAAGAGCTCAAGCTGATGCCACACGCGATTTCATTAAAAAACCTATTTTATGGTAATACATTTGTTTAAATAACGTATTTTTATTTTTTTTTTTATTTGCAAAAGTATTTTCGTGCTGAAGTTTGTTTATATATAAAAACTAGCTGACCCGGCAAACGTTTGTTTTGCCATGTAGGTATATTATTTCTAGGAAACATTTTTTTAATTCAATAAAAATAGCTACCTACAGTAATAAAATATAGGGGTTGATCGTAGTAGGGTGAAAATGTATTTACTGTATTTTTGTATGCTGTACCATAAAAAAAAGTGTGTGCGTCGCCTTTACGCGCGATTGAAGTAAAACTTCTTTGGCGTTGACGGCATATATCACAGAAATGGTTAAATATTAACTTAAATAATAAATATCATATTATAATTTAATTATATTTATTATTCATGTGCTTAACAAAAATACTAATATACTAATAACTAGCCGTTTCGCGCCCGCTTTGCTGGACGAATTAAAATAAATTTTATGTTTCATTATTTTATTTTTTTTTCATATTTTTATAATTCTTTTTTTTAACTTCCCGCTAATAAAATTGAAATATTTCGAAAATCGAGTTTTTAACAGATGTTGACGTTTAGAGGTTCTAGGAAGCCTCCCCGAATGTTTCCGTGGTGAAGTCCGTATGGATAAATTTTTATAAAAGTAAAACAGCAATAAAAAAATGAAGGAACGTTGGAATTTAATAAAAAAATAGCCATAAACCATCTAGGAAAAATTTCGCATCGAATAGCGGGAGTTTCATGTCGATACGATCAGTGGTTTAGGCGTGAAGGAGCCTCAAACGAAGACCATTTTTCTTTTATATATATAGATAACATAAATACAAGAATCAGTGTCAAATAAAACGAATGAATATTATTCTAAAATGATATTAGTTCAAATAATGCACCACTAGATGGCGCTGACGGACTTATAAAACTCGCTATCGTATTATTTTTAATAGCGGAAACGCGTTCCTTCCGTCAGAAAAATCTGAGTTACTCCATAGAGTCCCTTAAAGAAGTTTTACTTCAAAAACTAAAAAAAAAATTGGGATTGGACACCCCTTATCACTTAGGGGTTTGAAAGATAAATAGTAGCTTATTCTCAGACTTACTGAATATAAAGTTTCATAAGAATCGGTCGAGCCTTTTCGGAGTAGTATGGGAGCGAACATTGCGACAAGAGAATTATACTTTGAGTTAATGTTGGCATTGAGACTTACCGTCATGCGAGTCGTACACATATATTATTTCTGTCCATCCATAGTGGACTATGATGTCAACTATTGCTTTGTGGTAGTCGGGCCGCATGCTCACGGCATGGTCAATTAATCCGGATGATGGAGGAATAACCTGAAAAATAGCTAACATTAGTTCCAGTTCAATACAAAATTCTCAGTTTACATTATTACTAGCAGACCGGTCAAGCGTTGCTGTGGTTAAGGTTAAGGTTTTTGTTTTATTACATAGTAGTAAACTATTCAAAGGAAACGGTAGGAGAACATAGGGACCACCATGCTTTTTTGATGGTTTTGCAATAAAATAATATTACGGGTTTTAAGTTAGATCAAACTGCACACGGTGTGCAAATTTGATTGATATCGGTTTGGTAGAAACGCACCAATTAATTAAATCCTTTAATCATAAATACAAATTAACAAGACAGGATTTGTTAGATTTATAAGTATTTATTTTTAATTTGTAAAATTAAAATTTAATAACTGACAATGTTCTGGGAACGAGTTTTACATCAGAGCACTATAAACTTTATCTGCGAGAATTCGAATGTGCTAAAAACTTTATTTGAAACAATTTTGTCATAATTTTTTGTATTAAGTACCAACGCCAGGAAAATTGTTGGCGCTACTAACAGATGGCCTCAAACGTCAATCTACCTTCAGTTGGTGTTTGTATATTAAGTATGAAAATTTCAAACTCGATACGAGATTGTAACTAAAGTTATAATTTGAAATACGTGGTCTCTCTTATAACATGTAACACCGCAACCATCATCTTGATGGCTGGAGGTCCTCCACAGTCCGCTTCACAAGGCATTTTCTTTTGCGAACTAGCGAACTGTGGAATCGGCTCCCGGGGGGGGTCTTCCCTCAGAGATACGACCTCCAAATGTTCAAAAAGCGAGCCTACTCCTCCCTCAAAGGCCGGCAACGCACCCACTAAAAATGGGTGTCTATGGGCTGCGTAGACTGCCCTTTTTGGTCGTCCCGCAAGCTCGTTTGCCCCCCTATTATATAAAAAAAAAAAAAAAACCTCACGCTAAACGTTGGGACACTTTAATTACAACAAATGTAAATTGCTAAGTAAAATACAATAAAATTTAAGGAAACACTTGTAAGAGCTTACCTTCTCGGGGAACCATGGGGTAACGAATGGTATTTGAAAAGTGTTAGTGTACGAGTGAAGCGTATCAAACGATTCCGGGTTGACGGCGCCCAGCATGGCAAAGACGCCTCGGGCAAATTGGTTGCAAACTGTAAATAAAAATCATACATAAGTAAATTGTTAGTTTTGACGTGATAACGTCTTTAAAATCGTTTTAGTCGGGTGACATGTTCAGAAACTTGTGTCACACCAAAACCTCACGAGCGCGATCGCAGGTATAACGAGAGAGAGACGGACCGATCTCCCGTCTCATCTCACTCTAGCGGCATACAAACGAATGGAGATTTTCTCGTGCGGCTAAGTTTTGTAAGAAAAATGTATAATATCATAGTCGAATAAGGAAACTTGTCATTTTACACCCGAAATTTATCATCAAAAGTGTGAATAAAACGATAGATGTAATTTATAATTTGAAAAAATTGTTATCTTCATTAATTTACTTACTTCCCAAAAACTTATATCACCAATAAGACGTTATCACGTAAACATCTCGATCGTAAACCTACTTTACAAACAACCAATATTTTTTAATATATGGTGAGGGCATGACTAAGCATTGTCGTGAATACAACGTTGTGAGATAAACGAAAGAGCACGACAATGTATCGTAATTTTGCGATTAGATAAATGGACGAAACGTCAATCAAATCTGGGTCAGAATGCTCCATTAAATAGATTTTTAAGGAGTTATAATTTAATTCATAGCGTTGAAATTGATGGTGGTATTGGAACGCACTGGGGGGGGTCGTGAATTCCCCCAAATAGATCTGTTTTCAAACTCCCCATCAATTTTCAAAAAGTTAGCGGCTCAGCTGATTACTCATTAGGACTTTATGGGGGTTATCCAATGAATTCAATTAATTTTGTAATGTTTTTATTTTATTTTATCTTAACTTATTTTTTTCTTCTTTTAATGTACTTATAGAAATTTAGAATGTTGTATGCGCCTATAATTGGGGTAGCACTTGGCTTGTGTTTGTGTTTGTGTTACATTGCTTGTATTAGTGTTTACTCTGTTGGTGCATAAATAAATAAAATAAATAAACGTGACGTATCGCGTGTCGCGTGTACGCTCTCACCACCCGTGGCGCCTTTGATTTTCGGTTTCAACGGCATGCGTAATTTTGTCTTCGCCTCCGAGGACCCGCCCAAATTGTCAATAATTTCCAAGACCAGTATATAACTACCCCGTTTGGTCAAACATCTAACGGAAACCAATCACGGTAATTGCGCCTCCGCAATTTCCGTGTCCTAAAATACCTACGGGCCCTTACAAATGCTTGATTAGGCTAAAACAATGATGCCATATTATACAAGTACAGGTGGCAATAGCGTAGTATAGTATAGTCTATTAGCTTAGGATTGCTAATTAGCTTCTGCAAGTAGTCAATGGGATATCTCAGGCAGGGTAATTGGTTGTTGGTACGAAATATGAGCATCGTTACTTATTTCCTGTTTATAATATAGTCTTGTTCTTCCTTTAAAAGGAACTAGATATAATCAAAAATATGTTATGTATTGGCGGGAACAGGACGGTTAAAACCACTATGTGGATAAGTGAATTTAGTGTAATATAGTGATAAATAAGTACAATTTATCTAACGCGATTATTTAACGCGATCATAGTACCAAAACACTAATCCCTTTATTTTTGAAAATAAATCATTGGATTTGCTCTCTTTTAACTAAAGTACTCTTTGCTGTCATATTGTGTTTACACTGTGAATAAAATACAGCTTCCGTTAATACGCTGCAATTATACTGATGATGAATGATAATAGATACGGTCCATGCCTATTTTACGTTAGTTATTAATCAGAATTATAAAAAAATAACTAAGCATAATATTACTAGCCGAAATTATTGTATACATTCATATAAAGTCGATTCTTGTAGACTTGCTACTTAGAAAAGCTTAAAGGGCATACATCAAAATCTCCAGTACTATGTATGTTTACTGAGAAAATGCTTTCTCGATAAAACCGTATTTTTCATTAAGGGAACGCGCTCTGGTAATTCTTCGCTTGTAGCACTTTATATAATTATGATTCACATACATAACCCGTTTAAAACGCATACTATACTGCGTCCGTTTGTTTTATATTCAATACGAAGCCACTTTAATAGCTATTGTTCGTTGGAAATTGTATCCGAGTTATACGTGATATGCTCTGCCCTATTTGATCTCAAAAATTAAAATCAAAATCATTTATCCATATAGGTGTACTTGTACACTTGTGAACGTCAATAAAGAAAAATATATTAAATTCCTCTAATTTTACATTTTCTGCCAGTTCTCAAGTCAAGGGCGTAGAACGGAAGAGAAGAACTGGCAATAAGCTCTCTACTCTATATATTATTAGAAAAATAAAATAGAGTTCATGGCTTAATCAACAACAAATATTATTTCTATAATGGCAAAATAAGGCCAGACTTGCATTTTTGTGTAAAAATAAACACATCTTTTATTGTTGATCTGTAATAATAATTATCTATAACGGTACATCTCACGTACGTACAACGGACCAATTAGGCGTCTAAAGCTTAGGTATCCTAGAAAAGTGGTGCCGTTATCTAACGGCCGTAATGTAGCGTTGGGTGACGTCACTCATACGTTGTCTATAAATAACATCGGAGTAGGTTTCCTAGAAACGTTGAGTGTCAGCGGCCGTCATAGCGGTGATAAACATTAGTTCAACGTTTTTCGCGTGTAGCAGTGCCCATATTTAATTAATACAATGCACTTTTATACAATTCAATTTTTTTGCATTATGTTAATAAATAAAGACGGCCGTTAGTTAACGGCACCGCTTTTCTAGGAAACCAAAGCGTAAGTGCGGAAAATGAGTCCACCAACATCACAGCTACGAAATTAAATGTATAATTACGTTAATTAGCTAGTAAAATAATTTTCATATTGTATCTATTAACTTCACTGTCAATGTTTAATTAATTACTATATATGGCTATACCTGTTAATAAAAAAATGTGTCTTTCATAGCAGTATATTTATAATAAAAGCGTTTATGCCGTGAATAAACTTTTACAGATAAACACACGTCGGCAGCCGTACTGATTTTAACAATGATAACATATTTGCATTTTATATTTTCATGAAAATGATACACAATATCGTTCTATTTTCCTAATATCCAAAGATTTCCATTATTGATAGTTTATTCCACATGTTTGAGCTTGACGTCTGGTGTTCACGACAGAGCGCTTTTTTTTACCGCGAACCAGGATTTATGCTTTTCTACGTATGTACTTCCTTAAAGGTCGGCAACGCATCTGTAAGCCTACTGGGGTTGCAGGCTTTCACGGACAGCGGTAAGCAATCAATTCTAAATTTCTTCCTGTCATATAAAATAATTGTATTTAGTAAACGAGAAGCTAATAAACACCCCTAGCTTAGTGGTTAAGCGTGCTATTTCCAACCCTAAGTGTGTCTGATTGAATACCGATTTTGCCCTATTGGATTTTTTTGACAATTAACATTTACTCATACAATGTTAGAAATCGTGTGTATGTTGCGTATTTTATTTTTTATAAGGATAAACGGCAGGAGGCTCGGCTCATCTGAGGTTAAGTGATACCGCCGCCCTTTGAAATCGCCAGAAGGCTCGCGAGTGCGTTACCGGCCTTTTAAAAAGATAGTATTAGTAGATTTTCTTGTAGGATCCGTCGAAGAAGTTGAATTGGTTCGGAAATAGTTTAGTGGGCTTAGTGGGGTTTCACATAGTAGTGGTGCGCGGAAAAAACTGCCTTAAGAAACACCCAGTTGTGGAACGACGGATGCCGAGGTGCTACGGATGGTATTCTGCCTTGACGTCCGATGATGACTAGCTGCAGTTATTAGTCCGAACAACTCTTCTGAACACTCTCCATGGTAAATGCAGTAGAATATTCAGATAAACTCCACATCTCTACGCAACGCCAAGCGACCAAGCCGCACGGAAAGTGACTGGTCGTCGACGATTCGAATCGGTCTTCGTTGAATACGGTCAAGCGCAAGGAGCTGGTTCTGGGAGCTCCCGCCCCATATGGCGTACAGTAAGAACAGTACTCCATATGGGGTCAAATTTCCGAATTTGCTGTAAGTGGTGGCCCGGAGTGAAGTACCGTCTCTTGCTTGCGCGCATCTAACTTCCTAGAGGGTAACTTAGCATTCCCTTCCAAATGACCGCGAAACTGAACGTCATTCGATATGTCAACGCCCAGTATTCCGATGTTAGCTGAGGCTTTAATGTCTTCGAAGAGCGGAGTAGCAACAAAGGGTGTTATTTTAGCGCAAACTTGTGGCCTTTACATACCTCAGGAGCTGGCCGTTAAGAATGGCAGCGTTGTATTACACAGAAATAATGTCGGTGGTATCTTCCCTTGGTCATTCAAAGTCGAGTTCGACGCAAAGAGATGGCCTAGAAGATAAGCCTTCTCCTTCACAGTATGGGCCAGGGAGTCATCCTCCCTGCAGTGGTGAAATGAAGGGATGACAGAAATTCCCTTGGACAACTTTGGCAAGAGACCAGAAGAGAACTCGCCCTGATGGGAGGTGGGTTAATTCTTCGCCATCTGGCAATCTAATTTAAAATACCATGAGTGTTAGGATATATCTTTCAACCCGGTTTGAAGGTTACAGAGCTTAACGAAGAATAAAAAAGCTATACCTACAAAAATTTCATAAAATAAGTAACGAAATTTAACAACGGAGAAAGTTCGAGATAAAGTAAAAAAAAAACACAGATCCTTTTGAGGGATTCGAGAAAAGATATTCTTTTATTGTGAGTGTCGGTAGAATTCCGGAAAGTTCCCATCATTAGGACAAATAACGCGGATCCGACGTTCATCCTCTTACGGACAATTTGCTATTGTTTGTTGTTTTAATTTCCGTGTCAGTATTTTTAAATTTTTGTCGCGAAGATACAAAATATGTATTCCCCTGTATTTTCGGAACCTTTGTTACACCAAAATGGTGAGATAAGGTTTTTGACCTATTTTTTTCTTTGTTTACGAAGTTAATCTTAACTGAGATAAGCATGAGGAACAAATTCTCAATACTTTTAAAATTGGACCATTATTTGAACTTTTTTATATTCGTAGCTTTGGCGAGAACAGTATTCGCCGCCAACAGGCTCTCTATCCTTCGATCTAGCGTTCAAATCACAGAAGTGCATAGGGGAACTTCCTTTGAGTAGAATTAAAACATCTTATTAGTACGGTGAAAGCAAACATCGTGACATATCCATTATTGTATTGTCTTTTACTGACATAACTTTTACATATTTGAAAGAAACATTTTTACACCGGATTGAAGTTATGTATTATTATAAAGTCACCGTGACCACGCACGCTGTAAAGCACGCGAAACGTCGGTTAAATTTAAAATAATTGTAAATTTATAATATTAACTTCAATCCGGTAAATAATTGTTTTCTTTAAATAACCATTATTTCTTAATCCCATAAATCAAGAGGTTTGTCTGCCAATCGTTACTAAAAAAATAACAAATTTAATCTGTGGTCAAAACCCATATAAGTTTTGGACTGATTTTTATTATTCAGTTCTTAGATCTAACAACATTAGCTTAATGAATAAGTGTGCGGTTCCCAACCGTAAAGCTGAGCTTTTAAATTGTTTTGTTCTTCTTTTTAAGCAATTAAAATTTCCTAAGCAAAAACGAAAATATAGTAAGGAAACCGGAAACATATTTATTTTCATTTCGACTCAAAAACTGAGGACAAAATATTTTTATTATTATCGGGGGGGAACGGACAGGAGGCTCATCTGATTTTAAGTGATATCGCCGCCCATTAACACATTGCCAGAGGCTCGCAAGTGCCTTGCCGGCCTTTTAACAATTGGTACGCTCTTTTCTTGAATACTTCAGTGGGCAGCTGGTTCCACATAGTGGTGGGCAAAAACTGCCCTAAAAACGCTCAGCCCTGCGATTCTGTAACTCACTTTTCGAACTCACACAGCGGTTTTCGCAGCGGCGGTCGCGCTCAAATCATTCGTGAAGCAGACATTTTATGATTTGGCATTCTGATAAGGTTCCCTCCTTGTTGTTTATTGTAAAATGTTGAGCCAAAGGACATATACCTCTTCATAGTAAATCTCGTCAAAGTAACGCTAATATTTTAAGTGTTATGAGTTAGGGATTCCGAGGTTTCGCATAAAATTACCTCACGTAGTGCTTACTAAAGTTTTGAGTATGTAAATCGTGAACTCTTTCAAAACTTATACTACTTTAAGTGTGCTAATGGTGCACATTATACCATCCTATTTAAAATTTACTAGAATAGTTAATTAGTTCACAACAGTTTTCCCTTTTATATATCTCTAAAGAGGAGAGAGGGGAAAAGTGGCTTTGCAATAATTGACGTTTCACTGTGCTTGCTCGTACGGTGAAAAAAATCTTCGGAAGGGAATCGGTATGTCTTAGACATATACTCGTGGATCAACATGTGCCATTTGCCTACCATAAACCTACGTATATAAGAAAACTAATTGCCCCCGTGAACTTCGTTTCTCCTTAATGTGATTTTACTTAGCCTACCTTTCTAGTACATACCAACATGGAACATTTTGCTATTCTACCCCAGAGACAGTTTGGTTTTCTGGAATGAATTTTTTTTAGGGTTTTCTGAGAATTTTTCTATACATAAACCCCAGAGTTCAAGTCATAAGATTTTAATTAACAAATAAAAAATAGGGGTTGATCGTAGAAGGGTGAAAATTCATAAAAAAAATTATAACAAAAAATCGCATCTAAAAATTAAAATTTAGGGGTGGACCACCCTAAACATTTAGCGGTTTAAAAGATATATAGTAGCCGATTAGAGTAGAGCCGTTTCGGAGGAGTATGGGAACGAACATTGTGCCACGAGAATTTTATATATTAGATTATCAAATAAAATAGATGCAATGTGACGTCAAAACGTACTTGAATTCGTTTTTGCGGTGATGTCAGTTATTTCGACTATGTCTTTGCGTGTTGTTCCCACGAGAATGTAAGTGCGTGCTCCTATTTCACCATACCTCCTGCTGATAGAGGACAAATCTTTGTTTTTATTTTATTTTATTATTATTTATTACTTAAGATGTCATGTGGAACTCGGTGTAATGGTTGCAGCTCCTTACAAACGTTGTGTAAAACAAAAAACTTGGCGATTAAAAAGAGTGGCGGAGAGTTTATTGTCAGTTCTTCTCTTCCGTTCTACGCCCTTGATATGAGAACTGGCAGTAAATGTAAAATTAGAAGCATTTAATGTATATATTTCTTTTTTGACGTTCATAAGTGTATATTGTGTTACCTATATGAATAAATGATTTTTGACTTGATTGAAAAACCCGTATTTGATTCTGCTACTGAATTATTATTAGTTGTAAGCACTAAATAATAGATTTACTCGCAGTCTTACGAAGACGTTTATAAATTACTAGCTGGCCTGGCGAACATCGTACCGCCTAACAGTAGATTCTTTATTTGTTTAAAATACTTATTCTGCTATTCGAGACACCGGTCTAGCTAGTAAGATAAAAAAAAGAAAGGTGATAAGACAACAAATACATTATGTCAAAAAATACAAATTTACCTTCCCGGAACCCCTCCACTAACACTTGAACTTTATGTTATGGTATTAAAATTCAAAATGACTTTTAAGTATTATTACGAATATTTTGTATGGGAATATAGAAAAGTGTTGTTTTTAGACTTTTTCACTCAATTTTTTTTAATTTTGTACCTCGTACTTGAAGGTATATTATTTTTTAAAAATCAGACAAATCGGTCAAGTCGTTTTCATGTTATGTCGTGACAACGGAAAACGGGTTTCATTTTTATATATATAGATTAAGGTGGTAGTTCATTAGTATCACTTGTTTGATTGAATATACAGAAAACAATGTTTAAGTTTACAAAAGCACACTACTGTAAAAAGCTTTGCAATCAAATAAATAAGTGAGATTGGAAGTCCTTAAGTTTTACTCCAGTCCACTAACCGCTTGAGATGAAAACCAGGCGCACGGGACTAAATAAAAACCTAGGTTAGGTAGTTACGATATCACATACATATATAGGTGTAGCATACATATATGATATATAAGACGTTTTACGACGGATCCAAAATGATAAAATGTTAACTTAATGTATACCTTTAAATAAGAAATATGAGAAGTCTTCTACATTTGGGGAAAGAGAAGAAATATTAGATAATATTCAAGATATTAACCCTTATCTTCATTTTGTATAGTATACCATACATCCAACTTTATAAAAATATATGATCACTATAAAATCATTTTTAACTTAGTTTTATTAAACACATGACATTTCTAGACGTATATTTATACTTCAAAAATAAAAATAGTAGTTTATCTGTCATAATTTTAAATCAATTGTGAAAAATAAACGTCAAAATGCGCCGCACAGGTTTATCTATAGTAAGTTTTATTTTATTTTTATGTTTATACTCCTAAATATGCATGTTTTTTATAAAATACACATGCCTAAATGTTTGTTTTAACACATTTTTATATATATGCTGTTGTCGCTATGAGAATTAGTATGTTTTTTTCGTGTTTTTTACTAACGTATATTATACTATACAATGCCGCAGTTGCAGTAATTTACCTTTTGTTGATGGTGTATAGAATAATATACATTGCTAACTGCTCGGAATGAATATTTTAATGGACTTTACTATAAAAATTAAATTGCAAGTATGTCTGTCTTATAATTATTAAACCAATTTATTACAATTTAAAAGACAGTTGAACTTATGTTTGACTGCCTCGTTGATATAGTGGTTGTAGAAAGCTACACACAAAGTTGGGGTTCGATTCCCACAAAAAATACACATATTATTATTACTGAAATACTACATAACTGATATATAAATATATATCTATAATACAATATAGTTTGGCTTTACTATAACGATGGGTTTTTTGCAAGTTTCTTTTGCTTTGGGTTTAGACTGCTATAAATTATGTTGAGGGAAAATTATGGTATATTTAGTTTAGGAACAATCAGACAAAATACAAAATAGACTCAAAGATGCTGCTACTAACCTGCTAACTGAAAAGGCTTTGAAAAAGAAAGAATTATTATAATATACTTAGTATTGTCAAGTGGGTTGATAATAAACAGGTCACATTGGTGAGTTCTTATGAAGATGCATACCCTGTCGAAAATATAAAACGATTCGGCAAAGAAGCAAAATCTCGTGTTGATGTAAAATGTCCTAAAATTGTTAAAAACTATAATCGTCACATGAGAGGTGTCGATTTGGCAGACATGCTGATTGCATTATATCGCACTGGAATAAGATGGCACAGGTGGTATATGAAAATTTTCTCGCAGCTTTTGGATATACTCGTAGGCATCAACAACGCTTGGCTTTACGTCACAGACATAACAAAATGATAAACACCACTAGAAAGCAGTATCGTTTAGAAGATTTTAGGTATGAAATCTACAGTGGCCTACCGAAACGAGGTCGAAACGTTTCAGTGAAAAACCACGCGAAGATGTCCGGTGTGACAAATATGATCATTGGCCGCAAATAACCGGATATGAGAGGTGCAAGTACTGCAAAGTTGGCCAGGCAAGTACGATGTGAACAAAATGTAAGGTTCATCTTTGTTACGTGAAGAATCGAAAATGTTTTTTGGAGTACCACTGCAAGCAATAGGGTGTCTGAATTATTAAATTACGATTATTTTGTTGTTTAAGAAAGATTAATTTTATTTCCACCAAGACAGTTATTTTTATTTAAAATCATGTTATTTACAATAATCTTTTGGTATATATTAAAAACTAGGTACTAGTAACATTTTAACTCTCCCTAAACATACCAATGTATAGCATAATATACATTCCTGAAAATGCGATAATCACTGTACGTGTAGCAATGTATAGAATAGTATACATCTTGTTTTTCCAAAATTTTCATGTCACGTTTTTTTTATTTATTTTTTTGATGATTTTTATGCCCGAAAGAAGCTACCTATATAATTTTTTTTTTTGCTTTTCTTCTAAAAAAGAATCTTGCCACGATAAGGGTTAAAATATATCTATAGCGGAATAGTAGCTTGCTGAAATTCAGCACTGTACAAATAAAACTTATTGGTCTAAAATAATCTGAGCACGTCGCCCTTTGTCCCATCATATTATTGTTCAGTTGTAAAGGTACAACCATTCTAGCCAAATATTTTGAAGAGCAATAATAACCAAAATTTGTATATGTTAGACTATTATTTCGTAACAAAATATGGTATCACACAATTATTGTGTGTCATACTCGTATTCTTGTTTGTAAGGAAAAAACGTTAAACTATTTTTATTATATTTAAGCATATTGTTAAAGTTTAGATCTGCATTAGCTATTTGATTTGAATTTTTTGTATGTTCACGCACATCTTATAAATATATGTGTGAAATTAATTAAAGATTCTTAGTGATATCAGACACAAGTTATTAATGTAGGTTCCATTACTTAAATTACTAACCTATGTCATTCAAAAACAAACGTAGTATTAATATATAGACCGATCGCATACACTATAATATGTTATATGCGAACAATGTGTAATTAATAAAAAAGATCTATATAATCTATATTCAAGCCTTTATTTTTTACACAGGGTCTATAGTATAAGATCCCGATATACAACGACCTTCAACGAGATGATGCTTAATGAAACGTATTTTATATTTAATTGAATATGTCAATAAATATAATCCATTTGGGTTGCCTAGCAAATTTCAGTCCAGAGTATGTATAATTAATATTTAAAAATTTTTTTTTTTATAATTTGCATGTAGTAAATTTTTTATTTTTTTTTCAATCAATATTTTTAATCAGGGTAGTATTATATATGTATCACTATAACATTCTTTTTTACTAAAGATGTATATATACTTTAGTGTCACATAAAAAATATACACATAAATAATTAAGTGATTAAAAACAACCTAACGTTTGCATATTCTATGGGCTTCATACTTTCGATTGGTGATTATATTTAATGACATATTAAATTAAATATAAAATACGTTTCATTAAATAAGCATCTATGTTGGTCGACGAGCGCAGAATTGCCCCAGAATATGAAGGGTCTGTGCATCCATCACCAAGTGCTAAGCGTCCCGATGGAGGACATCTACGACATTTTTGTTCTGTTCAGCAAAGCGTTTTAGGGGATGTGAATGTGGTCATTAAAATTCCTAGTCCGAGTCATCCAATTTAAAAACAATAGTTTTTCAAAGGTTAAGCCACCGGCCATGGAAACTCACCTAAGCTACTGCACTAGTACGCTGTCTCATTACAGGATAAGTAAAATTTATTCGGAAATACAGTCAAAATCTACACTAATATTATAAAGAGAAATTCTTTGTTTGTTTGTTTGATTGTAATGAATAGGCTCATAAACTACTGGACCGATTTTAAAAATTCTTTCACCATTCGAAAGCTACATTATCCACGAGTAATATAGGCTATATTTAATTTTGAACAAAAATAGGGTTCCGTAAGATATTAGGGTTTTTCGGACACAAGGTGTAAAAAATCAACCAAAAAAGTTACTTATTTCGCGTACCCTGCCTAAACTATTAAAGATAGAACCATAAAATGTTCAAAGTAATTGTAGATCTAATAAATATCTACAAAAAAGTCCGCGACACATAATACTTATCTATGTCGAGTGAGGCACAATAACCATAAATGATATAATGAGATGGCAAAACGGCGTTTGCCGGATCAGCTAGTATGTTATAACGACATCGAATGGACTACTCATATTTAGTCGTAAAAACCGATAGTCGTATCATCAGATGACGTTGCTATTTAATAATTATTGTATATTAATAATAGTAAGTACCTAATACATAGAATTCAGCCGGAACCTTTAATTTTGGTCAATATAACCAGTGTTCTAAACGATGTCGTCGTAAACGGACTGTACTTCAATACTTCAATAGTCTGAGGGGACAGAGAATTATTTACTTAAACGAAAATACTTACTTAGCCTTGATAACTTAAAGGCATCAGCTGTATTGATGACATCCACAAAAGCGTGCAGTTCAAGACGGCGGGTGCTGATGTTCTGATTGTGGACTGCCATCGCATATTTGAATACATTTTGAATCTCCTCGGTGTCTTTTTCGAAAATTGCACCTGGGAATAAAGAATATTTTTAGACAGTATGAATATAGCGATGATAATATGGCCCCAGGAACATGGATTGAAAATTAAAATAAGAATAATACATGAAATTAAAAGCGAAAAAATAAGACTAAGAACAAAAGTGATAGATGCCTTACATTATACCCTAAAACAGAAGTGGCAAGATACATAGATAATAGGTGGACTTTAAACACAACTGTTTGGAAAGTACCAAGAGGAAGAAGGAGAAGAGGTCGCCCAAAAAAAGGTGGATAGAAGAAATAGAAATAGAAGCGGTAGGAGGACGAATGGAGAAAGAGAGATATAGACTGAGTTAGTTGGAAAAAGCTGGAGGTGAGGTTACCCGTGAAGGGGTTCCGACGGTACTGAATGTAGCTAGGATATAGGATAGCAAGCATAAGAAAAAAAAATATGTAAAATAATCTAAGCTGTATAATATATTTTGTTGAAACACAACGGGCTTCATTATTATTATTATTACACGAGGAAAGATTTGTATGTAAGTATGTTTGTAACGAATTGGCTCAAAAAGTACCACACCGATTTTAAAAATTCTTTCACAAATATCTTATATCGCATGCGCTGCTAAAACTATTGATGATAGACCAAAAAAATGTCACACAATATATCAGTATCTACAAAAAAGAATTAAAAATAAATGTTCACCGGTGCGAGGTCGGGATGGGCCACAAGTCTCAGATATAATAGAAAATACGAATTACTATTAGTTTCAATTTACAGCAAGGTTTTTAACCTTAGTTTTCTTTCGGTATATTCATAACTAGTTTTGAGTGCCTTTCAGAAATGTTAGTTAAAAACTAAATAATCATTTTTGCATTTATATCCACTAGTGGGGCCGACATATAGAAGGTCTTTCGAATAGGCTAAGTTCTGCAGCGTTCGCAGTAAAAAAGATACGCGAACTTACGGATGAGAAAACAGCAAAGCTCATTTATTTTAGCTATTTTCATAGTATAATGTTAATGGTGTTATTTTGTGGGGTAATGCATCTGACATTAAATCGATATTTATAGTGCAAAAGCGGGCTATAAGAGCAATCTGTGGGTTGTCCCCACGGGAGTCAGTCCGAAGGAAGTTTAAGGAATTACATATTTTGACTTTGGCAAGTCAATACATATATGAGAATATTTTGTACGTGCGGGAAAATATAGATATCTTTAAAAAGAATAGTAGCTTCCATAATTATAGTACTCGTAATAAAGACAAAATTAGCGCACCAACCAGAAGGCTGCATAAAACGAATAATTCTTTCTAAGGCAATTGTATACGTTTTTTCAACAAAATCCCTAGTGAGATACTAGTGTTGTCAATAAATAAATTTAAATCGTACATTAAAGTAAAAATACTTGTTAAGGCCTATTATAATATAAATTAATAGTTAAACGACCCTAGTGCTTGGATATAAATTTCTCCAATCAGCACAGCGCCTGAAAGGAAGACCTGCAAGCGTCAGCAGCAGAGCCAGTCTACGGCGAGCCATTACGCTTGCCTGGACAGTCAATCTGGAGACACGGTCGACCTGACAAGCTTAGTCGGCAGGCTTCGTTCGAAAATGCACGAGCTAGCACCGCAACCCACTTCTTGGCGCACTGGTACCAGTCGTTCCTTCTATGTGCCCAAGGACTTGAACACAGCAACTCATGTGTTCATGCGCCAAGGTGCAGCAAGAAAATCACTCGAAGCACCATACCTTGGACCCTATAAGGTTGTTAACCGAGACCTAAAAACTTTCGACTTAGACGTCAAGGGCAAAACACAAAAGGTAACCATCGATCGATTAAAACCAGCATTTATGGCAACAGAAACTCATACCAAGAAGACAAGAAGCGGCAGAGTAGTAAAGTTTACGGACTTCTATCGCCCGTAGTCACGGTCTCGCCGGGGGAGTTATGTGGCGAGTAGACAGGCGAGTGGGAAAGCAAGTTCAAACGCATGGGATCACGCCACTGCTACGTCATATGGCGTGATCTTTGTGGACCGCGAGGTAACTCCGCCGATCGGCGATCTGATAGGCCACGCAATATTTTACCTGCGCACGCGCCGCTTCCCATTCGCCGTCAAATAATAGAATTTAATTAATAAAGAAAATTGTTTGCATATAAAAGCAGATCAATTCTGTTTAAATATTATATTCACTTCCTTTAAATCGTTCGCTGTGTTCAATATTGTAACATTATGCTTTCGTAGACAATAAATTAATAGTTATAATTTGGATCTGATTTTTAATTCGTTCTGATAGCTGATAAAAAATAGCCTCCGTTATTTAGTAGGTGGGTTAGGTAATAATAATACCTAACCGCTACAAGTATATTGCCAGTTCTTCTCTTCCGTTCTACGCCTTTGATTTGAGAACTGGCACTAAATATAAAGTTAGAAGCATTTCATATACATTTCTTTTTTTTTTGACGATCATAAGTGTACATTGTGATACCTATATGATTAAATGATTTTTTTAATTTCAAGTTGAATTATCCTGAACTGTTTCATTTGAACACTCACGTAAGTCATATATAATGATAGACAAATGTAGGCACACCATCTATAAAGGGACAATGGCAATCTAAAGTTAGGAAAGTTCCTTAAATATCTTGCTGTTCCTCATACTACAATTATTGATTGCGACAAAGGTCTAGAGGATATTCATAGGACTTCTCATGAACATCATTAGACGCATTCCATTATTACAATATAAGACCCAGTTGCATAAGCAAAGAGAGGAATAGAGGTATGTTTTCACGTAGCTCCCAAAGCATATCGCTCCCTTTGTCAAGACAAGGGTCTAACTCGAATTAAAGTTATACTGAGATATTAAATGCTTAGGGCGCAAAATTAAATTCTCCAGCAGTTAGCGCTGAGAGGGAAACTCTCGTCTCGAATGGTCTCTCCCGAACCCCAGCCGCGTATCCACTGAATTTCAGTCAGTCAGTCACTTATTCTTAAATTTTCCATTAAAAATGTACTATTCAAACGCACCATTCGGGTTTGTACCGGAATGGCAAAAAAATAGTTAAGTTTCGCTATAACGGTTTAGAATCCTAAAGAACAATTCGTATATGATTCGATATGTCATACAAAATGTAGTTAATTCTTAGGTCTTGTTGCACAAAAAAATCTGCCGTAACAAGGAATTATTCCTTAGTTATTCTGTATGTTAGATAATTTTTGTACTATATTGAATATATACGCCGGAGTGGAACAAATCATAATCTTTATACACGATTTCCCAAATTTATTTTTTGAATTCTGCCTTTGTATAACTGCAGGAGCGATATACACTCTTGTATTTTATGTAACTGTAGAAGGATAAGTAAGGTATGGTCGCTCCATACCTCTCTGGAGCTAGGTTCTACTCTGATATTAGCTTTTTGATGTTAGGTGTGCTAGGTTTGATATCAAACAAAAATGAAGATATAATCTTCCAGATACTTTTGTGCATAAGAAATGTTTTTGAAGTTATACTTCTTTAGGCGCGTTATGAAAAATTTATGAGAGTGAAATTTTACGATGCGCGCGCACCGTGACACAAAATTCAGTATGGGCGCCGAGCGTGCGCGAGCGAGATGGGAATAAGACAATCTACTTAAACAAATAAAGCAGTTTTAATTATTTTTTCAAAGAAATTTAGCAATGCTTTTTCACAAAGACCTATTTATACTTAGTTAAAAGGTTATGAAACATACCTAGTTATTAAATTGAATTAATAATATAATATAATAATTATTATTATTAATATTAATTAATAATTGAATAATATACTAAATATTAAATTTT
The DNA here is from genome assembly GCA_963693345.1 of Pieris melete. Lineage (NCBI taxonomy): Eukaryota > Metazoa > Arthropoda > Insecta > Lepidoptera > Pieridae > Pieris > Pieris melete. The sequence goes on from CAVNZK010000080.1 coordinate 333,640, forward strand.
GTTAAATTATTAACGCTTATTGATTATTAATTATTTAATATTTAAAAAAATAAAGAAAGCCAAAGAAGTATAACTTCTTACGCGCGTAGGTACATAAGTACACGCACCATTTTTTTATTAGCATTCCAATCATAATAATTATTTAGTCAAATTGTTATTAATTTTTTAATGTGTTCTTTATAATCCTGTAATACAAATAGTGTTGAGTTTTCACATGGCAATGGAGTGCCATTGTCATACCAATTATCGCTTGCTATTTTCAGAACGCGATGTTCATAATGCACTCTCGAAAATATTAATCAGTAATATTAACACAATTTATTGTGTAGTGTACTTCCGTTTAAATTCTCTGTTTATGAAATAATAATATTAAAATATTAAAGACCAGTGTTGGCCTAGTGGCTTGAGCATGCGACTCTCATCTCTGAGGTCGCAGGTTTGATCCCCGGCTGTGCACCAATGGACCTTCTTTCTATGTGCGCATTTAACATTCGCTCGAACGGTGAAGAAAAACATCGTGAGGAAACCGACATGTCTTAGACCCAAAAAGTCGACGGTGTGTGTCAGGCTCAGGAGGCTGATCACCTACTTGCCTATTAGATTTAAAAATGTTCATGAAACAGAGGTTGTAGCGCCACTGATTTTTACTATTAAAATATTATATTAAAGTACACTTTACCATCAGCTATAGAAGCTATGCAATAAGGTGCCTCCACCTTCCTTCCACTTAAGGCTTTGTATTGACAAGTCTATACAACGCCGTTAGTGGAAATGGGTATCGCTTCAGAGTGATCCAAGTCACATGATTGATGCCAGGCAAGCCCTTGACTTGAATCCTCAAAGCAAAAGGAAATGTGGCCGCCCAAAACAGACCTTGCAACGAAACATCATTGCAGAAGCGAAGGAAGCTGGAATGACGTTTCTACGCTGGATGCTCTCTGACCCACTTAGGGGATAAGACTTTAAGTAATATTAGTACGGACCCAAGGCCAATATTACGATTATCGTGACTGGGTTACATACATTAAATTTTCCATTCCATAAAATTTAATGTCGATTACTTAACGACTTACGGAAGGAACCGTAGTACAGTGAAATATCTTTTTAGGTGTCGATTCGACTTATAGTATACTTTGAATCTTACGACGAACAAAAACAATCAAAAGCTAGTAGTTTGTCAACGCAGCATGGAAAGGAGCATGCTTAATACGTCGATATGTTCAATAATATAAAAACTGAGAGATACGACCTCCAAATGTTCAAAAAGCGAGCCTACTCCTCCCTCAAAGGCTGGCAACGCACCCACTAAAAATGGGTGTCTATGGGCTGCGTAGACTGCCCTTTTAGGTCGTCCCGCAAGCTCGTTTACCCCCCTATTATATAAAAAAAAACAAAAAAAAACTGACCAATTCATATGACTAATTTGCGCGCCATTGTATGTGGCAGAATATGCGAACTTATGATTGTACCACCTGACACATTTTTGTACCATATTCTTGCAATAAATTATTATTATTATAAGACTATCGGATCGACGAAGAGCTTCAAACATGAGAAAAAGAACAAACGTCGGCCGATCTACCAAAAGGATAGCGAAGGTCTGACAAGGATAGAGAATCGTGGAAACAGTTGAGGGAGGCCTATGTCGACAGACAACCTGACCAAAGCTAATAAATTATTATTTCAATAATAATAATTTATTAGCTTTGGTCATAATAACTAGATTTAAGAATACTACTGTTAAATAAGAATAGCATGTAAAAAGGTCAGCGAATAAAGAGCTTTTATTATTATTATTATTGAATCTTTACTAAATGGCTTAAACAATAATTCACATATTAATTAACGAATATTTTTTGATTATCAATTTATTTTTTAAAAAAGTCATTTTTACGCACTAATTTATGTGGTAACCTACATAAAATCCTCGTATAATCATGGATATAGAACGATCAAGAAGACCTGGCAAGAAAGTCTGCGCCACTGTCTTTAATCGCCTAGTCTTTTGGTTTTCCTAGACACCCAGCCTTTCCTTAACAAGATCACAGTCTAAGCGATAAAAAAGCCCTCTCACTCAGTAACAACGTAATTATGATGGATTTTTGCATAGAAAAATAAAAGCATATAGTATTCGTGCAGTAAACTATACGTATATTATCAGAGCGCAAGCTCTTTGTGTATAATTTTTTTTTGTTTAATTTGTCTTCAATAGTTATAACTATATTATCTTTACTACTACTGTACTGATTTAAATGATACCCTACGACTGATATTATAAATAAAAGTCGATTCGTTTAAAATCATTTTATTTTATAAATCCAATTCCTATGTTAAATGAAACGTTGCCCATTTAATAAAATATCAATATACTTGGCAGTTCATCAGTAAACAATCCAAAATTTGTTTGTGTATTTTAAATCGGTTACAGCAATTTTAATACAGTTGAACTTTATTTGAGTAATACGATTATTTAAAGTTAGTTCCATTTAAATATTTAATTTACTTTTGCCTCGTGTTTGTGCGTTGTAATATATTTTTATTTTCTATGTAAGGAGACAAACGGGCAGATGAGCCTTGATCTGATGTTAACTGATACCGCCCATGGCCACTCTTATTGCCAGAAGGCAAGTGCATTGCCAGCCTTTTAAGAATTGGTACGCTCTTTTCTTGAATAACCCTAAGTCGAATTGGTTCGGAGATACTTCAGCGGTTTCACATAGTGGTGGTGCGCGGAAAAAACTGCCTTGAGAGTTGCTCAGTTGTGGAACGACTGATGTCGAGGTGATACGGATGGTATTTAGTTTTCTGCTTTGACGTCCGATAATGGAACTCGCTGCAGGAAACTCCTCTGAAGACACTCCATGGTTAATGCGGTAGAAGATGCAGAAAGACCACACATACGCAACGCCGAGAGATCAAGCCGCACGGAACGTGACAGGTATTATGACGATTTTACTAAAGTAAAGTATTGTATAGTCCGATACAGAAATGTGTGTATTTTCAGCTACTCAACCTTAGATATTGTCTGGTTTTCTCTATATTAAATATTAACCTATTGAAGTTGGTAAGAAATAAGATCTAGGCGTACTTATGACCATAACTTTCATTTAGTACTATTTAGATATTATGTCGATATGAGATAAGTTGAAATATAAATAGTTGTTTATACGGTGAGGGAAAACACGAGGAATCCAGCAAGTCCAACCCTCCAAATCACAGTTGAGACTGACGTTCAGTTTGACGACCCAATGTTAAAAACCTAGGTGTTGTGTTGACTTAACTCTTACATTCGAGTCTGAATCTTACCCTCATACTCAAAATATCTTTATTCATAAGGTAAGCACTTATGAATTGTCAGAAAGAAGTTAAATTAATTGCAAATTTACATTTACTACCAATTCAAGTCAGTTTAAGACAAGGGCGCAAAGCGGGTAAGAAGAACTGGCAAGAAACTTTCCGCCACTCTTTTTAATCGCCAAGTATTGTCATACAAATTGTTTGAACTGGAGCAAATCAATCCCAAGGATTAGGATCATTTAAGAATTCCTCAAATTTATAAAAAGCTTTATTGATTAATTTTCGTTTAACGAGGGCTTTGAATTTATTTAGTGATAATTCTCCAATTTCGCTTGGGAGTTTGTTGTAAAAAGGAATACAATTTCCATATAAGGTCGTACACTCAAATTAGTTCTATTTCGCGTATTATACTGGTGAAAGTCACTATTTGTTTTAAAATCGTTTAAATTTTTTTGTACATACAACAAGGCTTCAAGAATATAATGACCAGATAGTGTCATAATATTTAATTTCTTAAACTTATTCCGTACCGACTCCCTCGGAGAAACACAACAAGTACCCCGAACAGCCCGCTTCTGCAGTACAAATATGGATTGAAACTCTATAGCAGCACCCCACAGTAGAATACCGTACGACATAACGCTGTGAAAGTAGCTATGATACACAATTTAGACCTCAGACCCATGAAACCACTACGTCTACTACTTCTGCCTAAAAAATGTTTTTACTGGAACCGGTAATTCCTGGAATTAGCAAGAAAAGAAGTTATTCTTCAGCTATAGTAGTATTATGTATGTATCCGACCATAGTATTGTATTCGCGGGGTAATTAGCATGTACCTATAAGTACGCCTATCTAAAGTTGTCAAAAATAAGTTTCTTGTGTTAACTTTAAACTTACTCACAGTTTTTGTTGAAACGATAACCAATAAGAATATGAGGAACGCAAGAAACCCAGAAATAATAATGCATTACCGTACAAAAATCCATAAATGGATTGTCTAAGACATTTATTAATTATATTTTATGCTCAAGTAAACTTTAAAATGGCGGTGAGATAATGGCGGGTGAACAGCGCCATCTTCTACATTAATTCTCATAGAGTTGAAAGATGGGCGAAAGAGTCAGAGTAACATGAAAGAAAGAGAAAATCGATACAAAATTTTCACGCTACGGAAAGCTTGACAAAGCGAGAAGGAGCGAAAACATTTTAAAACATTTGTTCAAGTTTAACAGAAACCAATTATAGTTATTTCAAAGAAATAAGAAAATTATAATTTCTGGCAATTCAAAATTAAAAATCAAGTATAACTTATAAAAAGTACACTTAGCGTAACACATAATACGACAATATAATACAAATATTAAAATTCTTAAAAACTTACCAACAACAATTTTTTCGACAGGAAAAGGCTGTCCCGATATGCCGAAAATATATAGCAAAGAACCGACAAGAGCAATCACCGATTGTTTTTTAATCATTTTGTTAAAATTTTAATACCTTTATATAGTAATAGATTTTATCATTGTATTAAATCGTTTTTATCGTGATTTTACTGTCACAACGGGATAACGCGACGGGATGCTGCGTGCAAACCTGAGACTTACGGACGACTGATGGCCGTCGCTGAAACGGGTAGAGGGGGGCCACCACCGCCCCCGCTGCGAACATTCTCTTTATTCGTGTTAGCCTTATTTCCAATTATATTGGATAATAATAGGACCTGTGTATAAGTTTCAAGATAAAATATCCTTAACGTTTCAATTATTGAATCAAGTCCGTAAACCGATATTACTTAAAACCAAAGTAATTTGCAGTTTTATCAGAGATGTATATGTGGGCAAGAGTCATATTCCAAAAAACCTATTTTTTGTTACCGAATTTTCGCAGAAATCCCTTCGAGAAACAAGGATGCTGCGCGCGTCGATTTTGATCAAATGCCTCACCCTACCCGAACGCCAAACCCTTCACGATATTCAGATTATTTAAATTGAGTCTTATTACCTTTAGATATGGTTTATTATGCGTTGGCCAGAGGGCTAACGCTTATAGAACTTGGTTTTATAATAAATAATATTCTTATTATGTTTTAATTCGCTTGTTCTTTATCCGAGTATGTCAACCTCGCTGGATTAGAATTGTATCAAATAAGCTAGTTATTTCATTCTTTGAATATAAATTATATATAGTGAGTTTAATATAGTTTATTTAGGATTGTTTTTAGGAAATTCTACCTTCATGTTTCCCTCGTCTTTTTTATAGAACTGGCAGGAGGCTCTGATGTTACGTGATACTTCCGCCCATGAACACTCACAATTTCAGAGGCTTGAGAGCGCGTTGCCGGCCATTTAAAATTCCTAACATGAATTGGTTTGGAAATACCTCGATCGGCTACTGGGTCCACATAGTGATGGTACTTGGCAGAAGGTACCGCATAAAGGCTAAGTTTAAGATCGAAGGATGTCGAGATACGGGTGGAATTTAATATTCTGCCTCAACGACCAACGATGAAACTCAGCTGCAGGTTAATCCAAACAACTACTTTGAACGAAGTACACGGTAGAACAGCGTAGTAAGCAGGTAGAGATTGAGTTCAAAGAAAGTTTCCTGAAGTGATTGTAACATACATTTTGAATTTTTAAGTATAATTGACGACTATAGAGACTCCTTTTAATTATTGTATTTTAAGGTTAGTTAATGTTTTTTGTTTAATTAAATTCACTATCACTACTATTAAGTTTTAAATATGAATGAATGCCTAGCCCTCTCAATTGTGGGGTCGTGTGTTTCAGCCTTGTTTCTGTAACGTATTTTTATTTTATTTTTTTGAGCTCAATTTGGTATGCGTACCTATTGCATAGGATACGGACTAATGTGTCTTAAAGCTATGACTCCCGTAAGACAAAAAAATAGCTATTGATATCTAGTAATAAGTAATTCTTTTAAAAGTCTTTAGTAAAACCGTACTTTTGTTATTATTTCGTCTCTCTCTGACACTTTATATTTACGTTGTGATTAAAAGAGACAGCTAAAACGGTTGAAGTAGACTGATTTATTCAAAATAAATAAAGGTAATCCTCGGCTGTGAATAATAGACTCAACAATAGTCAACGTACAGAAAACTAATCATAGACTTGCCTGAAGAGTCACCTACACATGGGACTGATACAAAAATTAACAAGTATAATAACAAAATCTTAAATAGAAGCTTTCCGTTACATTTCCAGTCAAAGTTTTCATTCCACGTGAACTTGTCTTAAGAGAACGAAGCTCATTAGATATTTAGATTTCCATTATTTCCGCGCCGAATGCTGGCAGTACAAGTTACAGTACGGATTGATTTTCGTGGAAGTCTCAGTTTAAAGATAACCATTGCGATGAGTTTTTCTTTTACTAACCCCGTAAAAGAGACGAATAAGTACTTCAGTCTATGCTATTCGCCTTAAGTATATTTAATTATTATAATAAGTAAATGTTTTACCGTCCGTACCGTTCATTTATTGAGGAAGGCGACACATCATTAATGCATTAATGCGAGTTAACCTCCGGGGCTCAGGTAGTATAGACAAACTTAAAAGGCTGGCAACGCACTTGCCAGCCTACTGTCATGGGGTACATGGGCACGGGTTTAGTAATCTTGATATTTTTCGATTACACTATAGTTTAGTTCACTAAAATATGGCGAGGGGGCCCGATGGCTGGCCATGCGTCATACTCGTGAACGGGTGCTACTTGTGGTGACTGGTCGTATTTGAATTCGTGTATGCGGTGATGTTAATTATTTCGACTATGTGTTTGCGTGTTGTTCCCACGAGAATGTAAGTGCGTGCTCCGATTTCACCATGCCTCCTGCTGATAAGCTAATAATGTCTTTGTTTTTAATTTATGTTATTATTATTAATTACTTAAGATGTCATGTGGAACATGGTGTAATGGTTGCAGCTCCTTACAAACGTTGTGTAAAAAAAACATGGCGATTAAAAAGAGTGGCGGAGAGTTTATTGCCAGTTCTTCTCTTCCCTTGATTTGAGAACTGGCAGTAAATGTAAAATTAGAAGCATTAATATGTATTTCTTTAATGACGAATCACAAGTGTACATTGTGTTACCTACGTGAACAAATGATTTTTGAATTTGAATTTGAATTTTGGTAGTTTTAAAACGTTATGTCAAAAATTTATTCATTTTGATGATAGCAACGCCGGATGGGATCTCGTTGATCCCTTGAAAGATGGGACCGGCTTCGGTATTTGATGCTACTTGTGTGGACACGTTAGCCTCGTCTCACTTCCTCGGGGCATGCAAAAATTCTGGGGCGGCCGCGGAGCAATCTTTCATCCAACTTCGATTTTGTTCCATTTGGAGTAGACTCTCGATTGGTTCAAGTGCGCCGGCGCTAATTAACGTATCACATCGAGCAAATGCTGGCTGCATTAAAGGTACCATAGGGGCCAAACCTTTTTAATTTATTTTAGATTAGTATTAGTCCATGTAGATGGCCACAATTGATTTTAAATTCACGTATTATAAAATTTTCATAGCATTGGAAATGTTTCTATATTAGTCCAAAAATCGAATTGAATAAAATTATTGTTTATAATGTATCAGGTGATTTGTGATAAGCTTCTAAGAACTTTGCACAAACATGCACGAAATTTCTGTGTTTAAATGTGATAATGAAGAGGCAAAAGACGCAGCGGCTCAAAGTTTGAGTGACGGCGTGCATGACTCTGAATAAGTAATGAACCTTTATATGACAGTACTTAGGGGTTTTTAAACCATTAAAACAAATAAATTTAAGAATTTTAGTCTTGACTCTTATTTAAATACGTATATTCATCTTGTTTAACAAAACATTTTAAGAAACATAAATTTTTGGCTTATGTGTATTTTGACTATTGTACTTGGTTACGTTGGTACTTGGTAGTTGATAAGTAGCACGTCACTTCACAAATGACATTCTACTAATACGTGTTATAATGAGAAGACAACGACTATAAAAACATTGACGTTACAAAATTTTTCGTCTGGGCCCCAATTTTCTGCATGTTTTGCGATCATTTTACTTTCTTAATAGGCAAGTAGACTATAGGACTTCCTGACACTCGCCGTTGATTTTTTGGGCTAATATCCCAGTTCGCTCGCGATGGTTTCTTTCACCGTTTGACTTAGTGTTAAATGCGCATTCAGAATGAAAAATACATTGGTCTCACTACCTCAGAATTGAGTGGCGACACTCGAGCCATTATTTTTATATAATATTATAAGATTATTACTGGTTTTTAATTATATTAATTAATTAAGGACAATACGAGACGGGACGACGTATTATTTATCCGTTGCGCCTGTGCCTTTGGTCTAATCAAAGACTACACGATCTAGGTCTATCAGTCTCGGTGACCACAATTGCTGAAAAGATTAATTCACATTTATATCGGTTATAGAAGTTTTATTTAAATAGGATTATTTAATAAAAGCCAAGGAATTTCGTCTGAGTTTATTTTTATACCTCTAATACTTCCATCCCACGTGAATTAATCAAATATTTTGTAACCATTACCAGTGGGCGATAGTGGGCGTATGTGCTCTCGACTGTATAAAAAGGAGGACATTTCTATGGAATAAACTTTAATATTTACAATTGTAATACTAAATATCCACAAAATTCTTGAGGTTTTATTTTTGATAAATTTATTATACTCTATTATTGCGTTCGACTATGGTATGGTATAAGCAGTGTTGGCCAAGTGGCTTCAGCGTGTGACAATCATCTCTGAGGTCGTAGCTTCGGTCACCAGTGCACTTTATATGTGCGCATTAAACATTCGTTCGAACCGTATAGGAAAACATCGTGATTAAACTGGATTTAACCCAAAAAGTCGACAGCGTGTCTCAGGCACAGGAGTCTAATCACCTACTTGCCTATTATATTGGTCAAATGTTCAGATACAGAAATATGAGGCCCAGAACTAAAAAAGGTTGTAGTGCCATCGTTTTATTGATTTTTTTATGGTATGCACAATTATAAAAAGCAAGAACAACATTATTAACAACCTCATTTTTTACTTTGTTATACTTACAAAGCCACTATTATATTTCAAACCTTATAGCTGATATTTGTATGAATAAAGCTCACCAGTTGATTGTATAACCTAAAAATAGTCATAATACAAGCTTAAACACAGTTTAATCATTCTATTGTTAGCGAAACTCAAGACTATAATGGCTAATAAACATGACTCGGCGTTTCTAATAAAAAAAATTCGCTGTTGCTTTGACCACTGTAAAACACCACCACCGAGGTCGTGCTAATTGTTTGTAAGCTTTGGCAGTAGAAAATAATATACTATATGAACGTTCATTAGTGAAACATACAGTAGAAGTACCTGGCACTTGGCCTATTTTCTTTTAATGCAAAGAGTTTCTACTTATTTGATGTTTTGCTCTAAATTCCAGCAACTTACATGTTCAATGTTCATAGTACTTAAGTCAATTAATTTTCATTATTCAATTGCATTTTATACTTTACGAGTAAATCTGTATCTGTTTATCGAAAACAGTGCAATAAAAGCCTAATCATCAATAATGTCCGATAGGTTAAGGAATTAGAATAATTTATTTAGCACTTTGTCAGATACTGGCTGAATCTTTATTGATTAAGTTTAAGTTGGAACGTGCACAGAGAGCAACCGTTAAAGTTGCCTATCGCAGGCCGTTTAGATACCCCACAGTCAAACTCCACCTAGAAACAAAAACCCTCTCGGTAAGGAAGCTTTACATCTTGGCGACCTGTTCAAGATATCATAGATTCTATGAGTTCACAATTCAGGACACATCTAAGAACAGACGTTTTGCATTCCCAACGCCAAAACGAAGGACTATGTTTGGTCAACGATCCTTTGCATTTAGGGCCCCTTCCTTTATAACAAAATTTCCAAATCTATGGATTCTGAGATCGTAAAACTATCCAGATATAAATTAGCAAGTCACATAGAAATTACACTAGCCAAATTGGATTTCGAATCTACAGAGGCATTACTACATATCTTGGTATGACTTTGAGGATTCATAAACTAACACAGACACAGTGCACAATCATAATAACTTTCAGCTACATTCTCAAATACATGCGCATACTCACCTATTCACACACTCACTCATTCACTTCATTTGTAACACTAAATTTATAAGTATTATTATTACTTTTTTCTTTTTTATTATCATCTTTTTTTTTAAACTAATTTAAACATGTACCACGAAATAATTGTTTTCTAGTTACCCACAACACAGGGCCTCCCTAGTGTTGGGACTAGCGATTTATGATTTCTGTCACAAACCCTTCTGTCATTAATAAAGTTTTTATTATTATTATTTATTTATTTAAATCTATAAATCCATTAAAAGCGTAGCTTAAAGTAGTTACATAAAATTCTTTTGGGTTTTATAGTGAATCAAATTTAAAAAAAAAAATTAAAGTGTCATTTGTTTTTTAGCAGACTCGTCAAGTCCAGCAAAAATCTTAAAAATCCGACATGCCGTAGGTACTTATAATTTTATAATTTTAAATTCACATTTTTATATCAATAAATAACAGTAACAACTATTACAACATTTAAAGTATACAATTATTTTTAAATAATGTCTATGATTTCTGGTTCCAATATCTATATATATAAAAATGAAACCCGTTTTCCGTTGTCACGACATAACATGAAAACGGCTTGACTGATTTATCTGATTTTTTTTAAATAATATTCCTTGACGTATGAGGATGGTTCTTACGGAGATAAAAATTTAAAAAAATTGAGTGAAAAAGTCTAAAAACAACACTTTTCTATATTCCCATACAAAATATTCGTAATAATACTTAAAAGTCAATTTGAACTTTAATACCATATCATAAAGTTCAAATGTTAGTGGAGGGGTTCTGGGAAGGTAAATTTTTATTTTTTGACATAATGTATTTGTTGTCTTCTCAACTTTCTTTTTTTTATCTTAATAGCTAGACCGGTGTCCCGAATAGCAGAATAAGTATTTAAAACGATACGTCGTACGATGTTCGCCAGGTCAGCTAGTACAAGATAAAAAGAGTTTTAAATTTCAATTTCCGAACTTCAATATTTAGACATAAACTTTGCCCCATGGAATTTTCATGCATATAAGCGATTATAAAACATTATTATTTCGTACATTTCGAACGCGTCGAACGAAGCGTCGAAACTTGGAGTCTTGAAAATCTTTTAAATGACGTTTATAGCATGTGTAAAAAGTTAACGTTGCTTGTTGCCCGTATCGACTGAAGCCAGATTTAAGTTTACAAAACGAATTTACACTCACTCCAATTACGTACAGTAATAGTCAGCTAACACGTCTGATGCAGACCTATGTCTCATTTTATTTAGGTACTAGTTCGACATACAGTTTAGGTCACGAGATATTTAAGTTTCATTGCGTTTTGGACTAGTTTTTGTAGTGACTACGGTTCGCGGATCTTATTATACAACCTACAGACACTTATATGTGAAAACATTTTAATAAAACAGAACTAGTATGCATATAAGATAAATAAAGTAACAAAAAAAGGTGATCTTAGTAAACACTTTTCTTTTAATATTTTAATAAAAGAGGACGCGTATGGTATAGACAAAAGCTATTTTTTTCCATAAATAGTTTGGTGAGAAAACATAAGACGAAACTGATGTGAGTTTCATTTGATGTATCCGTTAATCCAATTACAATCTAACGCAACGATTCGTCTTTTTCGGGAAGAAATATAATTTCTATTATCATTCCATCCATATGGATTACATATTTTAATTTCACTCCATTCTACAAGGACGTAAACGCTAACAAACTTTTCAAGTGCTGGTACCTAGTTCGTATACTCTTCTTATTCTCTTCCTATTAATATATATCTTATGAATTTAAAGCCCTCGTTAAACGTAAATTAATCAATAAAGCTTTTTTATAAATTTGACGAATACTTAAATGATCCCAATCCTTGGGATTGATTTCCTCCAGTTCAAACAATTTGTACGACTCAGAACTTAGCGATTAAATAGAGTGGTGGAAAGTTTCTTGCCAGTTCTTATTGTCCGCTTTACGCCCTTGACTTGCGAACTAGTAGTAAATGTAAATTTATTATTGATTTAACTTTTTTTTGACGTTCATAAGTGTACTTGTTTACCTATATGAATAAATATATTTTCAGTTTGAGTTTATTCGCCGTGGTGTGCTTGTATATGGATTATCCTGTCGTCTATTGCACTTGTTACATCATTATTAATTACATACATTTTTCTTAGACGATTTAAAATAATACTTTTGCAACCTGTTTGAAACAATAACCACTCTCACGTACGTGGATACTACAGTATCCAAAACAATAATGGCGGCATCCGTACATGGATACTACAGTATCCAAAACGACAAGTTTAAGAAAATGACATCTAGTTAAAACTGAGGTTAGAGATAAACGTTTTTATCGACGTAGAATGATAGCTTAGGAAACAGTTCACCCAATAAACTACAGATGGCAATGAAATATGATTAGTTCTCTGTAAAAAAAAAATCCAAACTCAAGTGACTCGTTCTTGTGAATTTTGTGAACAAGTGTTTCGGAGTTTCAGCAATTATGTCGTAAGTACTTTAGTTTTATATTATATTTCTTTAATTATCATACATCAAAATAAACTTGAATATTTGTACTTTACGGTTATGATAATGTTATATAGTTTTAAATGCTAAATTGAGTTTAATTTCAACTTTAAAATATTTTTGTCAAGGGCAAAATGGCTTCTTAGAAGTTGTTGGCTGATTTTGATGATTTGTTTACGTCTGTTTAGTGAATTAATAGTTAAAAATGAATGTACAGTCCTTCATAAGCATATTCATGCCTTTTCCAAATAGAAATACATTAAGATGATTTAAGATTCCCAAATAATATTGAGGTGTTCCACAGGTTTATCGTTATGGACAGTGCGGTATCCACGGACGTTAGAGCAAATGTCATAAACAAGGGTTTGTACAAACGAAAAAATATGTTTGCAATTTTTTGTTACGCATGGTGTAATGTGTTTATTTATGTCTATGATTATGATATTGGAAAATAATTGCACTTTTGATGCACTTCAATTTCCTTAGTGAAGTGCATTATAATGCTATTTTGCATTAATTTAATTGACATACGAACATTCATTTGCTAATAACTTATGCTAATTCTAATCAATCCTATACTGGTGGATGTTAGTTTAGGTGCTGCAGTAGTGGCCGTGGCAGTCGTGGAGACCGTGGGGGACGTGGAAACAGTGGAGAAACGGTGGATTATCATTTACAACTCGAAATCTTATCAAAAATGTCTCATTAAAATTTACGACACTGTTATTCTGTTTTTCATTTAAAAAGATACGATTGAAACAAATCGAACATACCCTATTTTTTAGTTAGTTAAAAAACTATATGGTGTGTGGGAGACCTTAGATAGGCGGCCATCTTGGCACAAAAAAGTCATAGCGCGCGACTCAAGAGGCTATGGTAAAATTACGAGAAGTGGTTGTTTTGTTTTAATTTATTAGCTTACTCAATGTTGATTAAATATAAACATCTTGGCATCTTTTGAAAGGATAATTAGTCTAGTTTTTTGTAAAATTATTCTTATTTCGAAATCGTTTATATTTTTTGCGTAAGGCCTATATCTATAAAAAATTTAAGCATTTTTGCTCAGACTCAAATGTTTTATCCCGTTTTAAGTACTAATTTATTAACATTATCCAATTATTAAAAAATGTGTTTTAATTTATATACTTCAACCTATTCTGTAGTATTTTTTTCATAGTTGTAGTTATTATATTTCAACAGATATAATGGTTTTTGTTGCGATGTAGCGGGCGCGGTGCGCGCGGGTCTAAGCCGCGCGAGTAGCTGTACGGTTGACGTGAAAACAGTTGCGCGGGCAGTACGTGAGAGTGGATAAAGAACCCCGTATTGTTGTTTTTACAACTTGGAATTTCGAAATGTTTAATTAGTCAATGTTTTGTCACGTTTCTTTCTTTCCAAGGTAACACGAGTTTAATTTCTTATTCTTTTAAATACGTCTGCAGCCCCTGCAGGAAAACAATAGAAGTTGTTAGGCTTCTTGAACAAACACGCAATTTAATTACTTACGAAATCACCTACCTTTCAAAGTCTTCTATTTTATATTACACTTTGATCACATAATATATTGTATCGGATTTAATTTTCACCGAATTCATAAAAATCAAATGGAAGTTTACTGTAAGCCAATTTTAAAAAGACTGGCGAAGAATAAGAATAAGAATAATATTTATTTTCTCCCATGTAACATTTATAACAAACAATAAGATTACAGTTGAGAAGGCATTGGGAGATTGGGAGACTTCCAAACTAGGCAAGAACCTGTGATATGGATAACCAGGCTTCCATTCCACAGCAAAGTCATATTGAGTGCTTCCAAAAAGTACAAGAATAGTTTATTGCCTGTTCTTCTCTTCCGTTCTACGCCCTTGATTTAAGAACTGGCAGTAAATGTAGAATTAGAAGATTTTCATATATTTATTTTGACGTTCATACGTGTACATTTTGTTACCTATATGAATAAATGATTTTTGAATTGGGAATACGTCGCCTACTACTAACCTACTTGTCCATTTAAATTCGTTGTGTGTGTTATGTGCGTTTTTCAATAAAGAATAACATCGTGAAATGTCAGCCGCGAACCTTAGAAACAGAAAAAAAATTACGCTTATGATAGGTATTTGTGGACTACAGTATCAATTAAAATTGGGCAATATGCGACATCATTCTATCTTTCATTTTACATTCTAATCACCTATTTGGCTTACCAGTCCATAATAAACCGCCATAATAGACCAGTAAAAACCTACATTTTTAGAACTTATACTAACACAACTAATACTCATATTAAGAAATGTTGACTAACCAATTATTGTATGGCTCAATAAAGCTTTAATAATACGAATTAATTTGTAGATGGGTAAAGAAAGATAAATCCTCCAAAGAAATAGGGTCTTTGGTGGCCTATTATAATCTTTATTTTTATCCAGTTCAGAATAAGTTTCTTAAGTTTCCAGGTAGACTCAAATCTGCGCACATTTAAAAGCAATTAAGCAACATAGCAATACATTGCCAGGTCGATGAACTTTAAAGTGTAGAAACGGCATTTTTCGGGAACATTTGGCATGCAGTATCGTATTTTCCCCGTGAGTGAGTTGTTAATGGCACAAGTATGTTGTTTTGTTATGTTCGATAAAAATAACAGTTCTTTATTTATTTATGTGTCGAAGTGATTACACAATTAAAATACAAATAAAAACGTAGTAGTAGTAGAGAACATTCAAAAAAGGGTGCGTGTACTCATGTATGCGCGTAAGAAGTTATACTTCTTTGGCATTATTAAAAATAGTTTTTGATTGCATGCAAATAATTAATTACAATTAAATAATCAAAGACTGGAAAAGGAGTCATTATTCGTCAATAAAGTTCAGTTTACATTTGAAAAATCAAATAAGTAAATATTTATTAATATTATATTTATATTTATTATTATTTTCTCATAATAATAATTAGTGTTGATTTAAATATTCAATTTAAATCACTTCTGATTACAATTCAGACGCACATATAAAATTCGCACTTGTGAATTTTGTGTCACGGTGCGCGCGCATCGTAAAATTCCACTCTCATCAATTTTTATAACGCGCAAAAAGTTATGTTTATAAGTTTAAAGGATTTTCGAAAGTATAGGAACTACGAGTATATAGATTCCTGCAAGTACTTTGGTATTGAATCCCAGGAATGTAGACGTAAACAAAACGACGAAAATACTTTAAATATTATATAAAATACCAGATAACAACTTTTATAACTTTTTGAATCGTTATATCTCAGAAACGGTGGCTCGTAAGAAAAAAAGTATTGATACATTTTTTATAGATAATTTTATGATCTACCATTTTGTCTTAGGTACTAATGATAAAACTTACCGTTTTGCTGAAAATCATGAAAAACTCATTTTTTTGACCTTTGACTTTGAATAAACAAATTTCCTTACACGGGAATGATGGGGAACTTCTAGCCATTGTTTATAATTATGTTTTGAACAATTTCACAGAAATTCAGCTTGTTGGGACTTTATGTAACTTTGAATGTCTAAATTGACCGGAGTAAGAGTATAATATCCTTTATTAGATATGGCTTTGTTATTCCACTTTTATATTAAGTATATTTTATAATTTTCAATGCATCTTACAATTTATTATAATATATATTTTATTTTATGTTTTTGTATAAGTAACATTTGCTAACTTTGAAAATGTTCTTTGCTTTTGCGTATAATATAATTGTTCAGATATTGTAAATTAATAGCTGTAAGAATACTGATAAGCTAATAAATAAATAAAGCTAAAAAATATCAGATCATAGGCAAATATATATTAGGTTGGGGAAAAGGTCTTTTCGCATTATACTTTGTATGAACATGTAATAAAATCTCTTTGGCTATACTATATGTATTTGCCTATCATTGAAAGTTTAGATTTTAAAGAAGATGATTCCAAATTCATATTCTCAGTGTCTGTGAGAGTAGCACTAATCTGGTTTAAGCTTTTTCAAAAAAAAAAATCAATTTTTTTTTTGACCATCGATTCTGAACTCTACTGCGAAACACTGATGAGATTAAAGCAAGGAGTTGAGAGAAAGCGGCCGGAATTAATCAACAGAAGGGGTGTGGTTTTTCATCAAGATAACGCTAGACCCCACACATCTTTAGCCACTCAGCAAAAATTAAGAGAGCTTGGCTGGGAGGTGTTAATGCATCCAACGTATAGACGTGACCTTGCACCTTCAGATTTCAACCTGTTTCGGTCTTTTCAGAATTCTTAAGGCAGTGTCAGGTTAACATCACGAGAGGACTACCATAACTAATTATCGCGGTATTTTGATCAGAAGCCCCAAAATTTCTATAGCAATGGGATCATAATATCCCTACCTACAAGATGGCAAAAAGTTATTGAACAAAATTGTATCTACCTACATACTTCAGTTAATGTAAATAAACTATATTAAAAGAGTTGTGAATTTTCTTGAAAAATGCAAAGAAACTTTTCCCCAACCTATTATAATATGCGTGTTCGGATGTTTGCGAGCATATGTGTTTCTAGATATTTTATTATATATAATATTAAGGAGCTTAAAAAAACTGTCAATAATTGAAAAAAAGTCGTCTTATGTACTCGTATGTAGGTATCACGTATTATCTAATGCGTTTAGCATTAATTAATGAGCTGGACGACGCTTTTAAATTTAAATGTATCAGGCTAATAAAATTATCATACTTATCGGCGTTAATCAATTTTCCATGAATATCTGAATAGAGAGGATAAATTTCATGCGTGTTGATTAATATTATCTTTCGGAATCCACTTTGCTTCTAATTGAAATAATATAACCCCTTGTAATTAGATATTATGACATCTATTTAATATCTAAGCAGCGTCAAAATAACATTCTTTGAATCTAAAACTATAAACCTTAAACAATATATTATAATATCTAATATATATTATTAAAAGGAGTCCCTTTACGCAAGGTTCCGAAAATACTGGCAGCGTTCCCTCTTTGACTAATTCTTTGTCTGTGGTAGCTGCCAGCTCTTTGGTCTGCGATGTCAACCATTTAGCTATTTCCTTAAAAAGCATTATATCCCTAGGACCCCAAACTCTTACCGTCCGGTCTCTTGCGATTACATTTTTTTTATTTTCTATCTAGCTTCAAACTGAAGCTCATTACTAATACTACTACTAATATTATTCCATTTCATATTTAGTAAAATTGCCTTCAAATGGTTTTGTGAAGCTCGTAAGATTTATTAATAACTATTCAAGTTTATGCCTCACTCATCTTACGGCTATTAATGAAAAGGTTAAATCTTTATTCAAGCATTTGCGAAACTTAAATCAGAATAATAAAAATCATATAGATGCCATCATATACACTTATGAATTTCAATAAACAAAAACATTTAACATTTAAATCTCTCAGATCTCAATATCATATTAATTATTTTTTTATAAATTGAAGCGAGTGTATAGAGTTTTGTTCCTTAAGTAATCAACCGCGAAACCGCATCACAAAGATTACATACGATTCATAGAAATAAAACTACATCGATGTACCAGTGAATCATAATGTCGGTGGGGATCTTTGCGAACATCAAAGTTTACATAGTACAATATTTATTAAAGGAAAGTTTTATACCACTATGAACTTTTTTGGTCGTGATCGCTACCGCTCTTCTCATATCCTTAACTTAAGCAAACCCCAGGCGAATCATGACCATGCGTCACCGCACACATGCAGCCAGTGATAAGCCGTGATCTACAACCTATGTTATCATCCTTGAAGGAAATATTTTAGTGTTTCAATCGAAGTTTTTCCTTGCGGATTACGTGCGGATCGTGAGCTGATATCGGTTTAAAGATTTGCTTCTTTCAACGAAGTATTTTAATTAGTTTTCTTTAATATTAAAAGAAATAAATCTTAAAGCTTTTATAAATTATTGAGAATTATGTTAATGTTTCAAAGCGTCTTTGCGGTCTACTATAAAGAGATATCTTTAAGAAACTATTAAAAGATTTCCAATATTTCCTGACACAATAAGAAATTTAAATCTCTTTAATATCTCGCCTTCTTTCAAGACTAAGCGAGTCAACAAGTTGCAGTACGGTGTTTTCATCTTAAATAGGAATTAAATTTACCTTAAGTACAACTTTTATGAGTTTATCATTACAGTTACTTTGTGCTCAGCTTTCTGAACCTGACATTTCGGATCTGAAAGTCATAGTCAAAACCACTTATTCATGTAGGTAATACAATGTACACTTAAGAACGTCAAAAAATAAAATATACATTAAATGCTTCTAATTTTATAGTCTTGAAGAGAAGTGTGTTTGCGTGTTGTTCCCACGAGAATGTAAGTGCTTGCTCCTATTTCACCATGCCTCCTGCTGATAGAGGACAACTCTTTGTTTTTAATTTATGTTATTATTATTAATTACTTAAGATGTCATGTGGAACATGGTTTAATGGTTGCAGCTCCTTACAAACATTGTGTAAAAAAAAAGGCAATTAAAAAGAGTGGCGGAGAGTTTTTTGCCAGTTCTTCTCTTCCGTTCTACGCCCTTGATTTGAGAACTGGTACTAAATGTAAAATTAGAAGCATTAATATGTATTTCTTTACTGACAAGTCATAGGTGTACAATGTGTTACCTTCATGATTAAATGATTTTTGAATTTGAATTTGAAGAACTGGCAATAAACTCTCCGCCACTCATTTTATTCGCCAATTTTTCTCAAGTAATAAATAATAATAAAATAAATGAAAGAAAGATGAAATACAATTTACAAGAACACAGCTCGCTTACTCGATGAGTGGATTTTATTCTTAGATGTCTCTTGTAAAGAGATTCTTACAGAGAATAGTATCCTTACATGGATGTGAAGTGTATTTCAGTTTATTCAATTTTATTATGTTTAAATTAATTCATTTATTTATTGTATTTATTAATACTCTGTTGCATACAGAAATATAATACATAATTAAATGAATACGAGGACAACTAGCGGCCATATCGCTTTCGAGCTTTTCAGGCAACCAATGTGAGAGAAAAAAAATTGATAAGGCAAGCGCAAGAAGTGCATAAATAGACAAGTCATATAGACAAAACGAATTGAAAAAAAACAAAGCAATTAAACCGTGCCAGAAGAATAAAAAAATAATTAAAAAAAGACAAATGCACATGAATCATAATTTTTGATCAGTTTCATAGATAGAGAAGGAGCTAAGCGAATAGATTAATAAGCGAAATATTAATTTTTAAATGATAACTAATTGTTGTGTAATTTCGCATTTAAATTGTGTTCTGGTGCTTAAAAATAATTTAAGATCCCATTCCTAGACTAATAGCTAATTGAAGATTGAATTACGGGTGAGTGTATTTAGATAGTTTTTACAACTTAGAATCCATGATTTAAATGTAGCGATAAGATATCAACTCCATTTACAATCCATTCATATATTACTTACATATTTTAATGTGTGTTATGTTATCCCAGAGGCATATAATTGAGATTGACATAATGAACCACAATCGTTAATCCGATGAAAGCTCTGTTTGTTAAATGTTACGTCAATATTTCATTTTCAATAAACGAAAGGCTATAAAGGATATATTTGATTAGATGGCACAAAAAATGTGGCGTATAAATTTGGCTAATACAAGGTTTAGGTTTTTGTAGTCACATCAACGTTGAACAAAACAATTTAAAAATAAATAACAACAATTTATAATTATTAAATAAATTATAAATATAAAAGATATATTGACATAGGAATCTTGGTAGTAAATATATTACTTTCATAAGGACCTTATGATATGAAGTTTCTTTACTAAAAATTCAGTTGATTAAAAGTCAGTTATTTCTGAGGCGTGGCATATCTTCATCAGATTTAAATTTTGTTTAATATAGTATTATTATGTTATGTTATGTTATTTATTATGTTTAAATCAAATACAATATTAAGATTTTCTGTTATTTATATTATTGTGTTGAATGAATTATAGTTTATAACAATAAACTATGTAACTTCGGATATTTATGACCTCGGGTCCAATAAATTGAAATTCTTCGCACTGACCCTAACATCTGCGCCACTCGAAATTTGATTTCAATTAAGGAACCAAGAACTTTTAATAAGACGCAATCTCTTACAGTCCTGGTAGAATCTTTAATATTATATCTTTCGAAATTGAAAATAACTTCATTTCTGGGTGCAATTATGGAATTGATGAATGTTAGCGCTTTAGCTTTCGATGGATCACATGGATAGCGAATGTGTTATGAGTTTTTTAAATCATATTTTATATATTATTGCTCAATGGTCGATTCGTGGTTGAGACTAAAAAGTGGTTTTAAAATCATTGATTTAAAAACTGATGACATCTTATTTGTATCTTTTTGAATCTTATTTTTTGTATCTTTTTGAATTACTTATATCATCTATGAGGTTTTTTCTTATGAGGATTTTAATTCTAAATTTGCAATATGTATATTCCATATACCAATTATATATAATACTAGCTGACCCGGCAAGCATCGTTTTGCCATGTATGTTATTTCTTGGAAACATTTTTTTAGTGCAATAAAAATAACTATGTATCTTCAATAATAAAATATAGGGGTTGATCGTAGAGGGGGTTGTATGTATTTTTATATGCTATATCATAAAAAAATAAAAACAAGAAAAAAATCTAAAAAATAAAAGCAATATGTAGTTTTGGGGTGGCAACCTTTGACTAAGGGGGTTGAAAGATAGATATTAGCCGATTTTCAGACTTGCTAAATATGGATAAAACATTTCATAAGAATCGGTCGAGCCGTTTCGGAAATAGGAGGAATATGGGAATATTGTGGCACGAGAATATTATATATTAGGTAATTAATACAATAACTGCACTTTTAGTGTTGTGGGTACCGTACTCCACTGCTGGTTCAAATCCCAGGCTGATCAATATGATATGCCATTATGATTTTTCCTAGCGAATTTTGAATTCATAAGTTCAATATTATGAAATAGTACTACTCTGATGCCCGTAATATTTTGCACACACTTGTGCAATGTCATATAATCAGCCATTTAGGATTAGCCACTTGACATTTTTCAATTTTTGTCCAACGAATTTATAAAACATTTCATTAATTTAAAGAAACAGATTCCTGTTCTAAAAGTAGTTATCCGGGAAATTTCGTTTTAAAAAAAACTTTGTCTAAACAGCTCTTTGGGTCAAGGTTTTATTATAAATCATGGCGGTGTATAAATTATTCATTGCGTCCCAAAGGGTAAGGGAAAAAATTCCGCGTCAAGAAGGAATTTCATCGGACTTCTTTTCCACCCAAAAATGTGAGCCTTCAACAATTAATTGATCAAGCTCCCATAGTACAAGCTAATACGGTGAAAATTACTCAAAAATACAACGCAGAGAGCCATGCAAAGTCTTCTAAAAGAAACTGCCATAAAATAAAGTTACGAGCTAGGACTTACTTAAGACAAAAAATACGTGTGGCCTCGGGGACTGCCGTGGTACAGCTATTGAATAGCATTTTTTATAAACTTATGCAATATAATATAATAATAAGTATTTTTTTCTTTGATTTTCATTCAAGTTTTTTTTCGATATTAATTCAATCTACCACTCAACCAGACTCAGACTAACACGCCTATCCGATCACGCTAAACCGATGTGAGACGCAGTATGCGTTCTGTCCCGCTCTAACGCGTATTGGCCGCACCTGTATTACGTCATCGTGTGTTAGGTTTATTTCGTTACGGAATTTCTTGATTCGGTCGCCGCGCTCAAAGCCCGCGATAAAATCTATGCAATAGCTTAAAAGTAGACCTAGTATAAAAAATCTAAATATTCATAACCAAACTATTCGTTAATCACAGCCAGCATTGGAATACTTGGCGTTGACATATCGAACGACGTTCAGTTTCGCGGTCACTTGGAGGGAAAGGCTAAATTAGCCTCCAAAAAGCTTGGTGTGCTCAGCAAGGCGAGACGGTACTTCACTCCGGGCCACCGCATGCAACTATATAAAGCGCAAATTCGGCCCCACATGGAGTACTGCTCTCACCTCTGGGCGGGGGCTCCCCAGTACCAGCTCCTTCCACTCGACCGTATTCAACGCAGAGCGGTTCGAATCGTCGACGACCAATCCCTCTCCGAGCGGCTTGATCCTTTGGCGTTGCGTAGAGATGTGGGGTCACTCTGCATCTTCTACCGCATTTACCATGGAGAGTGTTCAGAGGAGTTGTTCGGATTAATACCTGCAGCTGAGTTTCGTCATCGGACGTCGAGGCAGAGTACGAAATTCCACCCGTATCACCTCGACGTCCGCCGTTCCACAACTGAGCGTTTTTCAAGGCAGTTTTTGCCGCGCACCACCACTTTGTGGAACCAGCTGCCCACTGAAGTATTTCCGAACCAATTCGACTTAGGGTCCTTCAAGAAAAGAGCGTACCACTTCTTGAAAGGCCGGCAACGCACTCGCGAGCCCTCTGGCATTGAAAGTGTCCATGGGCGGCGGTATCACTTAACATCAGGTGAGCCTCCTGCCCGTTTGCCCCCTATTCTATAAAAAAAAAAAAAAAAAAAAAAAATCACAGAAAGCTGATTACCTAATATAATCGATAAATAAAATGATTTTGATCAAAGAAACGGATGCAATTTGACGCACAGCCATATACGTAGGTAGGACCACTGGACTTATTATTGTACGCCTATTTATCGTACACATCATTATATTTACTTTTATAGCTTCCCAGGAAACTTCCCCACAAAATAAAAAAAAAATAGTTAGAACCAATGTGTAGGCCACACAGAAAAGATCCGGTCGGCGTGCACTTTTTGTGATTTTTGTTCGTAATAACTTAAGTACCTACTGAATCAAGGATTTAAGCATAATACACATTTACGTAGAAAAAATTTATAAAAGTATTATCTCACTAGCTACTAGCATATTACTTTAATATGTAAACGTTTATATTGATGACCGATAAAGTAAACGCAGTAAAACATGAACCCAAAACACTCACAAGCCGTTCCCCGTGTAGCGCCTTGTAATAGATTTTGCCGTAATGCGTCAAACAAACATAATTTATGATCAGATATATTTGGCAAGTGCTGGACCTCGTCTGAGCACGATAATTCCACCAGAGGCACGCTCTAACATGCGAAACAAATTTATAACATTCTATGCCTTTTTATTTCATCCCTTTTTCCTAGTTGCACAAAAGTATTTAGTGCAAGAAGTATTTCCGAAAAAATTCGACTTAGGGTCCTCCAAGAAAAGAGCGTACCAATTCTTGAAAGGCCGGCAACGCACTTGCGAGCCTTCTGGCAATGTGAGTGTCCATGGGCGGCGGTATCACTTAACATTAGGTGAGCCTCCTGCCCGTTTGCCTCCCATTACATAAAAAAACAACAAAAGAGAGTGCGACTTTACATGAATACAATCTAGCCTATATATATATATATATAATATTATGTTAACTTAAGTTTCTACAATACTAGCGAATAGCTTAAACTAAGGTAATCCTCATTGACAGTCTTAGTGTTCTATTATGTTTTCACACTATGTTCGTGTGTCCGAGATTTATTATTTATTTATATGGGAAATGAAACAGATGCATCTCTATACATGAAAAAAAATATACGCTTGCACTTATATTCACTACATTAGGTTTATTAACTCAAAAGGTTCTCTTTAGGCGTAGTGTTTCTGTTGTATCAAGAATGACTGCCTCAGCATTCACAACCATATGAAGTTTTTTTCAACTTATTTGATTAATTTTTAAATATTTATTATCAACCCATAATAGGTTGGTTTATCAATAATTTATCTACGAATACATACATACTTCTCATTACTGATGTTCAGTAATCGCAGTCAGTCATATAACTTCATGAAAAGCTCTTTCCTAATATATATTTTCTTTCATCATAAGGTAAGCAAAATATAGCAGAATATTTTACTCTTGCGTTTATGTGCAAAGTGACACGAATAAAGACATTAATTCTCCATTCGGGACTTATTGTGCGTTTAATGAATGAATTGCAACCTTTTGATCAACTATATAGATAAAGTCGGGCGTACAATGAACTCTAAAATGCTATTATGTTGTATGTTATTATTCTAGTATAGCCGATATTGTGTGCGTCAACCGAAAATAGATTTACGACTTCAAGTTTATTGTGTTAGATAGAACTGATTATTAGCTTATGGCTTAATCACTATATGTGTCTAACTAAACAATTTATTTCCACCAGAAAACTAGACAAAACAAAAACCGATACTAAAAAACAAAAAAAAATTAGATGTAAAACTCCACGTTACGAAAAAAATGGCAACTACATGTTGTTGATACATTTGATTTTTTTAATGAAGCACTATATACAGGAACCCTTTGTGTGCAAACCATATTTGTATCCTAACTGTCATGGCCTTCAATTAAAAATTTTTAGAACACATCGGTCGTTATCAATTCCTGATAGCGCTTTTTACTGGTCCGTAGCTCGTAGCATTCGTAGCGGCCCCCTAACCGACAATACGTGCGGGGAGGCGCTACGCGGGAGGGCTGTGAAGCTCGGCGCTCTACAGTTAGCGTTTGGCAGCTACGAGTGTCTGACGTAGACTTCACGTTCGGCTAAACTTTACCGCGTAGTTTAATAGTGCGGAAATGTTCAATTTAAATAATTAAAAATATGAATAAAATCAAAATGTTATTCAGACTTTTAAAACTTTTTTTTTACATGTATATATTGTTTTATTTGTATTTTAAAAACTACGCACAGGCTAAAAAAACTTTGGGTAAGTGAAATATTTTTATTGCTTGCGTATTGTTTCTTTCATCATTTACAATGTTTGTTATGATAAAGGTTTAAATAAATAAAACTGTATTTCGAGTTATATGACGTATTTTAAACATTTAACGCTTCAACAAGCTGACGTAAGCTAATTAAGTGTATTAGAATTTAAATATTGATTTTTTTTCGGAGTTTTTAAAGAAAAATTAACGTTGTGGTTGAGTATACTTTTAAGAATCTCCCGGTCTGGTCTTCCGTGTACAATTATTTTATTTAAAAAAAATTGAAAAAATTATGAATTTTTCTTTATATTTATGTGCAAGATATTTTATATAAACAAATGCAAGTTATATGTTGAATGCTATTTTATATATTAATGTATAACAATTAGTAGATTTTTTAAGTCCGAATGCAAAAGTACCCAACACATCGTAAAGAATTCAATACGTCTAAAACGCAAAAACCAGCCACAACTATTTTAGGAAACAATTACAAATATCGCAGATTTTTTTAATTTCTCCAAAATAGCGCGGTCAAAAAAGTTTACATCTAGCATTAGAATATATTGCAATTGTGTCAGTAAAATTAATTCACCGTAGGAATGTCAGAGAGGTATAAAATTCTGATTAATTTAAATGACTTGCGAAAAGTTGGAAGATCACGGCCTGGTGTTTATTGTATCGTTATTCTGCCGACACAATATAGGGGCTCCCCAAAACTTCCCAGGGATTTACATCTCTTAACCCTATGACTTTGTAAGTTTTGCTGAATAAACATTTCAACCTTATATAAGTGATGAATTGCCTTTCAATTGTTAAGATGATTTATATATATCCCTTCAACTGCTCTAATAATAAGAGGTAAAATAGAATACACAAACATGTAACGGTTATTAAATAAACAATGACTTAAAAGGAAATATTAGAAAAGGTATAAAGCATTATAAAATGTACATATTATAAAAGAGAAAACACTTGGGTTTGTACCGTGTCTGTTCGATAACTCATAAATAAATAAAATTATGTTTACTTAACCAACAAATAGTTTATACATACACTTCAGTCTAGGATGCGATTTTTTTTAACCAAATTTTATATATACCTACGAATAATTTTATAAAGTTACAATTACAATTTTTATCAACAAAAATTTCAGGCATACAATTGCATATATTTTTCATTGTAAATATAAAACTCAGCGATTCAACAGAATAGCGGGGCGTATCTTGACGGTTCTTTTCACCCGCTCGTGTACGATTTTGGAACTGATAGAAAATGTAATTTTAAACCTTCTTTTTTTTACATTTACGTTCATTAGTGTAAATAGACAGTAGACACTAATATAAATAATAAATATTGATTTGATTTGTAATGATCATGTACCGTTAGGCTATGTGAAAAAAAAAATGGTGCGTGTATTTATGTACGCGCGTAAGAAGTTATACTTCTTTGGCTTTCTTTATTTTTTGTAAATATTAAATAATTAATATTAAATATTTAGCGTTAATAATTTAACAATATTTAATAATTAGTATATTATTCAATTATTAATTAATATTATTTATTATTTTATTATATTATTAATTCAATTTAATAACTAGGTATGTTTCATAACCTTTTAACTAAGTAACAATAGGTCTTTATGAAAAAGCATTGCTAATTTTCTTTGAAAAGCTAATTAAAACTCCTTTATTTGTTTAAACTGGTACTACAAATGGCATTATGGTAATTGAAAATTCTTGGCATAGCTGCTAACGTCACGCATATTCTATTTCTTTACACTTGTAGATTGTCTTATTCCCATCTCGCTCGCGCACGCTCGGCGCCCATACTGATAATTTTGTGTCACGGTGCGCGCGCATAGTAAAATTTCACTCTCATAAATTTTTCATAACGCGCCTAAAGAAGTATAACTTTAAAAATAATTGCCGAAATGTATGTACCCACTTAGCTTCCCAACAACAGCACCAATAATTATTATTTTGTGTTTATCTTTAAACATAACATTTTTAAAAGCGATAAGATTTTCAAATATATTAAATAACCGGTGTATTTAGTAACAATTTGAAAGCGACTCCTAGCGCAGATATTAACCCTTGTTAACTTAGTAGCTTTTGCAAACCTTTCAAACTTCGCCTCTACGCGTTTTACGTGACAAATATTATATTTGCGTACGTAATGTACGAGTACAAAAAACTATAGAAGAAGAATAAGAAATATACTAGATTCTATAGATTCAAACGGCCATCAGACTTCTCATGATATTTTTCCCCTACAGAAAAACCAATACAACCACAAAAAACGTCCAACATATTGACCATTACATATTACTGAATAGTCAAAGTAAAGCTTGTTTTCACTGGAAAGTAGGTTCTATGGATAGAACAGCCTTGCGATTCTGTAACTCACTTTTCGAACTCACACAGCGGTTTTCACATCGGCGGTTGCTCTCAAATCAGTCGTGAAGCAGTCATTTTATTTATATTCCGATAAGGAGGGAGCTTGTAGTTTATTGTTTATCAGAATGCCAAATCATAAAATTACTGCTTCACGACTGATTTGAGAGCGACCGCCGATGCGAAAACCACTGTGTGAGTTCGAAAAGTGAGTTACAGAATCGCAGGGCAGACAAGATACTTGTCTTAATAGTCAGCTGTTAAAAATTGTAAAATAATTAAAACAAGTCAACAAAAAAGTACCAACTGTCGCAATTAAATGACTCAGTTGTACCAAATAAGTAAGTCTTGCCGGATTGGTTGAGTATGATTTATTAGTAAATTTGTAAAACATTTACTCAAGTACATAATGCGATACGTGGCAACTGCTTAAGAAGTGTGATAAAGTCGGTTTCCGACTCAATTATCGGTAGGCCGCCATGCATTAACGCTCATCATCTTGGTCAACAGTGTTAATAATAGGATTTTTTTTACACATTTTAAAGCAAAGTGGGCTGAAAGAAACACATTTATTTTGAAAATATTCTCGATAAAACTACGGTTTAGTGTAAATTTACAATTAAATCTGTATAAAACACGTATGACGTAATATGACGTTTATATATCAATACTAGCTAAACTTGAACCTTCCCTAAAGGGACTCCTTTTAATAATATATTTTAGTTTATGTTATGGTTAGTTTTTTTTTTTCTTTCAATGTATATTATTTTAGTTATTATATTTTAAGGTTAATTATTTTATGTAATAAAAGTTATACTGTGGTTTATTAAAATACATACAATACTAGCTAACCTGGCACATGTCGTTTTGCAATGTATATAATTTATAATAAAAAATAGGGGTTGATCGTATAAAGGTAAAAATTTGGGGTTGTATGTATTTTTTAATGCTGTAGCATAAAAAATACAATATAATATAATAAAAAATAATTTTATATAAAAATAAAAAAAATAGGGGTGGACTACGCTTAACACTTGGGATGAAAAATAGATGTTGTCCGATTCTCAGACATACCCAATATGCACACAAAATTTCATGAAAATCGGTCCAGCCGTTTCGGAGGAGTTTAACTACAAACACTGCGACACGTGAATTTTATATATTAGTTAAATACATATCTAAATTTACCCGGCGAATGTTTGAAAATAAAGTCTTGTTTATCACACAACTGAATTTAAGTAGACCACCACCCATTAATCGTTGTCTAAAGAAAATATTTTAGTTCTTAGCGGCCAGCGCTGGCTTTGCATGGTTTGACATGAATTTTTTTCAATATTATAGAAATAAATAATGTTTTTACTTAGTAATGTAGCTGTCTAGTGAATACTGTATTTGCGAATTTAGTCCCGTAGTTTTGTGTTTTTTATGGACGCGATGCAAAATATTTAAAATATTAGATTTATTTTGTTTAGAAGTTTAGAATTTTATTTTGTATAAGTTAATGTTTAAAAGTAAGATAATTTCTGGTAATTTAAAGGTAAAAAAAATACTAACAAAATACTACCAGCAATTATCCTGGTAGAAATATTTAAAATGATAAACACGTTGAGCGACGGTTACTTAGGATTTGTAAAATTTCAGATTTTTCTGATCAACGTGTTAGTTTAGTAATGAAAAAATATAAATATATCATTCACAATTTCTACCTTTAGAGAATTAAATATAAAAATAAATACATGACATTTTACCGCTCATTAAATAATTAATGCATTTTCAATAATATTAAATCCGGGATTATATAAAACTAGCTGACCCTGCAAACGTTTTGCCACGTTTATTATTTCTAGGAAATATTTTTTTAGTTCAACAAAAATAACTATCTACTATACTAAAAAATAAATGTTGATCGTAGAGAGTCGAAGATTTGTATCTATTTTTGTATATTGTACCATAAAAAAATAAAAACAAAAAAAAATCTAAAAAAAAAAATGTGTGCGTGTACTAGGTGTACACACGTAAGAAGTAAAACTTCTTTATGACCTTAATTTTCGAAAAATGATCTATTATATGCAACTTAACGAAATTGGTTAAATAAAGTTTAACAAAAGGCTTTTATTATCATAGATATGAATACAAATACAATTATTTCATTGTACCTTATTACTAAGAAGATTATTACAGAATTTCATTAATTGTAATAGAATTATTACTATCATTGTTATCGTTATTATATATTATAATTAATAGTTATATAAAATATAATTTATTTAAATAACTATTTCTTTAAACACAGTAAATTTTGATACTGCCTAGCATAAAATTTACAAATTAATTGCTGCAAATTGCGATTAGCAAATTTCAAGTCGAAAATGTAATCCGTTGTCAAACTTCAAAGTCAAAAACATACTATATGTCATATTTTAACGCCGATAAAGAAGTTTGACTTCGAAAATGTAATCCGTTGTCAAACTTCAAAGTCAAAAACATACTATATGTCATATTTTAACGCCGATAAAGAAGTTTGACTTCGAAAATGTAATGCGTTGTCAAACTTCAAAGTCAAAAACATACTATATGTCATATTTTAACGCCGATAAAGAAGTTTGACTTCAAAAAGCAACATGACGCGTAACGGAAAAATGTGACGTGTAACTCAAAAACGTTACACTAAATTTTTTTCCAACCCCGATAAAGAAGTTTCACTTCAAGAATTTTTTTTTTGGGGTGGACACCCCTTCTCAGTGACGGGTTTAAAAGATAAATTGTAACCGATTCTCAGACTCAGTCAATATGCATAAAAAATTACATAAGAATCGGTCGAGCCGTTTCGGAGGAGTATGGGAACAAACTTTGTGACACGAGAATTTTATATGTTAGATATATTAGTAACACATTTATCTTATTGTTTATGAGATCGCAGTGACTGCTTCGGATGTATAAAAAAGGTGTATCATACGACTGATCATCACTAGACACCTACACATTAACCGCCCGCCATTATGATCAACGTCTTAATAACAAGTCTAAATATTAGATTTCACAATTTAAAGGTAGAAAATACAATAAACAATAGACAACTCGCAACTCTAAAATCTTTAAACTTTAAATAAAATACAATTTGTGTGGGTTTATAGAACTATATTTGTTACATTTCTATTTTATCGTTTAATAGATCGCAGCGACTGAATAGCAAGTGTGATGAAGTGATAATATATCACACGACTGATTTTCAGTGCCGCCCACGCATCGTACACCGCAACTTTTGTCATAATAATAAATAAAAATAGAATTTTGTCTGACAATATAAAACTATTAAATAAAATATTTTCTACATCGTTATTTTCGTATTTTAGATGAATATAGATAATTTTTTGATAATATCTTTAATTTGCTTTAACAGTAATTTCATTGTATGGTACAACCAAATAAACTTACCTTCTT
Source organism: Pieris melete (assembly GCA_963693345.1). Classification (NCBI taxonomy): domain Eukaryota; kingdom Metazoa; phylum Arthropoda; class Insecta; order Lepidoptera; family Pieridae; genus Pieris; species Pieris melete. Next base: position 365,235 of record CAVNZK010000080.1, read on the forward strand.
TAATCAAATGACTAATCATTTGTAACATTAAAATTCGCATGACATATATCACTTATATGAATAATATAGTATCAATATAAACAAGCAAAAGGATAGTTTCATTGTCTTGTGAGAACTCGATTAAGGGATGATGCAGTCAAATATTCTTTTAGACTTGAGCGAGTATAGAACATTAATATATATATATATTAGTTCGAATACTGCAGTTGTTTATGGTTAGCTATATTTATATATATATATATATAGCTATAAGTCTTTATGGTGCAATCAGTCAGCTAGACTATGAGCAGATGTGTTGAGAGCTGTAAGACGTTCAGAGCAAAATCTCCATTGAGACTGCTCCTCTCTTTCAACCGTGTCTATCAAGACTTAGGATTTGTCGCCTTTTAAGCCTATTTATCAGGTCCGGTATGGTTAGTTGCGTAGCAAGCTTATTATTATGCTTTTCTAGCCTTTTTCTGTATTTCATACTCCAGGTCTTGATCTCCTCTTTGACAGTCCTGATTTTGAGGTGCTCATGAATATCCAATGTTTATATAACCAAAAAATTTTGTCTACCCGAAGCAATCATTATTACGCCGACACCGAATCGTGTACTACCGGCCTATAAGCCGTAATCATTAACTACTAAGCCACTGAAGCAATTTAGAAATACGTCTTCAAAATTGGTGCTTAAATTAAAATCAGTACAGTAATAATCTACTAAACTAAATGTAATGACAAACTCCAGTGTATACTTTGCAAACATTATTTTTTAAAAGTTTGAAGATAAATTTTATCTGTATTCTCATAATGTTCCATATCTCTCCCCTCGGGAAATGAGAGCGTTGAAACCTAACTCAAGTTTCGATGGAAAAAAGTCATGGATTAGAAAACTTTTCTCCTATGGTTACATTATAACATTACTAGCTTGCGATGTATAATATTATTTACAATATGTACATTGTACAAGCGGTGATGACCTAGTAATTGCGTGTGACTTTCAATTCTCAAGTCGTGCTTTGTAACCCTGGCTGGCACACATAGATTTTCCTTTCTATATACGTAATAACGTTGCTTATACGATGAAGGGAAAGAATCACGCGTTGGACACATATGGCTGATCACCAATTTTTAATAATGGGACCAATCGATAACGCCGATATGTATGTCAAATAAGCTACAACTATGTAGATGTCGCAGTTTTTGCAAGAAATAATTATTTGATTACTAAAATATCAAATAATATTATCAACTAGCTGGCCTGGCGAACATCGTACCGCTTAACAGTCTATTCTTTATTTTTTTTAAATAGTTATTCTGCTATTCGGGACACTGGTCTACCTAGTAAGATAAAAAAAGAAAGTTGATAAGACAACAAATACATTATGTCGAAAATAAAAATTTACCTTCCCGGAACCCCTCCACTAACACTTGAACTCTATGATATGGTATTAAAGTTCAAATTGACTTTTAAGTATTATTACGAATATTTTGTATGGGAATATAGAAAAGTTGGTTTTAGACTTTTTCACTCATTTTTTTTAAATTTTTCTCTCCGTAAGAACCATCCTCGTACTTCAAGGAATATTATTAAAAAAAAAAAAGACAAATCGTTCAAGCCGTTTTCATGTTATGTCGTGACAACGGAAAACGGGTTTTATTTTTATATATGTTAGCGCCATGTCACAATTGTGAATTTTAAAGTGAATTCAAAGTCCTTCTAAATACGATGTGAACGAGCTGCCGAGTTGGCAGCCGCAGATGAAATCAACGTATTAAATATATCACGGAAAAGTCTGGTCTTCAACCCTTTGAGTATTAAATTCTATTGAAAAACTATTATTAAACATTTTGATGACGATAAAAAAGTTATCGAAACGCTGAACTAGAAATTCATAATGTACAAAAATACCGCATTGGAATGTCTACTGATATTATTTTCACCGCACCACTCGCGTATATCGATGTCATGAAATTTGATTTGATATCGATATGTAATACGTGACCTTTCACCTATTTATTTGTTGGCTAACAGGATAAATTTAAGTCAATGTAATATTAATATTGCTTTTAGCTTAACGCATAATTTGCTTATGGTTTTGGTATGGCCGCACTCAGTTACTGTTACATCAATAAAATCGGTTAATATATTACTAAACCTTAGTTTCGGTTTTATATAATTCATAACAATAATGTGCTGTATATTGAATCATTTTATTAATTAGTACAATAAGATAATAGTGTAGTGTAATTTGACAACACATTGTTAGAAAGAAGAAACTGTGTAAGACTATTAATTGAATTTTACAGTCTTTAAGGGTATGAGGTTTTTCTTTGTAGATCCCAAACATGGTCTATCATTCTCTTTCTTAAAAAAAGTGGCAGAGGTTTCCTTGCCAGTTCTTCTCGCCCGCTCAAGCCCCTCGTTTAAATATCTCGTAATAAAAGTATATTTAGATGTACCTTTTCTTTAAATGTTATCATTCATAAGTGTACATAATTACCAATAACAATTATTTGGTATCCTTAATTAGATATAATGGCGTTGTTATATAAAATATATTATAATGATCAAAAAAAAAATACCAATATGATAATTAAATTTTAATTTGATCTGCACTTTCTCGAGAATGATAAGGACAAAACATTCAGTTCTACTAGTTAATAACTCCCTTCAAGCCCATACGTAGTAGCTTACTTAAAAAGCTGTCATAGCTAATGCAAGGCGTTGTTCCTAAATACACGATAAGCTTTTAACAGTACCGTAAAAGCTCGTTGATGGAGAAGGAAGCTCTCTTGAATAATCAAATTGGTACAGTTTTCAGTCAAGGATTAAGTATAGTTTGGTGGATGTACCTCTTATTACGCCGTGTGGCGTACACTACTAATATACTTTTAACAATATATATGATTAGTGTGTTTAAGGGTCTTTATTCGACATGCGACATGATCCAAGTCGAATTACCGTGCATGGTTTATGAATAGTATTTGCAATATCTATAAATAATCTATATTTCTACTAGTCTTATATTGAGAAAATATTTGTATTTTTGTACGTTTTTAATAAATAAAACCAAAATAGAAATACATCAGAATATGAGATATCTTTAAATATTATTAGTATAAGATCCCGATATACAATAACCTTCACCGAGATGCTTATTTAATGAAACGTATTTTATATTTAATTTAATATGTCAATAAATATAATCCATATGGGTTGCCTAGCAAATTTCAGTCCAGAGTATGTTTAATTAAAAAAAAAAAAATTATTATTAAATATTATTATAAATAAATATTATTTAAATTATTATTTAAAAAAAAATATATATCATTTGCATGTAGTAAATTTTTTTAATTTTTTTCAATCAAAATTTTTAATCAGGGTAGTATTATATATGTATCACTACAACTTTCTTTTTTACTAAAGATGTATATATACATAAGTAAATAATGATATTAACGTCTAGCTAAGTCTAGAATGATCGCTGGTAAGAATAACTGTAGTCTGGTTTTTATAATGTATATAAATGAGATAATCATAAAAATAATAGCCTCATTGATATACGACATCAATTGAAACTCATTATCAAGTTTTAGTGGAATTCATCTTCATAAAAAGTTTAGTCCACTAATATTTGAATATTTTGTTCTTATGAATCCAGCGTCATTCTAATTTATGTGCATGTGAAAAAACATATAATAATTTCTTATATTATATGTCTACGACGTATTTGTTATTGTAATAACCATAATGTAACTGTAATACTTCACGGATAATTTAAAACTCGAAATCATCGGTTTAAAGGTTAATTGTTACCGCAATAAATTATAATTATTTGAAAGCATTTCAACGTTAAAAGCTACATTCTTAGTGTCAAAAATATAATTGAATTGTTTTTTTTTTACTAATTCCATATAGCATAAATGAAATTATATAAACTAAGATGGCGTGCCCCATTTGTTTTGGTTCTTTACTACATGGCTCGTGTCTTTAAAATTTTCTATAATTCTGAGGTATATGTTCTTGAATCGATGTTTTTTACCCAAACCATTTGCAAATCAGTTCTCGATTGTCGGTTATCTATTTAAAATCTTAATCAGCTGATGCACAATGTCTGTGCGGGTCACTAGTAAATAATAAACGCAAACTATTTCGGATAAAATAGTTACCAGTTATGATTTAGAACTGCCCTGCGATTCTGTAACTCACTTTTCGAACTCACACAGCGGTTTTCGCATCGGCGGTCGCTCTCAAATCAGTCGTGAAGCAGTCATTTTATGATTTGGCATTCTAATCATCAATAAACTACAAGCTCCCACCTTTTCAGAATCCTGTTGTTAAACATTAGGGATTTATATTGATCATTTTTGGGCAGTTATTTATTTTCTAGTCGTTGTTTAAGTTTAAATTTATTAATTATTGTGTATACTTAATTGTGTTTACATAAATGTATATCATTTAAAGAAAAAACTTTTTAACCGGATTAAAGTTATGTATTATTATAAATTTACAATTATTTAACATAATTTCAAATTTATATGTATTTATTTCCCCGGAGTTGGTATCGACTAAAAGATGGAGGGTTTTGGCAAAAATGGCTCACGGTGTCCTCTATTTCCGCGGATTGTTTTTCTTGAGATTTTTCGTAAATTGCTCTTTCGTCCCTTTCTAACAAATTAAATAATTGTAAATTTATTAAACTTTAATCCGGTCAAAAAGTTTTTTCTTTAAATGTGTAAAGGTTATGTCAATCAAAGACAATACTAAATGTATATCATTCATGTTTTTAGTTTTAAGTATATAAATAAAGATTTTCGAAAATTAAGACACTAGAGTTTTACATACCGGATAAAACCGATAATTTTTATTAAAATTTGTAGGACTCGTAAATCATACATAATATTACTTACAGATAATAAGCTTAAACTTATTTATATTAGTTTCCCTTTTAACGTAACGCCCTTGAAATCTTCAAACATAATCTCGCATGTAAGTTAAGTCCAAATTGCCGGCTGCAACTCGCGCGTAAAATATAGCGGGGCTATAATTTCTTAACCCCATATAACAAAGTCATATACACTTGGCAACTTTTTCTCGTAGCCCACGTCATTGCAATATGTGCACCGATTTATCCACTACATGCTATTTCTCTGTGGTTATATAAGTAATTATTGCACGAATTAATCCAGCTTAATAACTATAGTATAGCGAAATAATGGGTACCAGCATGTGTGAAATGCACCATTTTTTATATAAAATTTTACTTGTTATTTCTTCTTTGTATGATCTATTATATCTTAATTATCTTAAATTAATTTTGCACGTATAATTTATATAATTATATAATAGTTAACATAATTCCTATTTAATATTGCTTTTAGTTTAGTGCTTTTCAGTAACAACGGCCAGCAATAGATTGCTACATCAAGTCGATAGTCCTATTTGATATATAATCTATATATCGTATAGGTTTCTGTCGATTCGATGTGGTAGTCTTTTAACACCACCTTTTCCTACGAAAACTTGACCAGCCCTACCTGGGCGTATTTGCATCAAAACGGAAGTACCAACATTGATAGTTTTAATCGAATTTGTTTAGTAAAATGTATATGATTATAAAACTGTCGGAAAGTTCAAGCATCTTTGGTCTTATTATATAAATTTAGTTTCAATAATATTATAATGTACTATTTTAACTCATGCAAGTTTACCACGTCTCTTCCGTGGCGTTTTAATTTTGATACTTGCTCTTACTACGTAATACCTGATTTGCCATCAGCGTTACGAAAATTGAATACGTCGAATTATTTCCTTAACTTTCTTTGTGGTCATACCGTACTCAATATTTTTAAGATTATGTAAATCTCAATCGCCATAAAATTGCATGGTAAGCTTGCAGGCACGCATGAATTTCTAGCTATGTTATATATTTAGTATGTTATCTATGGGGGTTTCCTGTATTCAAAGATTACGTACGTGTAATGAAAATGAATAATATTTAATTTTCATACCATTTACTACATATAAAATATTATAACGTTGATATTAGACCGTTAAACATCCGTTGGCTTTTCTGGTCAGTCAGTGTTCGCAACATTCAGAAGTTTGTAAATGAGATTGATCATAGGTCAACTTATATCCGCTGAGGGCTGCTCCGGGCGAGCTTTGTATGGACGTAACTTCAAATCCAGCGCTGGCTTAGCACTCGGAGTTGAGAGTTCTCTTAATACTTTGATGGAAGCCGCCGCTATAGATCCCTAGGATTAACACTAGGTCACATTGGAGATGATTGATACAAAACAATACTTGATAATTAAAAGAAATTTTATAAATCATATCAAGAGCAATTCAGAGTGCAAGTAGCACTCTGAATTGCTCTTTCGTCCCTTTCTAACAAATTGTATTACCCGTAATAAAAAGAGAAGGATGAGTACCGTAGTTAAAATTGTATAAATATTGTACTTTTTAATAAACCATTCATCCCAATCGATTCCTAACCTTGGCGGAGTGTCTGGTTTGGTGTGTTACTTTTAATTAAAGAATGAAGAGAATAGAAGAACTAAACATAAAAGTTCTGCATATCTTAGATTCAAGACCAACTGAGTTATGAGTACTAAAAGCTACATATATAAATTACCAATAAAAGCAGAAATCTCTGGCCAAAACCCATATAAGGAAATCTAGGATTTTTACTATTAAAATACTAGCTAAGCCGGCGAGCATCGCATCGCCATATTTTATAAATATTTTCGAAATCCTCGAAGGACTTGTTTTGTTGAGGTCGCCTCGACTTCACTCGTAAAATAAGGCCATATTTTGCTTAACTAACAAAAATTGAAGATTATTAAAAGTTTTAATTTATAATACTATCTATACTAATATTATAAAGAGGAAAGATTTGATTTTTTGTTTGTTTGAAATGAATAGGATCCAAAACTACTGGACCGATTTCAAAAATTCACCGTTGGCAAGCTACACGATTCTCGAGTGACATAGGCTATGTTTTTTTTTTCAAAAAAATAGGGTGCTTACTAAAACTTGAATAATCTAACCCAAGGTGTAAAAAAATAAACACAAAACTTCCTTCAATCGCGTGCGCTGCGAGAACTATTAATGATAGAACAAAATGATGTATTAAAATTTTTCAGGACACATCACTATCTATCAAAAATTGCATGACAGCATGTCTCTATCTTTTATAGTTATAGCGTCCTTTTATTCATTTTTTTTATTAAAATACCACCGCTAGAAAAGGCTCTTTATAAGGGACCTAGGTTACCCTTATCAAAATAATTACCAACGTTTCACATAAGCTACAATTTAATGGCATAACAACCAAAAAAGCACGGTGGATTGGCGTTCTCCTGCCGTTTCTCTTGAATAGTTTACTGAATAGTTACTACTATGTAATATAAACAAAATCTTAGCCACAGCAACGCTTGGCCGAATCTACTAGAATTATATAAATAAAGACAGGGCTTGCCTTTAGTAACTCTACAGTACATGACACAACGATTACATTTTGCCGGAAGGAAGGTCGTAGAGCAACGTATTTTTCTAAGGTATTTTTGTTCTATTGTGTCAAGGTAGCGGTCCACTTCATAACTGTAGCAAAAGAAAATATTTATATACCATTCAGCAGATTGACATTTTGCTAGTCGAAAAAATGTAGACATACCATTTGGCTCATTTAGCTATATATCGTTAAAGTAGTTTGAGTGCTTACAATTTTGATTTATAGATATTAATTCGATTCGATCAATTAATTTATAATATGAATAAATGAAAAGAAGCGTATAAAGTAGTTTTACGAAAAGTATCTTTAATGTTACGTACATTAAATAATAAAAACCTAGGTTCTATTTAGAAATAAACACGCCACGTAAGCCTACCAGGCTGTAACTGTAACCATAGGAGCACACTTAAATTATCAAGTTAACCCATTTTAACTATGTTTAAAATTGACACAAATATATTTATTCAGTAGATTAAATGTGTATGAAGCCTTGATATTTGTTCTTATAGACAAGTGATTAGTCTTCTGAGCCTAATAAAGGTCTAATGTCTTAGAGACATGCCCGTTAATTACGACCTCCTTTGTAAACTCTACTAGGCACATAGCAAGATATTTCCTTTAGTCCCTGGCTCGATTTTGCGACCTCAGGGTTGTGAATAGCTAGGCTAACACTGCTCATACAGACAATGAAGCGTCGTAAAAAATTAAAACAAACTGAGTCATGACATAGGACCGAGCAAAAAGTCATACGTTCCGTCCATGACACCCGAGTATATATCTCATGTCATTTCGGCTAGTTTCAAATGCATGAGACAAACGCATCCGGCCCATTTCAGCGTTGAATATGACAGGACGCAAGGCAAAATTCCCTGACAAATGGCCCGACAACTGAATAAAGTCGGGGCATGAAAATAAAAATACTATGACCGTAGGACATTTATATGGTCACAGCTTGAATTCATGGAGTCCGGGAAATATTGGTTAATGCTACGATATGCACTAGGAAGCCTGCCATTATGATAGAAAGCTTTTTAAGAATAAAGGCGAGGAAATAAATTTTTGTTTAGAGATTGGAATTGAAACGAGTGCTTTAAGTAAATAAATAATGCTAATGTATGCTTTGATTTGAATTCTTTCTAGAATAACACACGCTTATTGTGTGCCAAAAACCGAAACTTTGGAGAAATACTTATTTAAAATTAGCCATAAACAAACACAAACTACAATATTATTAATTTCGTTAATTCCTCATAATTAAATACATCAACCATCGAAATAATTTAGCGAAATTTAATCGGGTTTTGGGAAGCCGGTGAAATTACGTTCTACTTCAATTTCTGTCGAGGAATTATCCCCCCCAAGTTATGAAAACTGGTTAAATTATTGCTGATGGGTATAAACCACCGTGCACCGTCCCTTTCGAACGTTAATGCTTTAACTGTGTAAGCTTAAATGATAAAGTTAGGATAGCCCCGCCTCTCGAACTCAAAGGCTATCAAATTCTGACACCCAATAATACTTGTCGTTTAAATAGGTGCTTGGACAACGAAGTTCTTAAGTGGAACAAAGGTGTACGGATCTTGCTTATCGTGAATATGGCTTTAAATTAAACTTAGGAACTCGATTCGGTCATGAAGTCGATTCCATCAAAGCTTGTATTGAGTACAAACAATCGGTGCGATCCGTGACTTTGTGACTACTGTACTATCAAGTTGGAACTTCATTTTAGCTCTTCTCAATGCCCTTTATGGACAATCGAATACGAAGAGGTTCTGGGTGTATTGTCTGAAACGTAGCCAACCAAAGTATGTCCATGCAGACAATTATTTTCTCATATTTTTCAAGATTCAGGACCATAATGATACCACGAATTTATCAATTATTATACTTATTCTACCTACTTCAGTTAAACACAGCCGTGGTAGACCTGGTAACCTTTTACTTTGATAAAAACATTTTTATTTAAATCGACGACTTATATATAATAGGTAATAACAATTTGGCTGACCAAAAATTAAAAAATCTATTCATAATACGTTTTTAGTAATTCCGAGTAAGTTGAATAATGGTTTAATCTGAATTTAACAGCTGACATATTGTAAGAGATTTAAATATAAGAAATTAAATAATAATTATTAATAATTTCCACATTCTAATGTGTACGAGATTTTTCAATGTTTTCTTTGTATCATTTAAAGTATTTGAATATGACCAAAAACAAAAATAACTAGTAATTTATAGCTACGTATAACCATTTGTAGAAAGTGATTATAATAGTAATTTTCTCCTATTTTTTTTCTCTCTATATATTAAGTGTACATCTTTGATACTAAAATCTGTGCAGAGGCTATTTATAACAACATTACTATTGAATTTCTTATCTTTAGTTTAAATAAGTATAATATGTACATTAAAATGTTTCTTATGTTAAAGAAATGTGTACTATTAATACTATATAAACAAAATTCCAATTGTTTGACCTAAGCATACTAATCTACATTGTATTAAAGATATTACGATTTCTAGGATAATAGTTATATATACAATATTTAATTTATTTGAAATTTCTAAGATAGATTGACCTGGAAAGACACTAGTAGAAATATCAAACTTGAAACTCATGAAGTAATTTACTTTCAGAATGAGAAAACACACTGATTTAAAAAGTTCAAAAAACTCAGTTACAATTTTCGGAAAATTAGTAGATTTTTCGTTAAAAAGCCAGTTTGTAGGTCATTTGCAAATTCGAATTTGTTTTATTTATAAACATTTCCTTTTAAACGTAAGTTGGCCTATTTTTATTGCTAGCTGTTGCCTTGAGGTGCTTCCGTTGCACCCAATGAATGGCCACTCCCAAAGTCCTTCATAAAGTGTAAATGGTTTTTAAAAATATTCAATTGTTAACTTAATCGCCTACACTAACCTACGTTTCCTTAGATTAACACATTCCAAATCTATATTTGATATATTTCAGTTATAGCAAACAGACCACAATATATATATATTTTTACTTATCGATAAAATAATGTGAAGGACGATCGTAAGAATTTTTACACACAATAACACTTCCACTGTAAACTAACACCTTAATTTAAAAATTCATTAGATTGTATACAGAACCGCAAATGAACATAATAAACTATGATTCGTTTTAATTGGCATTGATATTTCATTCGCATACGATTCATTCGTACAAAAATACAAATTTTCATAGAAATAAACAGTAAAATACATTTAAAATCAGGTCAAAGATAGCTTGACGCGTTAGGATCAGAACTTGAATGATTGCATGCAGTTGCGGGGTGAAAATTATCCTGAGAAGCAAAATTGTGGTTAAGCATTGTACATTTCAGCTTTCGTTATTCTTCCTATATGGAACAATTTGAGACATTGAAACAAATCGAAAAAGTAATTATGGTTTTCGCATATCGCGAATAAATAAAATAATCGTCCATTACCATTTATAGGCGTTTCATTTCTTTATTTTCAAAGCTTGTATGTAATCAGCTTTCGGTTTCCTAGTAATCACTTTCAACGTACTTGTGTTAATTGCAGTGATATTAAAATCTATTTTATCTATCAGTTCTTAATCGAGTTCGAATGTGGAAATATGCAGAATATAAAAAAAACCAAATGTTGGGCCACGTGTTGCGCCATGGCCGATACCACCTCTTTCAATTAATGGTAAAATCCATGGTAAACGACGTGTTGGTAGACGGAAAAATCATGTCTTTGTAACGGAGATTGTGACTGCGGAGGAGTTGCTGCATCTGGCACAGCAAAAGACACGCTTCATGAGAGTGACGGCCAGCCTCCAGCCCTGCGATTCTGTAACTCACTTTTCGAACTCACACAGCGGTTTTCGCATCGGCGGTCGCTCTCAAATCGGTCATTTTATGATTTGGCATTCTAAAAATGTGGGAGCTTGTAGTTTATTGTTTATCAGAATGCCAAATCATAAAATGACTGCTTCACGACTGATTTGAGAGCCACCTCCGATGTGAAAACCGCTGTGTGAGTTCGAAAAGTGAGTTACAGAATCGCAGGGCTATAATGAAGAGGCACAAAAAGATAAATATCAACTGGTGCAGCTGGTGCTTGAACCTACGATCTAAAGGTTAAGAGTCTTAATCACTAAAGGCACTGCGCTTTATAAGGCATATAGCTCGGAAGTTTTTGGATTGAACAAAGCTATAAGAAGAATTAGAACCACATGTCATTCAAGTCCCAATATATTACACATTAACTTCGAACATTAACGTCTCACGATTAGAGTTATTTATTTATTGGAAACTAAACAGATACATCACTACAGAAAAATAAAATAAATGTAAAACATAAAATAAATACACATTGGACATATCCTCAAAAAAAAGTTTCACTAATAAAAAATACAATACTATATAGTTGCTGATTTAAAGAATAATTCTACTAGAACAATTGAATTATATGCTTAGAAAATACGTGTAAAAGATTCAAAGAAAGTTCGAGGTTTATAAATTATTTTAGAATCCATACGTTTACAGGAATTCAAGAGATATATACAAAATGTGTACTAGGTGTACACACGTAAGAAGTGAAACTTTTTTATGACCTTATTTTTCGAAAAATGATCTATTTTTCGAAAAATTATCTACTATATGCAACTTAACGAAATTGGTTAAATAAAGTTTAACAAAAGGCTTTTATTATCATAGACATGAATACAAATACAATTATTTCATTATACCTTATTACTACTAAGATTATTACAGAATTTCATTAATAGTAATAGAATTATTACTATCATTGTTATCGTTATTATATATTTTTGTTATTAATGGCTTCGAATCTCTTCGGATCAAGCGTGGTAGGGACAAGAAAAAGATGGCGCGTAACCGAAAAACGTGACGACTTGCTACAAAATTTCTCCCATACGTCGATAAAAAATTCATTCTAACGCCGATAAAGAAGTTTGACTTCAAAAAGCAACATGGCGCGTAACCGAAAAACGTGATGATTTGCTACAAAATTTCTCCCATACGTTGATAAAGAACTTTCATTCCAACGCCGATAAAGAAGTTTGACTTTAAAAAGCAACATGGCGCGTAACCGAAAAATGTGACGCGTAACGAATAAATGTTACACTAAATTTTTTTCCAACCCCGATAAAGAAGTTTCACTTCAATAATAATATAAGCCTTTATTAAGACAAGATACTATTTTACTTAATCTAAAATATATATGTTTAGTATTGAAAAAAAATTAACTTAAATAAAGTTGATATTTATATTCCCTCGACAACCTTGTCTGTTTGCCTTTTGTTGGTAAAGCGATAGGCCTAGAGATATATAACATATCTTAAAGCAATTACTGGGAACCGGAAACTAGTAGGACCGTTACAGACACTTAATTGTTAACATAAAAATCTTAGATCCTCCAAACAGAAAATTATTACAGTTGAAGGAATCGAAACACGTCATTACAATTATTATCTTCAAACTAAAGTTACATATTATTATCGCTGACATTTGATTCCGAATAAAAAAGCAATTGAGGTTTATCGGTAGCTGAATATCTACGATTTAAGACTGTGCCAAGAATCGAAGCCAGTAATTTTAAAAAGGGTACGTTATTTTAAGCGATATACTGTGCTGGGGGATTTTATTGAGTTTGAGGCCGAGACGTTCGCCCCGGATCGAACTATGAGCAAAAAGTTAACTTTGTTTGAAATTTTAGTGCCGCTCTCGAATTGTACGAAGTGCTATCATGAAAACCATGTATTTCATTTAGTCGGTGACGTTTTTTCTAGCCTCTTTTATAGAATACTAGTGACCTCCTTTGTCCGTGCAATTTGATATTATGACACACCCTTGTTTGCCAAATTGAATAATTCGATGAAGTTATTATATCGACGCCTTCGTCTTTAACTAGACAAAAATAAGTTTCAATTTGAAATCACTTCTCATGTAATATTTATGTAGTAGTATTGGAGTTGTGTACAAATATAGACAACCGTGCTACTAACACGAATAGAATAGAAATAAGATGATGATGGGTAAGCATGAGCGATAATACTTAGCAGGTACTAACATATATATTATACATACCTTCGTATGGTATTCACAATAAACGATTTTAAGAGGCAACAAAACATCGAAAAACTGATTAAAATCTAAAACTTCGATGACAAAAGTTAATCCAAGGCAATAAGAGTCGCGAAGTGCAATATCAGCGCCCATATCTGTCGTATGTTTAATGTATTTAACAATATTCACTTCTGTGACTTCATGCCTTAGCTCACGGTGACGCCTTTCAAGACATTATTGTTAAGCTATGCCTTTAATCAGCAAAACCCGAAGAATTAATTCGATTTTATATTGTATATGTTCAAATCTCTTTTGTCTGAGCACCGATCTTGATTGAGATGTTAAATGACTTACCTACAAAAGTTTACTTTTACGAGCATCGATTTTAAAAACAGCAAAGTCGATTATACTAAAGAAATGCACTATTCGCCATATCTACAAAAAGAGTTTGGTCTTAAATCAATAAAACAAAGAACAATATTACTGAAAGATAACAAAAATAATAAGTGAAATCATAATAAAAGAACAAAATTAAAATTGCAATTGGTCGAGACACACTTAGAGGCTGTCGTACAAGATATAGACCATACAAGTAACGAAATAAAGGGCTCTTCCGGAAAAAAAGTGTGTCGGTAGCCCAACAAAAGTTGGGACGGCGATCTAACGTAGTAGGTAGCAGGAATTGGGTGGTTAGACGTTGCTTACAAATTAATATATGGTATAATAATAATAATTCCTTGGTCAAGGAAACACGCGCGAACGGCTAGAGCGGAGTCGATTTTTTTGTAATTTTTGTTATTGTCAGGAGAAGGTTCTTATGAAGAAAAATATTAAGAAAATTGCGTGGAAAATTTCAGAATACTTAACCACCACCGAATTCAAACTTTTTTGATGGCGTTTGACATAACATTGACAGAATGGGTGCTGCAAATATCGTAAAAGAGGATTTAAGAAAAATTAATGTCGTTTAAAACAAATGCTTCGATCGGAGTTATTATTTTGATAAAATACATAATATAATAATAGGAGACACGAATAAACTGTATAAGCTCATAAGTAAGTATATAATATATATATAATTCTGCTTACCGTGTGTATGTCATTGAACTCCTCTTAAACGGCTGGACAGATTTGAATGTTTTTTTTTGTATGCGTCTGGGTAACGCCCTGGATAGTTTAGATTAACGAATCAGCCCAACAGATGGCACTGCAGTCGATACTATCATACTTTGTTTAATATGCTAATAGCTTGAAATATCATGCAAGACAACATCTGTCGGGTCCGCTAGTTACTAATATTATAAACTAATAAAAATGTCTCCTACATGTAACAAATTTATTTGATGTTTTTACAGATATTATTATTGTATCACTATAAATAAAGAAATAACCTAAGGAAATGTGATGTGTTGAGATTAGGGATAATCCTGCTCGCCTTACTAAGTTCTGCCACTCACGTGTTCGCGTCGACAGTCACAACGGAGATGAAAAATCTTCTGTGGATTTTGTCGGAGTTGATTAACGCTTTAACACAAATAGTACGGAATATGTAATAATCAAGTGTGTTTTACTGAAGTTATACAAGAAAGCAAGACCTGTAATGTATGAATACTTTTTTTTTGTATTTTAAATTGCGCACTATCTCTGTCACTCACTCGTGCTCAAGCCTCTAATATAATTTAAAAAATAATAATGGAATTTACTATTAAGTTTATTATGGAAGATCTGGGAACCCTGAGACATGTATTTTTTATTTAAATAGTTCCCCAAATATTACACATCATAATGAATTTTTTCTAATGAAAATAGAAAAAAACTAAAGAAAAAACTGTGTTTGGATTTCAACCAACAACTAGATTTGAGGATTGTATTTAATGAATGCGCATGTCAAGTCAAATCAAGGTTTATTTATATTTATAACTATGTACGCAATGGGGGCCTCATAGCCTAGCGGTCTTATTAAGTGGCAGCTAGGTGAGGGGTACCGGGTTCGATTCCCGCTTCGAGGGCAAATTTAAATTTAATTTAAATTTGTTCTCGGCCTTTGGGAGGGTTGTGCGGTACCGGGCGAGTGCCTAAACCGTACATTGAGGACACGGTCAAATTTCTAAAGACAAGCACGAATTATAAAAAATCCTATACTTGACGCTGGCTTATGCACAAATCGTGCCAGAGCCATATATAAAAAAAACTATGTACACATATAAAACGTCAATGGTTAAAAAAGTGCGTGCGTACAAAGTACACCTGTCAGAAGTGAAACTTCTTTGACAAACAAATTTTTCAGTCGCTTTCGATATTTATAGAAATCTAAAAAATTCCGAGACTTAGAGGGAGGGAAAAAGGGAGATGTGTTAGGAATTTAACGAATTTTATTGTCATTAAAATATTAAAAGGGTCGAAAACACGTGGTATTTTAATTTACAGTTCGTCTTTCGAGATTTCATTAAATTATTTTGCTTAAAATATAAAATACTAATATTTAATAAATTCTCGTTACGAAATATTATTTTTAAAAATAGAATTTCTATAAGGTAATGCGCCCTTCTCACTCTCTCTTAATCGGTCTCAATCGCTCTCTCCCTTTTCTTCGACAAAAACGCTGCAAATCTTCGTGACGTATCCGTTCATCTACCAGTTCCCAAATAAAGGACGTACAGAGGACGAGGAGACGTAACGTGTAAACGTTTTCTTCAAAGCAACTCTGCTTTTAAGAAAACGCTTACAGGGACTTTGTAAGGAACAACAATCATGAGACCATGCTTATCGTTTAGCAGCATGTATAACATGTGAACGGTAAACTTAAAAGCTGAAAAGAAAAGTAAAGTGAAATCTGTAAAATATATATTTTATTTATATATTTTTTTATTTTAAAAGGCACACTAACAAAACACATACAAACACTTACAGAGAACACATAAAAATACACATGCATCAATAACAAGTGTGCACAACATTTAAAGGGAAACATTAGGTACAATGTTGAAGAGAAAATAACTTAAACATTAAAGGTAAAAAACAAACAAAAAATACAAACATGCAATTGATAAATAGATATATATATATATAAACAATAATCTTAGTACTTGTAAACAACATTGATATCAATTAGGTTGATAAGGACACAAATAATAGTAACAAATACTGTCAGGCAGCATGAAAATAATGATCTTCATAACATGTTTCCATGGACCAAATATTTTTCAATAGCTCGTCCGCAGTCACCACTTGAGCCTTTCATTCGGTCTACGCAACTTCCGCCCGAATTATTATCAAATTATTTCCACTGAAAGTTTATTTATTTATTAGTAATCTTACAGCTAACACATCCATACTAAACAAGAGAACACGAAGACGATACATAAAGCCAAAACGAATTACATTGTTAAACAAAATATAAGAAACAGAAAACATAAGTACATAAATAGACAAAAACAAAACTGAAATTAAACCATAAACAAATGACAATTAATTATTTTATTAATCTTTTTTTTTTTGGTTTTATTTTTCTAAATTGTTACTGCTAAAGAAAGTCAAGGTCCTCTCGATTCTTCAAATATTTCCTAGGGTCCTCTTTATGATATTAAAATTTTGTTACGAACACAGGGGCATGTTTCTAGATTTTTCTACAACTTAGAGACGTTGTCAGCAAACTGATAGTAACCCACTATCAGTGCCTTTTCAAGAGAGGTTCTATCAAAAACCAAAAAAATCTAATATACTTAAATCTACCCATGCTTGCAGGAGGCTGAAACATTTTTTTCAGGCGGTCAGATAAGTGCACTCAAGTGTACTCAGGTACCGGTTTCAGGAAACCCGATTAGGTGTGAGACAAGGATGAAGCGATGTGGGAAAAAAGAAAGAGTACGTACGTTCTAGATTTGTGCGATAAGGATAGAACATCAGCTACTCAGGACCACTTCTGCCCAGAATGTTCACGACTACCAGGCTGAACCGCGTCCAGTTAATTCAGTTTAGAGTGCGATTAAGAAAGATTAACATCGAATAGATACAACTGCGGATAGTGAAGACAAGTACTGTGAATGTGTTTAGTGCGTTTTATTGAAGTAATTAGTGACAGTGTTTTGTGAATTTAATAGTGTGTTTAATTAAAAATAAATTCTTAAAGATTTACGGCGTTTTCTATCCGATCCCTTAGCTCGTAACAATATGTAAATGTTATAAAGAAGGATGTATTGATCTCGTTTTTTTAGTCTTTACTTATTCATTATATTGTGTTAAAAAGTTTAAGTAAAATAAATATACAATATTTTTGTATTGAGGCTTCTGTAAACTCAATACTTCAACGTAAGGTAATAACTTTTACCCATACTACTATTTGAGTATATCGCGTTTCAACCAATTTATTTCAAGTAATACAAAATGGCGTCGTCTGAAAATAACTTCTATGTATTTGAACTTTAAATGTTTAAAATCTGATAATCACTAAATTTGTTGTATAGAGATTTTTTTATTATATAACTCATAAACAAAGCGATCTATTTAATTAATAGACAGCTACAACATGCACGCGTATTATTTATATTTATTTGCAAATTTTTTTAAATAGCAATTATTTTTAGGGCCGTGGACGCCTTAGATATTGCTGGCAATAATCATTTTTTAAACGCGAATTACATACGCTTATAATAATAATAATAAAAGCCTTTATTCAGACAGAAAATTTTACATAATTTTAAACTTAAACTATTATCACTAGTGAGTCGGTGACACCGACAACCCATCTGTTTGCCCAACTTTGGCAAAGGCCTCCTCCATTTCTTTCCGCTCTGCTCTGTTCTGAGCTTTCCTGGTCCAAATTTTCCCAGTAACGTACGCTTATGGAATCTGAAAAAAAAAGCCAAGAAACTATCGTCGCACAAAAATACATTTAAGCAAAATAACAATTACTACTTCTAAAACGATTTTAGCGCACCTTCGAATATAATTGCCGCGAACAAAAGATCTTCCCACGGTTGACTTGCCGTTTCCAATGTGGTTGAAATGTGCGCGTTGGGGCATACCAACAACGAAAATTGCTTACATTCATTGGAACGGAACTAGCAGAAGTGCTTTCTAACCCAATACTTTAAAAGCAATCATTTTAAATTAAAATATTTTTGAAGTGAATCTTGTTTAAAGTAATTTTTTTACGGATGAAACGCAATAATTACAATGTGAGTCTTACAAATTATCTCATAGAAATTCTATTTTTAAAATTAAAATTTCAAAGAGAATTTATGAACTGAAATACTAGCTGGCCTGGCGAATATAGTACCGCCTAACTTTAAAATACTTATTCTGCTATTCGGCACACCGGTCTAGCTAGTAAGATAAAAAAAAGAAAATTGATAAGACATCAAATACATTATGTTAAAAAATAAAAATTTACCTTCCCGGAACCCCTCCACTAACACTTGAACTTTATGCTATGGTATTAAAGTTCAAATTGACTTTTAAGTATTATTACGAATATTTTGTATGGGAATATAGAAAAGTGTTGTTTTTAGACTTTTTCTCTCTTTTTTTTAATTTTTCTCCCTAAGAACCATCCTCGTACTTCAAGGTAATATTATTTAAAAAAATCAGACAAATCGGTCAAGCCGTTTTCATGTTATGTCGTGACAACGGAAAACGGGTTTCGTTTTTATATAATATATAGATTAGTATTTTAAATTTAGTGCAAAATAATTTATTGAAATCTCAAATGACGAATTGTAAATTAAAATTCCACGTGTTTACGACACTTTTAATATTTTAGTGACAATAAAATTCATTAAATTCTTAACATAATATGTTTCTTTTTCCCTCCCCTAAGTCATGGAAATCTAAAGTCTTAGATTTGTAAAAATATGAACAAGACTTAAAAATGAGTTTGCCAAAGAAATTTCACTTCTGACATGTGTAGTGTGTACTTTGTACGCACGCACTTTTTCTATTAATACTAATCTGTCCATTAATTAATAGGTGACAGTTAAATGAGAGGGCCACGATATGACTATATTATATAAAATTATTAAATAAACGTTGTTTACATCCAGTGGCACTACAACGCTACGAACCTACGATCGTACGATCAAGCCACTAGGCTCACTGCTCCTTTTAATAAGCTTGGTATTTTAATCGTTAATAAAAAATATTATTAATTATTAAATATTAATAAAATAAATAATATTATTAATAATATTTTAATATTATTATTCAAATATTATTATTTGTTTTTTTATTTGAGTTATCTAACAACATTCGCCGAACTAACTTTAATAATAGAAGCAGACATCACTATCAAATTTATTGACATTCGTGGAAATTAATTGAAGGCACGTTTTATAAAAAAATGTTATGCCAAGCCGAGATAGGTCGTTAGTAAGTAGATAATTCCGCGTCTTTTCAGTGGTATATTTTATTTTAAAAATATTGTATTTTGAAACGGGCAAACGTCGTTTTGCCATGTATATCATTTATAATAAAAATAGGGTTTGATCGTATAGGGGTGAAAATTAGAGGGTTGTATGTATTTTTTAATGCTGTATCATAAAAAATGAAAATTAAAAATTTTGTCTAAAAAATAAAAATTAAAATTTAGAGGTGGACTACCCCTAACATTTAGGGGGATGAAAAATAGATGTTGTCCGATTCTCAGACATACCCAATAAGCACACAAAATTTCATGAGAATCGGTCAAGCCGTTTCGGAGGAGTATGGCAAACGGCGAATCTTTAATCTACAGTCTCACTTTACATGTCTTTAAGCAGGGAATGCTTTAAACACGTACAGAGATAATATTAATAAGCTTATAATTCGCTAGCTGATAACGAATGTATCTTATTCAATATTATATTACTTTTATGGCCAGCTGATTTTGA
Source organism: Pieris melete (assembly GCA_963693345.1). NCBI lineage: Eukaryota > Metazoa > Arthropoda > Insecta > Lepidoptera > Pieridae > Pieris > Pieris melete. The sequence goes on from CAVNZK010000080.1 coordinate 385,671, forward strand.
CTGAGCTTTTGTCCATTTGCCATCATTATGGTTCAATGGTAAGTGCCATGGGTTTAAGACGTCTTTCCTATGAAAGCACAGGTCGTGCAAAACAAAAAACGAGCAATTATGTTTATATTCTGATATAGTAATGGTAACAACAAACAATGTCGAATAATACCAACGATTGTATGTTCGTGTTTGCGTTTAGTTCCAAAGACGGTTGCTAAAATATTCCCTCAACAATTTGTTCTTACGCTTACCATCTAATTAAACGTATTTGTGATAGCTTACGAAGACCGTGCTAAACCAAAGCATGCATTTAATTTCGTCAAATGAAGCACCGGCCGCTTTTGTACCTGGGCTTGGCTATGGATGTTAATAAAGCTCACTCAAGCAATACGCGCCATACATAATCCGGCTAATTTAAATATGCTTTGACAATTCAATCTCTCATTGTATATAATAAGCGTCAGTATAAATTTTGATGGCGACCACTTTTCAAATGGTTAGCGTATATAGGTTTAAATCAACAATCACTTTGGTATAAATTGTAGTAATTTCAGTGTAATAGCAATGTGTTGGCAATGTTAATCCTACGTTTAAGCTGGATAAAGTATCACATCAATGAAACGTGCGTTTATTTAATACAATCATAGATATATTGCGGAATAAATTTAATATGCGATATAAAATAGTATGGTCCTAGCGTTTTAAGGCTTTTTAAATAAATATCAAAAAGGTTAGTCGACATCACAGGAGACCGAAAATCTGGCAGCTACCTCGGACAAAGAATTAGTCTAAATATTCAAAGGGGAACGCTGCCAGTATCTTGACTCCTTTTAATAATATATTTTAGTTATTATATGTTAAGGTTAGTAATTTATTTCAATGTATATGGGAATTATAACTTTTATAAGTAACTAAAGTAAATTTATATATCTTATGTTAGTTATAAGCACATAGTATATACTACATACATATATTTCTACCGCTATATTATATTATGTATTTAAGCAAGTAGTATATATAGGTATATAGCCCACAGGTACTGACACCTGATGACAGACAAAGGGAACGTTTACTATTAAGGATATCTCGTAACACTGTTCCTAGCCAGACTGAGAAGTTAGGGATTTATGAAACCACATCATAAGTTTATTAAGGATTTCAAACAAAACAAATGCTATTCATGAAAAAAAGGATACAAATTTTACACAAGACATTAACAAAATACTGCATGTGTGTGAGTGATTGTGTGTTTTTATGAGAGGTGTGTGTATATTATGTATATTTATGCTGTCATGTTAATTAATGCTAACCCAATAACTGCATAGTCTGTAGCAAGGATTCTGTTTAAATGACATACTATTATTGCTAGACGTTGTGTTGGCCTAATGGCATCGGCGTGCAACTCTCATCCCTGAGGTCGTAGGTTCGATTCCCTGGTACACCAATGGACATTGTTTCTTAGTGCGCTTAATATTCGCTCGAACAGTGAAGGAAAACATCGTGAGGAAACCAGCTTGCCTAAGACCTATAAAGTCGACGGCGTGTGTCAGGCACAGGACACTGATCACCTACTCGCCTATAAGATTGACAAATGATCATGAAACAGATACAGAAATCTGAGGCTCAGACCTGAAAAGGTTGTAGCGCCACTGAATTATTTTTAATTTTTATTATTGATAGATAGATGACATAGTACTATTTCGTCGTTAATCAATTAAATCGTGGTAAAACAACTTATAATTGGCGTTTAAGTTACAGTATATGACCCGTAGAACATTTGGATTTGAGTTCCAGAACTCCTAATATATCTCCATAAATGTAAACTCTTGAGAGCGTGTATAATGCATAATTATTGCTTAGCCGCACTAAAGTTATGTGCTCGTCGGCTTTTAATAGAACTATGAAGAGTATTATTGTTTATTTATTTATATATAACGAAAATAACCTTTTGAAATGCGTATTTTGTGATTTCTTGCTTTGTTTTCTTAATAGGGTCTTGGTTAAACGAATCCCCAATGTACTCAAATAATAATCATGCACTATTTTTGTTTGGAAATTGGTGGAAATTGACTTTTAGATAATAAGTCAGAACATTAGTTAGCGACTTATAAAAAGTAACTTTTAATAACGTAGAATATATGTTATGTTAACGCATCAAACTCAAATCAATCAAAATCAAACATTTCTTTATTCAAAAAATTTACATTATTTATCAGGTATCTTTATCAGTATCTACTAGCTGGCCTGGCGAACATCGTACCGTCTAACATTCTATTCTTTATTTGTTTAAAATACTTATTCTGCTATTCGGGACACCGGTCTAGCTAGTAAGATAAAAAAAAGAAAATTGATAAGACAACAAATACATTATTAATTCACCTTCCTCCTCTCCACTAACATTTGAACTTTATGCTATGGTAGTAAAGTTCAAATTAACTTAAGTATTATTACGAATATTTTGTATGGGAATATAGAAAAGTGTTGTTATTAGACTTTTTCACGCAATTTTTTTAAATTTTTCTCCGTAAGAACCATCCTCGTACTTCAAGGTATATTATATAAAAAAAATCAGACAATTCGGTCAAGCCGTTTTCATGTTATGTCGTGACAACGGAAAACCGGTTTCATTTTTATATATATAGATTGAAGCCCCTGAACTAAGTCTAGGTAGATCTATACTGTACGGATATTTCTACGGAACGTGTGTGTCGATCACGCCACTAATTTTCACCCTCCACACTCTTTCACCAATAACTAGTTTTTACCCAAAGTTTACTCGCGCAGTAAATAGCAAGTAGCAGTTCGATGAGATTAGTATAGATAATAAGAAAACGGTATGACTTCAGGGAAGGTATATTCGTTACTTATACTAAATATATTCTGCTGTAAAGTATTATTAGACCTTTTTTCAATTACAAGTTAAAATTGTCAGTGCTTTAAGCATACAACAGCTACCCTCTGAATTATTTCCGCACCTATTTGACTTAGTGTCTTTCAATAAAGGAGCGTACTAGCGTATCTTTAAAGGCCGCTAAGGCTCGAGGCCTCTGGTATCTCTAAAATTGAATCGGGAGAGTAATATTGCTACCATTGGCTAAAATTAATATAATCTTAAAAATAATTATTTATTTTTCAAGTGTGCCGTAAATATGAAGATTTATAGATTTCGCGTGTATTGTACGGTAGAGATCCACGACCGTCTATCGTAAAATTCTAAATAAGCCCCTAGAATATCTACTCCATGACCCAAAAAGAGATTTATACATGTTATAGAAAATTCCGACGCGGGAAAACAATCTGACATCTGTTAATGTGAGTATAGGATTTCTCTTGGCGTTTTAGTTAATGGACGCCACGAGAATTCTTATAACATTTCAATACTTTATATCTTTGATTTATAACAAAAATATACGACTCACGCCCTCTGTCATGGTTTTTTTAAGTTACACTAAATAGCCATTGCTTTTAGTGTATTATTCTTATTTACAGACAATTTACAAGTACACGTAGTACTTTATAAAAAACTTGTGTGAATGTCACAAATCGTTTACCCAGATCCCATTCGTCTTGAACATCTATTGTCCATTCTTCATTCCTAAGATTTGAATATCCAGTGCCTTTAAAACGCCCCCAAAGCTGTGCGCCTTCTACTACTCTCGCGATATTTCCTACGTATTCCTACTATATTTGCTTGTAAAGAGAAAGAGCTCGATTGAAGATGTCTAGATTACCTAGAAATTATCCCAGGATACCTTGTTAAGAAGTGGCCCAAATTTAGGACAATAAACTCGGTAAATAAATATAGTAACTTATTATTACAATAAATGCAATTAAAGGGCTTTCTCTTCACGTATACATATGTAATCTAATAGCAATTAGATATATATTATTGTGAGGAATGCAGTACTCCATTATATATTTTAAATACCTACTAGATTAGTTTATTATAGAAATAATAAATAAATGTAAATATCATACTGTCAATTATGTATATATTCACTTTACTTAATTCAACTCTCAAATGCCCTATCCATAGATCAACGAGCCGTTACGAATTGTGTGGATAATAAAACCAAACGTTAGTCCATTATTCGAATATACCTATAAAGCTACATTAGTTAACACGAGGCTCCCCATTTAATGCTAAGCCGCGATGTAATAACGCAAAGAAACGCATAACCTCACTACAAAGATTAAATTTTATTATCTGAGAATGCGATATATTAGCTACATTTTTACCCAAGCCAGCATGATAAGCCTACGCTTGCAAGAAAGTTTAAAACTACTATCTTGCTTCTAGAAAGTTGGAAATTAAAAATAAACAAAATTACTCCGAGCTTATAAGTACAGTTATAAAACTTTCCAGGAGTATTAAGCAAGTATATTAAACAATAATTATGCATAATATTCTGCTCTTTTCAACAGATTATTAAACGAATACAAACAAAAAATCTTTTGGCAACTGATTGCGAACGTTATCGAGAGGAACATATTGATTTTTAAACGTTTTAATTCTACGAAGCGTTAAGTAGACTGCAGAATTGGAGTCTAAATAGCATTTACTATTATGTGTCATTAATCAGATAATGATTTTATACGTATTTGTTTGAACAGGGCAGTTAAATCGTAACGTAAATTGTAACATTGGCAAACGAACAAAACGAAATCATGATATTGACGCCTATATTCGAATATTTAAGAGCATTGTTGGCCTAGTGGCTTATGTGTGCGACTCTCATACCTGAGATCGTAGGTTCGATCCCCGGCTGTGCACCAATGGACTTTCTTTCTATGTGCGCATTAAACATTTGCTCGAACGGTGAAGGCAAACATCGTGAGGAAACCGACATGTCTTAGACTTTATTTTTTTATTTTATTTTTTTAGATTTAAAAATGATCATGAAACAGATTCAGTAAGGTCAGGTTCAGGTCAAGCCTCATAAGGCTTGACCTAAAGAGGTTGTTGCGCCACTGATTTATTTTATATTCGATTATTTATGTATTGTTTTATAATATAACTAACAGCAAACGGGTGAGTTAGGTAAGTAATACCGCAGCCCATGGACATTCGATACCAGAGCCTGGCGAGAGCGTTGCCGGCCTTTAAAGAATTGGTCTGCTCTTTTCTTGAAACACCCTAAGTTGAATTGGTTTTTTAGTAATTCAGTGGGCAGCTTTTGTATGCTTAAAACACTGACAGTTTTTAACTGGGAATTGAAAAAAGGTGCTAATAACATACTTTACAGCAGAATATAGGTATTTAGTATAAGTATCGAATCTATACCTTCTATAAGTCATACCATTTGCTTATTGTCTATACTAATCTGATAGACCTTATTATGCTACTTGCTATTTTAGTTTCATAAGTTAAAAATTGTATTTAGAAGCGAACGGCGTAATCGATTAAAACAGAGTCATTAATTAAAAATATGTTTTTTAAAAGGTCGGTTGGTGGACTCTGTTTTCAGTCGCTCATTAGGTCCCTTCTGCATATTTATTTTTATTAGGACATTTCATTACGTATAAATTTTAAATAAAGCATCAAATAACAGCAATAACGTGACCTTCTCGGGACAAGTATGTCAACAATTTATTTATAACTAGCTGGCCTGGCGAACATCGTACTAACAGTCTATTCTTTATTTTTTTTTTAAATACTTATTCTGCTATTCGGGACACCGGTCTAGCTAATAAGATAAAAAAAGAAAGTTGATAAGACAACAAATACATTATGTCAAAAATAAAAATTTACCTTCCCGGAACCCCTCCACTAACACATGAACTCTATGAGATGGTATTAAAGTTCAAATTGACTTTTAAGATTTATTATGAATATTTTGTATGGGAATATAGAAAAGTTGGTTTTAGACTTTTTCACTCCTTTTTGAAGTTATACTTCTTTAGGCGCGTTATGAAAAATTTATGAGAGTGAAATTTTACAATGCGCGCGCACCTGTGACACAAAATTAGGAGTGTGATTATTGCGTGCGCGAGCGAGATAGGAATAAGACAATCTACAAGTAAAAGGAAATAGAATATGCGTGAAGTTCGTATGCCAAGAATTTTGAATGACCATAATGACATTTGTTTTTTACCTTTTAAACAAATTAAGGAGTTTTAATTATTTTTTCAAAGAAATTTAGCAATGCTTTTTGAATTATAATCAGAAGTGATTTAAATTGAATATTTAAACCAATACTAATTAATATTTGTGAAAAAACTGTGCTCATCAACCTTCCTAAGTGCTTCAATACAATTGAGGTTAACTATCCGTATGTATTATTATTATCGAGTAATGTTTTGATTAAAAAAATTACCACATTGTTTAATCAAAACTTGTAATTTTTCTGATTTAATCTAGTAAATATAAGGACAAGAGACAAAAAACAATTGATGAATCAGTGTAAGTGCACTAAATTGAATACAAAAAAAGAGTTGTCATCTTATCTCTGTGAAACATGAAAAACTGGAGGTGGAACAAAGCCAAACTATTTTTAACCCTTAATTTGGCACCGGTAAAAATATTCAAAATATATGAATTTGACAATTTTGTGGTTTCAGGAGTATTTCATAAAGTTCTGGAAAAATTAAAAAAAAAATCTACAATAGCCCACTGCTGGGAAAACTGGTGTCCGTCACAGCGGACCTTGCCAATTACTGTGAACTTAATGGTTAGATTTATATGTTCTCTGAGGCGGACACTGCTAAACTACAGAAATGAACATTTTAGAACTAATTGATACCGAAGTACAGTTTATTTTGTATGAAAATTTAAAAAACAATTTCTGGGGGATTTTCCTGTCACGAAACATAATCTTGTGTTGCATTTTATGCAATACACGACAGTTTTCTTTTGGCAGAACCTGCAGCGTCCTTCTTCCATGGTCGAAGGGAAATGTCCTATATTGTCGTATTTTAATGGACTCAAAGGGCGGGGTGCATGCGGTTTCTTTACTTTGACGGATTCAGTCTGTTTTCTTTTAGCCGACCTGTTTGCCTTGCACAATAAGTCATAAATATCATATCTAAATGATTTCAAAGGTTTCTTAGATTTCACGTTGCCGGAATTTGTAGAAATTGTAAGTCAGCTGAGTTTTTTTGTATTTTTTTGGTCTTTTGGCTTTGACTGTGGGTGGTTTCCTAGATCTTGTTTTTCGGGGTGCTAATGAAGAACCTATTGGTGTTATAGGCGTTGCAGGAAATGAAGGAATAGCAGATAGGGATGGAACATTTTCATAAAAGGACTCGCAAATTTCACGCACGATAGAATCTGGTATAATATCAGCATCTTCGGAGTGTAATTCTTCATCGTCGGATGTATCTATAGTTATGTTAGTAAGGGAAGATGCAAAAGATGGTGCAGGAGAAGACAGGGGGTGGAAGATTTAGTACGTGCATCATGCAATTCAGTTTCTGAATCTGATATTTCGTTAGCATCGGAAGGTGCATGTTCATTCGGCACTAAAGCAATAATTCTACTTGCGCGATTAGGCTGTTGGCAGAGAAAAAAACCAAACTCAGAACCATAACCAAACAAGCACATTTTGGCGTTGTCCGCCGCAGCGGACATAGTAATAAAGTGGTACTTTTCTATACAATTAGCAATGTCCGCTGTGACGGACAAACATTTTAGTTACAAATAAACACCATAAAAATGTAATAAAGTGCGTATGTTTTTGTAAAAAAATAAGAAAAACAATTATAAATACTTTGAGCAAAACAGGTGGCCGTCTTTTCGCTGACATTTTGCGTCCCAACTGACATATGCAATGTCGCCACAATCATTACTTTTTTTTTACTATTTGTTAATGGTATAAATAAACATTTAATCGATTAGAAATCGATGAACATGAAATAAAAACTTGGCAGGATTTATTTAAAATAAGTGTCCGTCACACCGGACTTTATCAAATTAAGGGTTAATAATGCCAAAGAAGTATAACTTCTTACGCGCGTACATAAGTACACACCCTTTTTTTTTTTTCTCTCCGTAAGAACCATTCTCGTACTTCAAGGAATATTATAAAAAAAAATCTGACAAATCGGTCAAGCCGATTTCATGTTATGTCGTGACAACGGAAAACGGGTTTCATTTTTATATATATAGACTAGCTGTCCCTGCGAACTTCGTTTTTCCTTAATGTGATTTTACTTAGCCTACCTTTTTAGTACATACCAACATGGATCATTTTGCTATGCCCCAGAGACAGTTTGGTTTTCTGGAATGAAAACTTTTTAGGTTTTTTATATATTAGATTATATTATCCCCGCTTCAATTCCTAAAGAAACAATATTTGTTGCGGAATACTTAGAACCCCTATCACATTAAAGCAACTAAGTCACGGTTTTAAAAAATGTGAAAGTTCCGAATCTTGCGCGTTAGGAAAAAAGTCCCTAGGATTTTAGTTACCTATTCAAGACAGCGTGTTTTAACTTAATTTTCAAGTGGAGTCTAAAACGCTGTCCTTTGTTAGTATGTAATGATAATAAATCACCACTGTCTCACTGATGAGAGGAATTTATATTTTTATTGCCCTACTATGGGGCCAATTGGCTAGTTGACACCGCGATAAAAATTGCGACCACGTACAATAAAATTCTTTTACTGTCGCTATTTTTAGTACTTTCGACTCTGATACAAATTCTTATATTTTTATTTGTGCTTAACAACGTATGATTGCATGTTCGATGAAAATGTTTGACTTTACTAAGTGGATTTTCAAATCCATTTGATGTAAAAGTCTTTCATGTGGACGATAGAAATTTATCAAACAAAAGTAACTTTATTTTTAGTTTCTAACGTAGTTCTGTTGTGTTTGCCGGTTTTTCATGATTGCCGTTGTGTTTATGTTTCACTGCTTTTAACTATCAAAACTAGGATTATGAGCGTTTAGATAGTGACAAAACATCAATGGATTGGAGTGTTTTATACATTTAGAAGTAAAAACATCTTAAAGAGGCGATACAATTATGAATACAATATTTGTTCGTAATATTTTGTATAGAATATAATACGTATATTTTGGAGCATTGAAATGCAGCAAATCAGCAAAGTAGCGGTGGCCTAAAGGCTTGAGTCGGTTTGTCTTAGACCCAAAAACTCAAAAGTGTGGCATCAGGCGGCGAAGGCCGCACACCAATTAAAATAAACAGATGAGAAATCTGAGGTCGAGAAAAAGGGTTGTAGCGCCACTGTTTTATTATAAGTATATATTGTCTCTAAATTTAATTTTAAATCAAGGGCGTCGAACGGGCAAGAACTACCTCCTTTTAATCGCCAAGTATGTTCCCGATTAGATACAACTGTTTCATCTTGCTATGGAATAATTCACTTAAAAAAAACTCAAGGTTGAAGCTCTCAATGAACACGTTTTTGGTTATTGAAGCGGTGTCCCTAATTCAATTTATTACTCACTGGCCACACGTGAAACCAAATTATGAAGGTACTAAGTGTCTGGCCAAATACAATTTCACTAATTGCATGTTATTTTGCTAGTGATTATTTGTAAGAGTAGAATCAACATAGGAAATTATTAACTGTGAGTGTGAATAAGACATTTAAAAAACTTTCAATAAAAATTTCATTTTTCCAGGTAGACCTTAGTTTTAACTGAAATTTGGTCGTTGGATTTTGTGTGTTGTGAACCTTCTAAGACTTCCGGGCACCTTTTGATACTCGGAAAATGATCTCAGTTGGGTTCTTGCGTGCAATGCTTTCTTTTGTTTAAAATTTGTTAATGTAAAAAAAATATAAAAAAATCTTTGTACATAGTATATATGTATCGAAACTCGAGAGTCAGTTAAATATAAAACTGTCCTTAAAATTTTTTTTTTTTCTTTCGTAATAGGAGGCAAACGGGCAGGAGGCTCACCTGATGTTAAGTGATACCGCCGCCCATGGACACTCACAATGCCAGAAGGCTCGCAAGTGCGTTGCCGGCCTTTCAGGTATTGGTACGCTCTTTTCTTGAAGGATCCTAAGTCGAATTGGTTCGGAAATACTTAGTTTCTCAGTTTATGGGTGAAACAATAGGAAATACCTAACATAAGCGGTTTATTACTTTTATAAAAAAAGCCAGCGATAGATAGACGAGCAACCTAAAAAAACTTTGTTAGTATTTTCTTTGCTTACAAAACGTAGTTTAATATAACCTCTCTTAAGAAAAATCCGTTTTCAATCTCAATATCAAAACTAAAAATTAATCGACTATATAAGATACATTTTCATATAAACGAAGTAAGATAATTATTAAAAGTTTTACCTTTTTTAAAATATCAGCAAAAAATAAATCTATCCGAAATGGTCACCTTTGGCTTTTATACAGGCCTTTAATCTGTTTGGCCAGGAATCTAAGGATGTTTGCGAGGGAAATTCCGCTACTGCTTGCTCCCATAATTACAAGCTGAGCATAATTACAAGTCTAAAGCCTTGAGTTCTGAGCTAGATCTGGACCAGACTTCAGCTCTTATAAAGTCCGGAACGTTGATTTCAAGCCAGGCTTGGGTAGTTCGTGCCTTGTGACCGTATCACCTCGACGTCCGCCGTTCCACGACTGAGCGTTTTTCAAGGCAGTTTTTGCCGCGCACCACCACTTTGTGGAACCAGCTGCCCACTGAAGTATTTCCGAACCAATTTGACTTAGGGTCCTTCAAGAAAAGAGCGTACCACTTCTTGAAAGGCCGGCAACGCACTCGCGAGCCCTCTGGCATTGAGAGTGTCCATGGGCGGCGGTATCACTTAACATCAGGTGAGCCTCCTGCCCGTTTGCCCCCTGTTCTATAAAAAAAAAAGGTTCAGAATCCTACTGGAAAGTCCAGTTAAAAAGTGTATTGCTGAGTGGTTTCACAGCATTATACATAACTGTATTTCGATACACTTTGACTGAAATTTTCACTCCTTTTTCACAAAAATGTAGTAGTAGGATAAATCTTTGTTTTTAATTCATTTTATTATTATCATACAAACGTTGTGTTACACAAAAAAAAGAAGGGTGCGTGTACTTATGTACGCGCGTAAGAAGTTATACTTCTTTGGCATTATTAAAAATAGTTTTTGATTGCATGCAAATAATTAATTACAATTAAATAATCAAAGACTGGAAAAGGAGTCATTAAAGTCAATAAAGTTCAGTTTACATTTGAAAAATTAAATAAATAAATATTTATTATTATTCTCTTACATTAAACAAATAAAACCCTATTTATCTTTAAAACATTTTTATTTCATTTTACTATTTATTTTTAAGTGACTCTAATGTCTTCATCAGAATTTTGGTTGTAATTTTAAATTAATCATTACTTGGTTGTGCATCTACGAGGCTTCTCCAAAACTAAAACTACTACTTGCTTTCTGCAACAAATAAGAGAATATTAATTTAAGCTCTGTCCATGCAAAACTTAAAATTTTTATAATTCATATTATAAAATTTTTAACACATTTATATTAATATAATTATATAAATGTGTTAATAATATAATTTGTAGCACATGCTACAGACCTGGATAGCAACTTTCTTTTATTCTATTTAGAGATAGAGATAATTTAAATATAATATTCGGTGTCTTCCTTGTAGGTTTCTTTTGAGTTGTTTGGGGATTCTTGTTGATCAGTTCGACATGATTTTCTTTAACCTTTCTTTAATCCTACAAAATAATGAAATTGTTAAGTTATGTTGTCACTGTTGTGCACACCTTTGTTTGGCTTTTTTAGTATTCAAGTTATGTCAAAACTGATTTATTACCTTGTCATTGTTGGCTTTATTTGCTTTTGGGATAGCAATTGTTTCCAAAATGATTTTATTTGTAATATCCTGAAATATATAAATAACATCTATTAATTTAAGTGTCATGGTGAGTGGTTCGCACTCAGGTATTAAGGTGTATTATACCCACTGTCCATTATAAGTGGGAATGGGCTCACTTCTGGCTGGACAGAGTTTCGGTACTACAAGAGCAACATGGATGTTTTGAGGTATTACAATATCTCTAACTACCCTGTAGGGGAATAAAGTATGTGCCTATGCTTGAGAGGTTGAGCCTTGAACATCACCATCATATTTTTAATTAACATTCCTACCTCGACACCATCACAATCAAATTCATTGAAATCTACTTCAAACCGTTGCGGTATCATCTCTGCCATATCCATTGTGTCTGGAGAAGGTGATGGTGGCTTTGTTCCACCTCTAGTTTTTGATGTTTCACGGCGATAAGATGACAACTCTTTTTTTGTATTCAATTTAGTGCACTTCCACTGATTCATCAATTGTTTTTTGTCTCTTGTCCTTATATTTGCTAGATTAAATCTGAAAAATTACATGTTTTGATTAAATAATGTAATCATTTTTTTGAGATGCAGGTACTTATTAAAATGTTTACTTCTCTGTAATATCGCTCCAAGCCTTCATTTTCTCCTTATTAGTATTCGTGCTTAAATCTTTGTTCTCAATTATTGATATATAGGGTCGTAGAATATTTCTAAAAAGTTGCTGTAACAAACGCAATAAACAAAAGCAATGAATAATGGTTCATGTTTCAGTTTTAATCAACAATAATACTCGATAATACATACGGATAGTTAACCTCAATTGTATTGAAGCACTCAGGAAGGTTGGCACAGTTTTTTCACAAATATTTTATCATATTAATTAGTATTGATTTAGATATTCAATTTAAATCACTTCTGATTATAATTCAGACGCACATATAAAATTCGCACTTGTATAATGAAAATAACTAGGTACTTTTAGAATCTTTTATTTTAAACAATAATTCAAACTCCTATATTTGTTTAAAAGGTAAATGTCATTGTCAGATGTCAATTGTCATGGATATTCAAAATTCTTGTTAAGCTGCTAAGCTAAGAAATAGAATATGCGTGAAGTTAGCTTATATTCTATTTCTTTTGTAGATTGCGCACGCTATAATCACACTCCCAATTTTGTGTCATAGGTGCGCGCGCATCGTAAAATTTCACTCTCATCAAATTTTCATAACGCGCCTAAAGAAGTATAACTTCAAAAACGTTGTTAATTAAAAAGAGTGGCAGAGAGTATATTGCCAGTTCTTCTTTTCCGTTCTACGCCCTTGAGAACTGGCAGTAAATGTAAAATTTAGAAGCATTTAATGTATATTACTGTTTTGACGTTCATAAGTGTACATTGCGTTACCTACATGAATAAATGATTTTTTACTTTTGTATTTTTGTGACTCCAAGGACAACATAAGACGGGCCGCACCAAACCAAGATGGCCACGTTGTACCTTTCCGACCATTTGAGCAGCGTTTTTAGAACTGTGAGCGTACACTTTATCATTTTGCTTATTGTAGTGTTCTTCAATAGTTAATTGTTATGATTGATTTAGGGCATGTTCTGTTTATCGACAGAGTCTTAGCGGGAATCTTCATTTCTCGCGATTTTGCTTCCTAATGAGGTTTTGACGAATTTCGGCTTTAACAGGATAACAGGCTTTGTAGTTCTAACAGCACGCAACCGTCCCGATCTTTTCTGGTCTTCCACAGACGAAGTGTTGTTGTATCTGTTGATAGTACGATATACGAACATACGTCTGATACCAAGCTTTTGAAGTGTCTGGAATTTGACGGCTCCTTACCCAATTTTCCAAGGCGATCACTGCAATCCTATTTTATTTAACACCCCATTCCATATTGTAATTTCATAATGAACATGAAAAATATGCGAAAAGGCGCAAAATCGAAGTAATTAAAAAGTTGAAAAAAGAAAAAGTTTTTATGAAACAGTATTTATGGCCAGAATATTTATATATACCTAGTTTAAATCATGTCTTCATATAGAGCACCTATTCGAAGTTGAGCAAGTTATTTAATAGTGTGCCCTAAGCCCTTTTAAAACATTATACGGACTTTTTAGTTGTCAAAGGTAAAGTTGGAACATGACTACGTGTACACTTCTCAATAGGGATATAAACTCCATCGTAGTATTTGAAATCATTTTTTTAAGAAAATAATTTGTGCTGTAAAATATGCTTAGATCATGTTTCGAAGTAAAATTTTGCTCGCGGTTGTCATGTAGATTTCCATGCGACTGTCAATTGACGAAATGAGGAAAATATCTTCAATCCTTATCAAAACACAGCCTTAATACACCGAAACTAATACATTTTTTTTAAATAAACAAATGTATTTTCGAATTCGTATTTGTATATTTTTATACAAAAAAATTACAGATGAACATAGGACTGCCTGTTACACCCCATTCATAAACGTGGGCGGGTATATTAGCCAAATAATTTTATAACGTAGATAAGTTTTTCTTGTCAGGGTCACTTTTATTTCTGAACATCATGATTGATTAATATTGAAATACATTTTCGGACAGCAGAATATGCGACCTATTTCTAGTTAAATTATATACTTAAAACCACAAAGGCTAGCAAGGGCTACACTAAATTACTTAATTATACGCATGTCAAACCTGCGTATTCATCGTCATACAATAACAACACATGCTATTAAATTAAACGATTCAGCGCAGCGTGCGCCCAAATCGAGTGTTTTATTCTGAGCTTTGGTTGGTTAGAATTATTATTCTCGGGTCGGTAGGCAGACTAACTTCTATTTGATACATTGGAGCGACTGCGGGTCCGTTTTTTTTTATGGCTCTGGCACGATTTGTGCATTAGCCAGCGTCAAGTATGAGATTTTTATCATTCGTGCTTTTTGCCTTAGAAATTCGATCATGTCCTCCATGTACGGTTTAGGCACTCGCCCGTTACCGCACAACCCTCCCAAATAAATCAAATAAAAAAAAAAATCTACAAGTAAAAAGAAATAGAATATGCGTGACGTTAGCAGCTATGCCAAGAATTTTGAATGACCATAATGACATTTGTAGTACCTTTTAAACAAATAAAGGAGTTTTAATTATTTTTTCAAAGAAATTTAGCAATGCTTTTTCACAAAGACCTATTGTTACTTAGTTAAAAGGTTATGAAACCTACCTACGCTAAATATTTATTATTAATTATTTAATATTTTAAAAAAATAAAGAAAGCCAAAGAAGTATAACTTCTTACGCGCATACATAAGTACACGCACCCTTTTTTTTATGTGTAGTCTGTGTGAACCAATACGATGTAGACCTCAAAAAGGAGCGAACACATTCTTTAAAAGCTCCATTCAACGTGCCCTTCAGGTCCCTATCATCAATTGATAAATTATTTGGATATTTGATTAGAAAACTGAAAGATAAATATATAATTGTAAGTATTAGTAACCATTTGTAACATCAATTGAGTGTTGAAGTGTAAATCCGTCATATAAAGTTATTGCGCAAATAAAAAAGAAACAGTGGCAATATCATCTATCATAGCTTTGAAGTATTTCCGAACCATATTGACTTAGGGTACCTACTCCATGATAACGGAGTACCATATCTTAAAAGGCCGCCATCGCACTTACGAGCCTTCTGTGAGCATCTTTTTTTTAAAGATTAGTAGGTAATGAGCCTGCCTGACACACGCCGTCGATCTTATACATGCATGCCTGTTGTCCGTTCGAGCGTGTGTTAATTGCGGTGGAAAGAAAGGTCCATTGGTGCATAGCCTTCCGCACAAATAGCGCACGACCTTACGCGTAAACTGGTCTCGGTCCTTGAATATGTAGACTTGTAAACAAGAGCGCAAAAACATTTATTACTTTACAGTACCATAATCATTTAAAGAAAACACTCTTTTACCGGATTGAAGTTATGTATTATTATAAATTTACAATTATTTTACATAATTTTAAATTTTACTGACGTTTCGCGTGCTTTACAGCGTGCGTGCTCACTGTGATTGAAGACAAAAGTTGTTGAATGTCAAAAAGTATCACAGCTGTAGAAAAAGTTGTATTATATGTATATATTTCCCCGGAGTTGGTGTCGATCCAAATATGGAGTCTATCCTCCATCTTTTAGTCGATACCAACTCCGCTAAACGTCGGTTAAATTTAAAATTATGTAAAATAATTGTAAATTTATAATAATATATAACTTCAATCCGGTAAAAAAGTGTTTTCTTTAAATGTGTAAAGGTTATGTAAATAAGACAATACGAGTACTACACCATAATCATATAACAGGCCACGAGGCTCCTGTTTCACTGTCAATTTTGTAAGTCAGGAATATTTATTTCTGTCTACCACAGAAAACAATTATGTGAATGTATAGGAGCGACAATCGATATGCCGATAAGATAATCAAAGTTTTTAAAAGCAATAAATTGCGAACGAGCAAAGCTGTTATTTTTTAAAATATCCCACTGTACTTTATCTCACTATATTGAATCTTGTGTTAATTAAATATCCATTAATAAAATGAAGTTATTTCTTAATGAACGTTAGAAAATGGATTAGAAGCCTCACTACACTAGACTGGTCTCAAAGGAATTTATATTTTAATAAAGCTTGCTACTTAATGGAATCTAAGGAATATAATTTTTCAAATTAAGTTTTACTAAACGCATAGCGTACGTGTAATACATTGATGACTTTAAGATTTGTTTATTCAGTTGATAATATTATTTATGATTGTAAGATGAATACATCTTAATTATGAATTACAGTGCGATATTATAATATTAATAATATTGGTTGTTTGTAAAGTAGGTTTACGATCGAGATGTTTACGTGATAACGTCTTATTGGTGATATAAGTTTTTGGGAAGTAAGGAATTAATGAAGATAACAATTTTTCAAATTTTAAATTACATCTATCGTTTTATTCACACTTTTGATGATAAATTTCGGGTGTAAAATGACAAGTTTACTTTAAACATTCAACGAAAACTTAACCGCACGAGAAAATCTCCATTCGTTTCGTCAGAAACTTGTGTCACACCAAAACCTCACGAGCGCGATCGCAGGTATAACGAGAGAGAGACGGACCGATCTCCCGTCTCATCTCACTCTAGCGCCATACAAACGAATGGAGATTTTCTCGTGCGGTTAAGTTTTGTAAGAAAAATGTATATCATAGTCGAATAAGTAAACTTGTCATTTTACACCCGAAATTTATCATCAAAAGTGTGAATAAAACGATAGATGTAATTTAAAATTTGAAAAATTGTTATCTTCATTAATTCCTTACTTCCCAAAAACTTATATCACCAATAAGACGTTATCACGTAAACATCTCGATCGTAAACCTACTTTACAAACAACCAATATTTTTTTATAACAAATTAACCTAACTTGTTGTGGTTAAACCAAGATCGTTGGCCTTCTGATGTGGCAGTCCATACTCTAGGTCATATTACTAAACACTAGGTGAACGACTCTTATTCTATATAAACAGGAAGCTAGTTATATAAAAATGTAAAACAAAACACCGCTATTTCCTTGTAAAATTGCGATCACAGTACGCTATGCGAAGAATTATCACTAAGAAAGTTGTTTTATATTGAGGAAATTCTGATTTTCTACCTTGACTAGTGATGCACCAAGGTTGTCCATGGTTGTATTTCATTAATGCTATAATCCCGGAATGAATAGTTAGTGACATAGTAGGATCATGTACACACACGTAGAAATAAAACAAATGAATGCTATTGTTTGCTGAAAATCAGTAGATTGTGAATGGTTCGTGTATGTGATATCATATAGATGATAGATGGAGGAGGCAAATATGATGTTAAGTAATATCACTGCCAAAAGGATCGCAAATGTGTTGCGGGTCTTTTAACAATTCGTACCATCCTTTCATGAAGTAGGCACGTTCATTACAGTTCAACTAGTTCGGACATACTTCCGCGGGCAGCTGGTTCCACATAGTAGTGGTGCGCGGTAAAGTGGCATGATATGAGAAGGTTAGCCGGGGTTTTATGGTATACCAATAGCGGACGTTGAAGTGATACGGGTGATTTCGTATTCTGCTTCGAAGAAAATCAGCTGCAGACATTCATCCGATCTGCACACTCTCCATAGTAATGCAGTGGCAGATGTAAAGATGCTTTCCTATCGATTACTTATAGGAATTAATTGTGTAAAACATTTTAATATTAGCCCATGTAATGTCTTGTGTTAAAGCTAGTGTACTAATTAAGGTACATTTGCATTCAATTACGCTTTGAGTATTCGAGCATGAAAGTTTAAATTGTATGCGAAGCTATCGACAATCGCTTCTTCCGGCAATGGAACATGATACATATACATTGCGTGCTTTAGTGGTATTATTATCTTAACGCTTTTTCTTTGTGGACTATTTCGCCCTGCCTACTTTGATAGAGGATCAAGGATTTTGACTTTATAAAGATGCTTAGGAGCATGCTGTAAAAGTTACAGATTCTTATAAGCATTTACAAAGGGTGACGTTGTTTCTTCTAAGTTCTTCTTGTCCATTATATGATATCGATTGGAGAACTGACAGTCAATGGGATTTTAGAATGGTTTTATCGCCGTTCATATTTGTCACCTATATGATGTTTCGAAACACTAACTGAACGTTAAAAACTATTTTTGACCATATTTTTGATGTGAAACTTCTTTGAGTGTAAAATGTTTACGGATGAAACGCAATAATAATGGCGTCACGAAAATGTGCAACGTTTTTGTCGAAGAAAAGGGAGAGAGCAATTGAGACCGATTAAGAGAGAGTGAGAAGGGCGAATTACCTTATAGAAATTCTATTTCGTAAAGAGAATTTATGAGCTGGCCTGGCGAACATCGTACCGCCTAACAGTCGATTCTTTATTTTTTTTAAATACTTATTCTGCTATTCGGGACACCGGTCTAGCTAGTAAGATAAAAAAAGGAAGTTGATAAGACAACAAATACATTATGTCAAAAATAAAAATTTACCTTCCCGGAACCCCTCCACTAACACTTGAACTTTATGATATGGTATTAAAGTTCAAATTGACTTTCAAGTATTATTACGAATATTTTGTATGGGAATATAGAAAAGTGTTGTTTTTACACTTTTTCACTCAATTTTTTTAAATTTTTCTCTCCGTAAAAACCATCCTCGTACTTCAAGGAATATTATAAAAAAAGAATTCTTTTAAAAGAGAAAGAAAGACTTCCTTTTTCCCTCCCTCTAAGTCTCGGAAATCTAAAGTTATAGATTTGTATCAATATGAACAAGACATAAAAATTAGTTTGCCAGAGAAGTTTCACTTCTGACATGTGTAATTTGTACGCACGCACTTTTTTTATTATTTTGTATTATAAAAAATAAGCCAACCGTATGCACTAAGCCATTGCGGCAAATCAATCGCTCTAATTAATCGACCAATGTACTCAGACTAGAAACACAATCAAGTTGTAGATATGTCTATTGGCAGTTGCAAGGTCGCTCATAAGCTACGGATATTAGAAAATATCATATATATATAGATCATGTTAACCGAATCCTTACTGATTAAAATAGTATATACATATAGTGTATACCAAAATGACTTATAATTAAGTTGCGATAAAAAGTAAAATTAACTTTTAGGCCGCAAAAGTAAAGTTAAAGGCTGAAATGGTGATGGGCGGGAAAGATGGTAAGGATGAACGGAAAAATTCATTAAAGAAGTAAAAAAATGGTACACTAGGGATGAAGGGAGACGCAAGGGAACGCAGATGAGGACTTGGCTACATGATATGAGAAGGTTAGCCGGGGTTTTATGGTATGCCAATAGCGTAAGACAGATCAACATGGCAACATTTGTAGGAGGCCTTTGTCGAAATATAAGTTGATTAGTTTTTATAATAGCAATCTATAAAATAATGAAAATCCTTTAGTATAGGAAAGGGTTTTTTTTATATATTTTTATATTAGGTACACTAATATGTTTTTATCATTGTGAAAGAATAACATGTATTTTTAAAAGGATGGCCATGATGGATGGAAGTATGGATGGATGATTTAATGGTTTGCGTGATTTTTTAACTTTTTATTCAGCTCATGTACACTAACATAACTTCGGCTACCAAATTAATAATTTTTTTCACTTTGTCCTTTTGCACTTTCATAAGCTGTTTAACTAGTGTGTCGTAGTCGCCTCCATTACGTATTTTCTTTATGGCTAATTCTTTCGACTTAGCATCATACTGGCCGAACACTTTCTCCCAAAGCATTTTCAAAATCATGCCATCAATTGTTTTTTTGTCGAGTGTATCTATCTTCGTCTGAAACATAAGAACCACAGATGTGATTACAGTATTGAATTGCTAGAAACACTTCCATATCATTGCTATTATTATTACTATTGGTAGGCTTCGTAGCATGAACTGGCTATTAGGTAGAAATGCCGCACTTAGTTTGGAAAATAAACTTCTCATCTACAAAACCGTAATAAAACCAATATGGTTCTATGGAATACAGCAATAAACAATAAACTAAAAGCTCCCTCCTTATCAGAATGCCAAATCGTAAAATGACTGCTTCACGACTGATTTGAGCGCGACCGCCGCTGCGAAAACCGCTGTGCGAGTTCGAAAAGTGAGTTACAGAATCGCAAGGCTGCTCTGAGGGTCAGCAAGCCGCTCTAATATCGAAATCCTGCAGCGGCTACAAAACACTGCGAAATATGAGCGGTGCGCCGTGGTTAACACGAAATGCTGAAGTCCATAAATATTTGGGAATTGCCACTGTCGGGGAAGACATTGAAAGATCAACCTTGCGATACAAAATGAGACTTCAGCAACACGTCAACCCCCTAGCTTCGGGCCTCTTGGAAACGACGGACAGTGTGTATCGGCTAAAAAGGGCGAAACAGGCCGCAGTCTGACAGTTTACGAATTACGGAGGGAATAAAAAATTATTGGATTTGCGTTACCTAATTGATTATCATAAAATCTGATTAAAGCCAAGAGGCTGATAGCAGATGGATCAAAATTAAAAAAAAAAAAAAATATAGAAAAGAACTCTTCTTCTGTAGTCGCACATTCAAGTACGGCCTATGCAACAAAACAAGTGACCAAAAACAAAGTGGCCAAGAAGAGTGATATACATCCTTTAAAAGAAAAATAATTAGTGAGACTCTGAGTGTTAATTACTAACAACGTTAATTACAAATAATTGGTAAAAACAACAATTATTATTGTTTTAGCAACCAGCGTTGTGAACAGGTCGTGTTCTGGCATATGTCTGCACTACCCTTACTCATTCTTTAATTCCGGCAAATTCATATATTCACTCAATAATTATTGAGTTATTAAATTTAATAGTACAATTGAAAATGCAACTACCCTTGGTCTTTTATTTTTCTTCATATATTATTTCTTAATAAGCTTACCTAAGTCTACTCACTAATACTAAAGTACCCACCTGAATTTTTTCAAAGAGCAGTGTAACAACAAAAAGTAAACACATTGTTCTTGACATGTCGACTGCTCAGTGTCAACATTAACTATGAGAGAAACGCAAAGTTAAGAATGCTACAACATCACAACACAATGTATTGGCACGCATTACTCAAGAACGATAAATAATGACAATATTACGCGACGTTCTTTGAAATCATGTTGAAATTTGCTTTTATTTGTTTGTTTGGCATATATTACATGTGACTGAGGAGGGGGATAAAGTTAATTTTCACATTTCATTGGTTTCAAGTATTTAATATCTTTACTTACAATTTGACTTATAGACCTGTCTGTTATGAAAGTTTTTAAAGTTAAGCGACATTTCATATTAAAAACGGAATTTATAAAGAATCATGTTACATTAAAAAATTAATGACTAGTCATTACGAAATCATCTAAAATTCTCCACTGACGTCAGAACAAGTTAGGTCACACTTTAAAATGTAATGTATTAACATCTGCACGAAACATAAAACAAGAAGGGAATAAGGAAGATATGTTAAGAATTAAATGAATTTAGTTGTCATTAAAATATTAAGTATCGAAAATTAATACAAACAATAAATTTTATGTATACCTGGTATTTTAATTTACAATTCGTCATTTGAGATTACAATAAATTATTTTGCATAAAATATAAAATACTAATATTTCATAAATTCTCTTAATTTTAAAAATAGAATTTCGTTAAGGTAATTTACCCTTCTCACTCTCTTTGAATAGGTCTCAATTGCTCTCTCCTACACATCTTCGTGACGTTTTTTAAAAAATTAACCCTCATGCGTCTAAAGAAGTTTCACTTCAAAAAGAATGGCAATACTTAATAGCTTTTAAAATTATAAAAGCAAAAATAAAGTTAATAGAAATTACTTTTAGTTCTCATTTGTATATCTTTAATTTCTCGTATGAGTCAGAAGCGCGTTTGAAAATTGCATTACTGTATAAGCGAGATCCGAACCCACAACTTTAGGATTGAGTGTAACTTACAATGAGTCATTTAAAACGATGACTTTAAAAAGAGGTATAGTGTAATATTTTAAAAGTGTAAATATAATTAATAATTGTAAGTCTTAAAGCCGAGTCACGGAAGCCTTTTAAGGGGTCGGGCATTTCCTTTTGACCCGTTCAAAGCGATATAAATAAATACAAAGTACATCTGAAAAACCATTCACACATGCACTTCCTTATAAATACAGTGAGCCTAATGGTGCGAATACACTAAGCAAATGAATATGAATGAATTCATCGGAAAAGCGAAATCCATTCTACCAAAAGAAACTTCTTTGCCGAAGGAGATTGCATCAAAGTCAAACCGACTAAATCATTTCTGTGTGCACACGATGTCGGTGCAATTTTTTATCTACACAAGCGATTTCTGGCGACAACTCTTTTAACGAATTCAAAGGAGAAACCTACGTGTGTGTGTCTACTACACTCGTGAACTAAATTTAGGTTAATATCTATATATATAAAAATGAAACCCGTTTTCTGTTGTCACGACATAACATGAAAACGGCTTGACCGATTTGTCTGATTTTTTTTTATAATATACCTTGAAGTACGAGGATGGTTCTTACGGAGAAAATTTAAAAAAAATTGAGTGAAAAAGTCAGAAAACAACACTTTTCTATATTCCCATACAAAATATTAATACGTAATAACTACCATAGCATAAAGTTCAAGTGTTAGTGGAGGGGTTCCGGGAAGGTAAATTTTTATTTTTTGACATAATGTTTTGTTGTCTTATTAATTTTCTTTTTTTTATCTTACTAGCTAGACCGGTGTCCCGAATAGCAGAATAAATATTTTAAACAAATAAAGAATCGACTGTTAGGCGGTACGATGTTCGCTAGGCCAGCTAGTTATTAATATTAACTTAGGGAAATGTATCATTAAAATCGTTTCAGTGGTTTTTAATATATGCACGCATATCTGGAGTGTATGTAAATAAATTTAGTGAAGTAAATTATAATTCTCTATTTGTCCATTTTTAATTATAATTATTACTATATAGGTTAAGAAAATAGTAAATACTGTTTATTTATTTGTGTAAAAATAAATTCTTTTAAGATTTTCAAATAAAATAATAGCATTTTTGCAATATAAAAAATATATTTTAATTTGATGCCTTAAAAAATCTTGGCCCAGATCCATAGGAGAAAAGCATTTTATTTTTGTTGAAATAAGGATCTTTACCTAATTCCATGGCTTACTTCGGAACAAAAATTCACGGTTACAATGTTCAAGCTCCGACACTATACAGTGTAGGTTGGTATGAATGAATATATTTAAAAAAACAACCAGACACAGAAATATGTCTTGAAGCTTCACACCCTTCACACGTATTGGTAATTGTCAATACCTTTACACCGAAAAAAATCTAAATGAAAGAATATTTTACAAAATATTTTGATTAATGTTGAAAATTTGTGTCATCATTTAATGTGGATGCATGGGTAGAACTCCTCTTGCGTTTAACAGAAGTTTGGTATCTACAAAGATTGATATTTATCATTATGAAATCATGTACATGCAACTGTCAAATTATTAATAGATTAGACCAGGAATGAGAAGCTTCCTGTGACTACAAATAATCTCAATAGACTGTTTTATTCTATTCACGAATCTAATCTCAATAGACGTTTTATTCTATTATACACTAGAAAGAATACGCAAAGAACGTAATGAAAACATACAAACACATTCATACACAAATTACGTTTAGTTTTACCAAAAGACGTGCGATAATAAAGCTCTACAAAGCACAACACGATTTAAATAAATAATCCAGAAACTTTCAGAAGTCTTCCGTTTTCAAGAGGCTATGTTAATTATACAGAAAATACTAAACTACAAAGCAACGCACAAACATGCTGAGTTTTAAGCCTTTTGTAAATAAAGCTTGAATTTTCAGCTGTTTCACACTATTTCAATTGCAAATGCTCTTTGCCTACTGCTTTGAGATTACATTGTAGAATACACGACGTAATGAAACACAGACATGAGTAGACATCGATGATTATATAAACAGAAATTGATGAAGCCTAGCAAATCGATATAATCGTAAAATTATTGAAATTGTGTTTATTGTTTAGATTATTTAATACATAAAATTCACGTGTCGCGGTGTTTGTAGTTAAACTCCTCCGAAACGGCTTGACCGATTCTCATGAAATTTTATGTGCTTATTGGGTATGTCTGAGAATCGGACAACATATTCTATTTTTCATCCCCCTAAATGTTAAGGGAAGTCCAACCCTAATTTTTTTTATATTTTTTAGATATATACAACCCCTAATTTTCACCCCTCTACGATCAACCCCTATTTTTTATTATAAATGATACATGGCAAAACGACGTTTGCCAGGTTAGCTAGTGATTTTATAGAATAATGGATTTTAGGAGCCTGACATTTTCACTATATTATTTTATATATTTAGCCTGGGATATATGTGTCGTATAGAATTAAAATCCGCCAGATCCAGAAAGGTGAATTTTACAGTATACATTTTTTTTTGCTGGTAACAGTTACATTTAACTGTTATTTTTTTAAATAAGGAGAAAAATATTACTTGACTAATTTAAATGACCTTATAATAAACAATTGAAGATTACAAGGATACTGAACTAATAACCAACTGAAAAAATTGGATTTGGCGGTTATTGATAATGACACACGGATCTGACGGAGTTTGTTTCTGACAGAAATGGATGTGGCGGAGATCGATGCCAACTACGCTAGGTCATTGTCAACTTACAGGGTGTTCTAAAATTACAGATTAAGAGAAAGTAAAACTACCAAAAATTATAAATCTGAACTTTAATTAATATCGCAAATATTGTATCAAATACAATTGTCACTTTCTTCAAGCGGTACGCATACTAGATCTTCACGTTCTTCGGAATTGTCATTATTAAGTTCAATGTCCCTATAGTAAGCTAAACTCTCAATAGTTCTCCAGTCTTCGCCAAAGTGCTTCGATAACAGGTTCGAGACATCAGCAATTTTTTTTATATTAATTTTATTCCCCTTTCGTCTTATTACAGGTTCCAATTCCGCGCAACGTCTTCCTTTCTTAGTCACATATTTTGGCTGAGTACATTCGCTTCTGTAGTTTTCCTCTCCTTGTACGCTTACATTCTGGCGTCCTTTGTGCAGTATAAATCGTTTGCAAGAATTAAATTTGAAATGCCAGCTGCCAGGAGGTTTACATACATTAGTCACTTCGTTCTTCCAGTCATACACTTCAACATCCACACCCAAATGTTTCACAATAGTTGCGTGTTTTGTAAATAAATTTACATACATTTGTGGGTCGCATATGACTGACATCTTCTTTACTTCCTTTTCAATTTTCGCGAATACCCTGTCGGGCGGTAAGAACGAATGTCCAACCATGGGGAATATAATTTCAAGTTTTTTTACGTGTGGTGGTGCGTTTGAATACAACCATTTCATGCACATGCCCACTAAAATTGTATTCTTATTCTGACCGCCGCAACCGTCAGCAAACAGTCTTACTCTTGTTTTATCGCTTGGGATATCCAAGCTGATCAATGTGTCGAATACTGCACTTGCGATTTCAGATGAAGATTTTGCATGCTCATTCTCACACCAGTAATAAGTTCGTACGTTATCTAAAGCAGATTTAGAACTACCAATAACAACTGTAAAATTGCTCATATTGAACTGCCTACTAAAGTAAGCCGCTTGGTCGGGCAGTTTAGGCAGCGCGCTGTTTTTTTGGCAATCGAATGACAGTGATATGGTATCATGTTCTTCCTTTCTTAACAAGTCATAAAAGGCTTTGGCTTTCATGCTATGTAACCTTTTTTGGGTTATGTAAATCTGTTTCTCTTGGCCGTTAGTAGTTTCTATTTTCCGTTTTAATTCAAAACATCTGGAGCAAGTATCTTTCAAGGGAGAACCAAAACCAACATTGTACTTGCGGTTAAAGATTTGTCTGAAAAATGACTGTTTTACCTTTAGATAGGGGGTACTTGCAACTTGCTCTTCATACATTTTCCACAGCTTTTTAATATTTAATTCAGGTGGCAAGTACAGTCTTACAGACGATTTGGCCCTGCAGTAATGAGGTTCAGCTGCTTCTATGGACTCAATAAATGTCATTACACTTCTTTGCCTCTGCGCATATCGATCTTTTTTGTGGTTTCCACCTCGATTCTCTTTAGCAACACTGCCTCCATCTTTATAAGATCTCTGTAGAATGCCTGTAACTCTATCTTTCCCCACTTGTAATATTTTAATAAAAGCACTTTTGCATACCCTGACCTGTTTGTGAGGATTTTTAATTGTGACATAGTATTCTGCACTTAAATTCTTTGGTCCTCTAGACTGATCTTTGAGCCTTTTTCTGTGGCATTTGGAGAGACGGCAATGTTTTAGTATAAAGTTGTCTTGGCTGACTTTGTTGTTCAATTTGTAGAAATTCTGGTGAAACCGAGCAACATCTTGCGTTTTTAGTGTAAGGCATTTAAAAGTAGAATTCGTTTTGTGCTTACATTTTGGGAAAGATGGCAGTTTTTTCGCAGAATATCTGAAAATAAACAATACATAAATTAGACACGAATCCGTTTTTAGGGTTCCATACACGAAGGGTGCCAAATGGGACTCTATTACTTTGATTCTGCCTGTCTTAAAATACTATCTTTGGAACCATAATAAGTACACATCCTGTAACACTCTGTATAGCAAATCCTATGGAAGTTTCACTCACCGCTCACATCGTTTTTTCTCACTTTTCCAGTTACTTTTGTTGACCCCTCGCTTCCTTGCATGTTCCGGAAGAACTGATTCTATTTTTTTTAGTAAATCGGACATTTTTTTGATGAAAATTCACGATATAGCCGGCACGAAATCACAAGCAAATGCATGAGCGGCCATTACTATATTTAGTAACGCCATGACGGTTTTCTGTCAAAATGCTTTTCTCTGATTGGCTGAGGTGGATCTAGCGGCTTTTGATGTTGTCTTGTCAAAGATCTGGCGTGTTTTGAAATGAAACGCAAAAAAAGTACGTGAATTAACTAGGATTTAACTGGGTTTGAAAGATTATATATATTATTGGACCATAGAGCTCAAGATACTGAATCCATAGACTACAAAAGCTTATTTTTCCCCAAAACTGGATCTGGCGGATTTTGTTTCTATACGACACATATATTATATAAAATTTGATCGTTTTTTATCGAGTTCATATTTAAGTAGAATCTATGTTTAGAAAACGTATAACTTATATAGAAATTAGTCAAAGTAATACTGTGTAAATAAGCGTGTCATTCGCACTAATATTAATTTAAAAAATAAATCTACATCTTCCTAGTACTTGACGACCTAGTTTATTTAAGATTTTACATACGATAAAAGTTAAATAATTATTTTCGGGGGGAGAAGTATCTGTGATATATCTGTCTGAAATTAAATTTGATTTTTTATTTTTAGGATCCATTACCATGCATTGTATGCATTAAAAAATTATCAATGCGACTGTAAGTATTACACACTGTTTAGGGTAGGTAATACGAATTTCAAAACATATTATAATAATATGCTATAATGAAACACAAGTCATGTTATGCCATTGCCATTGCCACATTGCCATTTGTATTTATATTGTACAGGTTATAAAAGTTTTATTAAAAGATTATTTTAGAAATTATTACTATTTACTAAATTCTTGTTATATACAAAGGTATAACAAAACTCTATCAGTAACTAATATAATTATGTTCCCGTGCGTTCCTCGAGTGATCAAATTCTCAAACCACTTCAATCATTACAGAGACCTTTCATCAATTATGGCCATTGTATCCATTATTCCACATTAACTGATCAGAAACATTGATTGCATGTAAGGACGTTGGGTGACAAATTACATCACAATGAAACGTCAAGATAATCTAATTATTAATCAATATAATCTGTCTAATAATTATAAGGATGTTACAGCCATAAATTAAAGAATGACAAAAACCACGAGCAATTTCGATTAACTTTTGATTTTAAATCAGTTAAATATTACGTTCATATACGTTATACACACGTTGTATATTTTAAGAGAGTTTTAAGAAATCAGAGAGTACAATATTAAATATTACATGTCGATATTTATAAAAATATCTATGCCTGACACACGCCGTCGACTTTTTCCTCGCGATGTTTCCCTTCAGCTTTCGAGCGATTATAAAATGCGCACATAGAAAGTCCATTGGTGCACAGCCGGAGATCGAACCCACGACCTCACGGATGCGAGTCACAAGCTGAAGTTACTAGGCCAACACTGCTCGTTACAAAAAAACGAAGTGTAATTTCTGCTTTGTGTTGCATCTATGATTTGCATCGTAACTGAAAAATACCTTTCGTTTTTATTTATTTCAATTATTCCTAGTAGCACACTTCATGAATTAATAAATTCGGCAACATTCGACTTAAAAACTTAAAACAATTTCATCAAAAGTTTCTGAATATATTAAAATTAAATTCGATATTTTCCTAAAAAGAGCAAAGTGAAATGTTTGCCCCTCAACTTGGTAATTTAAAGCATATTCATAATACCTTATTTCCACAATTCACGGTTCAACAAACCAAGAATTTTTAAGTATAATATAATTTACGGCGAACTTAATTTGAGCGACCCAAATTATACGGGGTAATTAGATTCCTTTTCGGCTAACTTCACGCGAAATAAAACTCTATGTGACGTAACAAAACAATGGTTAACGGGAAAAGTTAAACGGTATAATATGTGTCCTTAAAACAAAAACATTCATGAATGTTTTAAAGTTTACCGCCTGTATATTACATCGAGGTATCTTAAAAATAATAACTAACTAGTCATAGATTAGGCTTACCTCTTTATGTATAGTCTACGGTTTAGTTTTTTAATTTTAATGGTTTCATTTATAGTGTGGAAGTTTAAGTAAATGAATATGCTTTTAGAAAGTCAAATTGTATTTACGTTGGGGTGTAAAGGAGCTGGGGTTAATATTGTAAAACGATAGGCGGAAGTTGAAACCATGCTTTTGATCGTGATTGGACTTTCGAACGCAATATCAGACAGAACGCGCCGTCGTTTCGTCTTTTGTTTGATATTCTCACCCCCCGGGTGCTCTAGTCTTTCCGTTTGACCAATTAGTAATAACAACATAAGCCTTCATTTGCATACCACTAACTTACCCAAACTAAATATTGATGTCTGAAACTCACAACTGCCGTCGAATATAGATTTTACTATCAAATTACACTTAAACCAGTTGTCGACAAATTTATGTATTTTACAACTTAATGCAATTTCATATTTTAAAGAATGGATTTAATTGCAATGATTTTTATCGAGGTTAATTAACTTTAATAATGAAAGCCAATTTATTGAGAATATTGTTTTCTATGACATCATTATACATAACTTCATCTATATAAAGTTGAAATGTTCCTTTTAAAATATATTTTTAAACCATTCATTAAATTGGTTGCGGATTGGATTTTTAACAAATTTATTAGGGTTGTCAACATTGCATATTATAGACTATAAATTACGTTTTGAACTATGCTTTGCTTGAATTAATAATTTTGTCTCGTGAGATATCCAAAAAATTTGCTTCCTAGACTTAATACATTCTACACGCATATAAAAACTGAACCTAACCGACTTTTTGAAGTTATACTTCTTAAGGCGCGTAATTAAAATTTGATGAGAGTGAAATTTTACGATGCGCGTGCATCGTGACACTAAACTAACAGAATGAAGTTGCCCACGGAAGATGCTACTGCATTGGACATAATTTAAAAACAGCATTCTCTCTCTCATTATTGACTCCTTTTCCAGTCTTTGATTATTTAATTGTAATTAATTGTTTGCATGCAATCAAAAACTATTTTTAATAATGCCAAAGAATTATAACTTCTTACGCGCGTACATAAGTACACGCACCCTTTTATATAGATAACTCAATGTTCAGCCACCAGTCTGGCATATTTAGATTTTTGTTTTAAGACTAGCTGAGTTCTCCGCGATGTCCTTCCGTAGGAGTGTTAATTAACCATATAATAAAACACGGGAAAAAGAGTTTATTAAAATCTTAGATTGAGAGTAAATAAAATAAAATATGTTTATTATGGAACATAAGATACATGTATCACTTATTCCACGTCATTAAATTTGAATTTGTAGGCATCCCTACTCAT
This sequence comes from Pieris melete, assembly GCA_963693345.1. Taxonomy (NCBI): domain Eukaryota; kingdom Metazoa; phylum Arthropoda; class Insecta; order Lepidoptera; family Pieridae; genus Pieris; species Pieris melete. The sequence continues at coordinate 416,182 of CAVNZK010000080.1, forward strand.
GAGTCGCTCGAATATTCCCTTTGATAGTGGATCGATACTTAAAATACGTTCGCAACTCCTTACAAGCTGGTATGCCGCTCAGGCGAACATGGCCAGTCACTTATGATCAGAGATGTATAAAAGCGGATCCCATATCGAAGTTAGTATTAGTTTGACAAATTCCAACCCTAACGACGTGCAGAACACACGGCTAGTATGCGGGTAGATAGAATTAATGAGTTGAACAGAAAAGTTCAGGATTCCTATATTCGATTCGTTCTGTAGATTGTGGATCTGATTCGGATGCTTTCAAACTTTTAATGGAACGATTTTATAGGGTTTTTTCCGTTAGTGTGCGTAAAATTGCTATTTTGTCTGTGAAATGTATTAACTTTTTTTTTGTAATTGTTGGTGATTTTATTGAAATTTTATAAATTAAATTATTAAAATAGTACTAAAACAACACCTGCTTTACCTGCACCTAATACCCCAGTCCCTAAAAAAACTCACCAGTGTAAGACGAAACTTCGCCGAGTACCTAAGAAATCGTTAAATCCAACTGGATGATATTTAGTCGTATTTTATAAATATTTAATACTCACATGTTTAGTTACAGGTAACATAAAGCCCACATTATTAACATAATGTACAGTAGAACCTCGATAAGATAAAGTCCAAGGGAAGCACAAAATATTTTATGTTATAGAGGTTTTAAGTTATCAAGGTTATATGTCAGGTAAAGGTTAATATAGAGGTATGTACATGTTTCTATGTACCCTTCCTCCCATTTTTACTTGAATGCATCAGAAGGATGGAAAATTAAATATGTAATCATATTTATTCACATTACTTACATTACATAAAAATAAAACAACAACTAAAGGTTTAGTCTACTTAAAAAAATCTGTGATTTTCTTTTGTTTTAAAAAATTCACTGTTTCTAAATAGATTTGATTTTCAATGACAAATAGAGAGGAGAATACATTAACACATTAACTTATGATGCAAGTAAGTCGTTGTCACAAAGCTAACCGCCGCAAAGCTTTGAAGAAAACAATAGGTAATACAGTAGAACCTCGTTAAGTCGAACCTCGATAAGTCAAAAACCTCCAAATCTCGAAAAAATGTTTTGCTCCCTTCCCTTAAAACACCAAAACCTCCATTACTTGAAATCTTGACCCTCTGTTAATCGAAATAATCACCGAGTCCCTCCAAGCCATTTTGGTTCATATTTTCACTCTATAACTCGAAAAATTAAATTTGACCTCTGTATCTCGAACACAGGAACGTTTTATTTTACAACCTTTACAACTTGATCATTTGGAATTTATTGTCTCTATTGTTCGAACAAAAATAAGTTACCGACTTTAAGAACTTGCCGACAATGTGAGCACACTATTGTTTCTTAGAAAACATTTTAGGAGTATACAATAATAAATTTATGACTCATGGAAACACGTGTTTGCTTGCTTTGTGTCAGGTTTTCAATTTTGAATACTCAAAATTTATTAGAATAAACCTCAAACTCTTTATGTCGAATCAAAATCCGCCTAAGTCGAAATCCTCCATAAGTTGAAAACTCTATAACTCGAATTTTTTGGCGTCTCCCTTAATGTTCGACTTATAGAGGTTCTACTGTATTGTATTGTTTACGTTAACAATACATTAGTAAACACGTGCAAGCAATAAATACCGAAACCATTTGTTTTGACACTCTTATAAAATGACTCATTCACAAACAATTTTATGTTATAGAGGTTGTGGAAACATTTCTTTTAGTTACTGAGGGCCTATACAGGGATTATTTATTTACGTTATAGAGGTTGCGTATTTTAAGTTATAGAGGTTTTGGGCTCTGATGGGAAGGGAACATAGTATTTTTTGAAGTAACTGAGGTTTTTATGTTACCGAGGTTTACGTTATCGAGGTTCTACTGTATTATCGTTGCCTTATTATATTATTATTTATTCTACATAAAAATTTAGGTCATATTGTTAAATATCTCTAAATTGCTATCGAAGTGTAAAAAATATAATTGTAAATTTATTCCACAATTATTTTTGTTCTGAGACTTTTAAGTAATAATTGACGGAGAAATTTATTTTCATTTTGATGTCCCAAATATTTTAAAATATCCTTTCTAAGCCGTTAAAATAACTGTTAACTGCAATAAGTCCCTAAATCCGTAATTTAATAAAAACATTAAAAGAAAAAAGAAGCAAGAGCCATTTTATACATTTTCTGTATTGAGATTATATAAACAATCGTAAAGTAGAAGGAATCACGCGACACCAAATCAAGGCGTTAGAACACAGCATTCAGCTGTAAATAACTTGGCGCGGTGAAAAATCACAAAGCATGGTAAATTATGGAGTTGAACTCAGAAACGCTTCTCGCATTGTCGGCAAGAATCATACTTGAACGTATATTTCAAAGTCCTAGTTGTTCGTTACGGTACGGTGCTCGGTTTTTGTGAGCCAGCATATCTGAACAAAAAACTTAGTACAATAACATGTAAACTTTGTTCATTTCAGTTTTTTAGCTATGTAATGAGGTCTTTCGGTTCTAATGGCAATTGGAACTTCTCGTTAGTTTTGATAAATATTGAGATTAATGTCTTATCCCTTCATGGGTTCTCAAAAATACAATTTTCCTGTTTTAAACTCTTAATCTTTTGATGTGTCGTGTAATGTGACATGTTAATATAACGTGAACGAATTAACACGCAATAAAAAATAATATATTTACTTAAATAAATAATCTCTAACCTCAAAACCTGTAACCTGTCGATGTCACCTGCTAGAGATCGATTTATTGCATTAAATTAAATAAATACTGTTTTTCACGAAGCGGTTTGAGGAATAAGTAATATTGTGGATATAAAAAAGCATTGTTACCACATTTTAATTCGTCGTTTGACATATCGTACACGGTTATTTCCGGATTGACTGTCACGACATGCATATATCTAAAATTCATAGATATTTGTATCAGTTGAAGTATTGAATATTCAAACTTCAGTGGAAATCCAATAAACTGGGACAGGACGACATGTAGCGATTTAACACAATAAAGCTAATTCCCTCGCAAGTATGATTACGGTGTCCCAATCACTTTCGTGAGTTTATATGACAAGAAATACTTATCACAAAATATATACTTACATTTTATATGTGAATTCTTTGACTAATTATGGGTATACAACGCTTAATGGGTATTAAAAAACTGTGTGTGTACTTACGTACACGCGTTAGAAGTTATACTTTGGCGTTAACAAGATAAAAATCTCTTCAAAAAATTTATTCTACGTTTGTAGAAAAAACGACACAACGGACGGCACCGCTTTTCTAGGAAACCGTAGCTTAACAATAGAAAAAAATTATTTGATACATTGAAAGTTTTATTATAACGCATTATCTAGTTAAATTAAGTTATTTAAATATCACAAAAAATAATGTTGACTAAAGCTAACTTTAGGGTGTCGGTGTGCGCGCGCGACGTAAAAATTTACTGAAAATCCGGCATGTCTTGAAGCCAAATCAATGGCGTGTGTTAGGGACAGATTATCTCCTTGTTTATAAAGGATAACAATAAACAGATCAAGAGATATAAAGCCCAGAAACGAAGAACCACTTTATTTTGTTATTGGATGGTCAGTATAGCATATTTGTATAAATAATTTTAAAAAAAGTATAGTAAATCTTTATGTTTTCTAAAGTTTTCTCCAGAGTTTTTGGTCAGCTCTTTGGAGTAATGTAGAACCAGACATAATACTTTTCACGTTAGACTGTGTAGAACCTTTTAGAACACTTCAAACCGCTTAGAATTCGTTTACCTGTCTGCGTTTTCCACTCAAGGAACTATGTAGAAAATTTCCTTTGAAAAATTCTCTTCAATAATGTTAAAAAGCATTCAACAGTTTCGCTCATAAACTTTTAATATCTTATGCTTGACACATGTGTAAAAGAGTTGAAAATATGTCATAAATTTCTTATAAAATAAAGTATTAAATAAAATAAATTAAAATATTTTTTATTTCTACTGATAGATAGTGCCGAGAGAATTAAATACATCAAACAATAATTAATTTATACGGCATATGAAGATCATAAAAGGCTATTTTTGGAAATCAATGCCGAAAATAAATGAGTATATAATATAATGAGAACAATCATCAACCAAGAATGATTGATTTAACAAAAATATCACTTTGAATTGGCATGTTATTCTCTAAAGTTGGTTAAAAAAGTAAAAAACTACGAATTTATTACAAACTAGCTGGCCTGACGAACATCGTACCGCCTAACAGTCGATTCTTTATTTTTTTTAAATACTTATTCTGCTATTCGGGACACCGGTCTAGCTAAGATAAAAAAAGAAAGTTGATAAGACAACAAATACATTATGTCAAAAAATAAAAATTTACCTTCCCGGAAACCCTCCACTAACATTTGAACTTTATGATATGGTATTAAAGTTCAAATTGACTTTTAAGTATTATAACGAATATTATGTATGGGTATATAGAAAAGTGTTGTTTTTAGACTTTTTCACTCAATTTTTTTAATTTTTCTATCCGTAAGAACCATACTCGTACTTCAAAGAATATTGTAAAAAAAGAATTGGCCAAATCGGTCAAGCCGTTTTCATGTTATGTCGTGACAACGGAAAACGGGTTTCATTTTTATATATAGATTAGGTATATGTTTGAATCATTAATGAAATGCTATAATATTTTATAGTAAAACAAAAGCGCATCGCTACAAAAACATCGCGATTAAGACAATTTAAGTCGTCTATATTCCAGATATAGAATGAATAAGCACCTGACAGAACACACCTCGGAGTACCAGTAATTAGTAGGTAGGAAACCATTGTTAATCATTCCATGAGTTAATGAGACGTAGGACAAGCCACTTACACGGTGTCGCATCGTGTGGCCTGGTAATTAGTTAAGTGACAAATTATTTGCGCAACTACAAGTAGAAGTGAGTCCAATATTAAATGTAATTTTTACTGAATTTTTGATGAACGCGATGTTATTTAGAGAATTATACAAAAATCAAATAATACATAATACTTATATAATCATTGATTGCTATTTACATGTGACACGTGTAAATAATCGTTGAGAAAGTAAGCGTTACTTGAGCATATTTTAAACCCCGAGACACACTATAAGAATCCGTCCGTATCACCTCGACGCCCGTAGTTTCACAACTAAGCCTTTTTAGGCGCCTTCTCACCAGTACTATATGTTACCAGCTGCCCATAAAAAAAGTGCGTGCGTACAAAGTACACATGTCAGAAGTGAAACTTCTTTGACACACTATTTTTTAAGTCTTGTTCATATTTATACAAATCTAAAACCTTAGATTTCCGAGGCTTAGAGGGAGGGAAAAAGGAAGATATGTTAGGAATTTAATTAATTTAATTGTCATTAAAATATGAAGTGTCGTAAGTTAATACAAATTATAAATTTATTTTAATAAATTTATTTCTATGATAATAAAAACACGTGGCATTTTAATTTACAATTCGTCATTTGAGATTTCAATAAATTATTTTGCATAAAATATAAAATTCTAATATATCATAAATTCTCGTTACGAAATTTTTAAAATACTTTCTTTTCTCACTCTCAATCGGTCCCAATCGCTCTCTCCCTTTTCTTAGACAAAAACGCTTCACATCTTCGTGACGCGTTCCGTAAAATTTTAACCCCCATGCGCCTAAAGAAGTTTGTGTTTGTTTAAGTGATTGTAAGTGACCACGAGCTGAGGTATCACTTAATATCTGGACCAAACCTATTTGTTTGTATATATTGTGGTTTGTACTAAAGACATGAAGGGGTGGAGGATTTATTTTATCATCCGAGTAGCCTAACACTGTGCATTAAACGAAAAGTTAGAAAATATTATGAAAATCACTATAAAATCTTACAAGAAAATTCGCAACCAGCGTAATATTCTGGGAGTAATTACACTGTCAAAGATACACATCCTTTTAAATGCAATTAAGGCTTTTACTTACGACATCGTGGCGTTTAATTAAATTCATAAGCACTTACACTGATGTATAAAGATATGGAGAGTGCAGCTTACTCAAATGGAGTACGTAATAACCTACTTGCCAATATTGCGTATCTCAATTCCATAATCTTGCCACTTAAATATTTTGCTACTAGATGGGTCAAATAACCGAATAAGATTTAATTAATAATTTTTAAATACGGCAATCTTCTACGCCTCGTAACTCGAAAAAATAAATGCCTTTAAAGGTGCGTACAGACTATATAACATAACATGTTATACAACATTGCTATACAACATGTTTCAGATAATGTGGACACTGAATGTTATAATATCATGTTATTGATATGTATGCTAGGACGAACCCAGCATCTACGTTTTTTTTTTTTTTTTTATAAAATAGGGGGGCAAACAAGCTTGCGGGACGACCAAAAAGGGCAGTCCACACAGCATAGACACCCATTTTAGTGGGTGCGTTGCCGGCCTTTGAGGGAGGAGTTGGCTCGCTTTTTGAACATTTGGAGGTCGTATTTCGTTTTTCTTTTGTTATTTAAAATGGTTATATAACATTGTTATATTGCATTGTTATTCTGATGTGTACAGAATAACATAACAAGGTTACATAATGTGGACGTGTTATAAAACACAAGTTATATAATATGTTACATAGTCTGTACGCACCCTAAGATATTAATTTTAAGTTCAACTATATACTATTTTATTTACGCACAAAATAATTTACCGATATTACAAAATATAGGAAATTTCTTGCTGGATTTCCCTGATTCATTTTTGTAGCCTAATTTGGTTTTATTGTTTCAGCTGCAAAGGGCTCCAGTGAGATCAATACAATCACCGTGGGTAAGTTCTTAATAATGTATAAGTAGTTGACGTTACTATGAACCTGCATGGAAGCAAAATCTATGGCTTTTAATTAAAAGTTCAAATTTTAATCCAAATACAAATATTTTAAATATTATCACGAAGATAATCCAGACTGCCATGATCATTTTATCGCATAATTAAACCTAAACCAAAATAGGACCACAAACTTCATATCCTAAGGTTTCAATACCCATTTCCTACATTTCCAAAGTGAAAAATATTAACATGTGAAAACACTAGTCATAAATAATTAATTGATTTATTATAAATACTCGTATAAAAGATTTAAACTTCATTCATTTTCATAGAAGCTATAAGCTGAATGTTCCTGTTCCTAACAATAGGAAAATTTAGGTTTTGTTTTGAAATATTTGAATGTTTGGTAATATGCTGTCGAAATTAAATTAGTCAAGCAATGGGGCAGGAAAAATTTCACGCAGTCGAAGTCATAGACGCTTATTATACATATTAAATACTAATAATATACAGGCTAAACATGAGTTTAAATGTCACATAGCCTTAATAAAAGCCTATTTTCAGCGTTAAATTAAAACTATAAATAATGGAGATAGAGTTCCGAGAATAGAGAGTTTTTTATTGGAAATTTTCTCCTCTTTTAGAATATTTTTTTGAAATTTCTTAAATATTAATAGTTTATTAAATATTGGCAAAAAACTAAATTACATTTTTTTTCATCTTTAATTGTGTATAACTTTTGCAATTTTTTATGTGCTAATACACGCTTTTAGCACATTTTTCTAGACATCATTCCGGATCCAATGAGGTATCGCACATAATTTTAAGAGCAGTATCTCTATTTTGTTCCATTTTCAACTTGTCGACTAGACTATAAGCTAAAATTTAAATAATACATCTAATTACATTCAAATAAAAACATTAGTCTCGACTAGAAGTTAATAATATTGTTTAAACATTTTCAATTTTATTTTGAAATAAATTTAAGTAAAGGAACAATATTTTGTTATATGTTATTTTAATTGCATTCTATTGCAATAAAAGTACTGCCGTGCGATTCTGTTAATCCGTGAGTTCACCTCGCACTAACACGCTCCCTTCGTTACTCACGTACTTTTTGGAATCTCATAGCATTCTGTTAAGCAATTTCACATTACGTCTTGACAAGCGGTGGGATCTTGTAGTTTATTGTTGATCAGAATGCTAAATCGTAAAATGACTGCTTCACGATGATTTGAGCGCGACCGCCGCTGCGAAAACTGCTGTGAGAGATCGAAAAGTGAGTTACAGAATCACAAGGCTGCTGTCTGCGAATTCTTCCGTGTTTGAAATTGTTATTAATTTTATTGTACTTAAATACTTTATATTACCGTCTAGTCAGTATTATTAAAATATCCTAACGGCGGTCGTATTACACAAATCACCTGAGTTAATAAAGTCTTCAGTTGCTAATTACGTGGTGAGCCACTTTCAGTAGCATCTTTTGTTTTGCAGCGTCGATGTAGACGTTGAACTTTCAGCCAGCTCAGGGTTTAATAATGACAGACTGTGCCCTCACAGAGGCGTAGAATTGAAAAAGTTTGAGTGTACATTTTCACTAGCACAAAGAAAACACGACCTGTCCTTATATTTTTCGCTTGTTTTCCTTACAGTGGAAAAAGTATTCTTTTGACGTTGTTACCTTTTTAAAATCAAACCATTACGAATTTCGTTTTGAATCTTATTGCGATTGGTAGTAATTGTATATGTTCTGCAAGTCTTTGCAATATGATCCAGGGAAGCCGACCGCTCGCGGGGGATTTTCACTTTCTACGTAATTCGTATTTGGCCCAAAGAAGCTATATAATAATCATTATATTATTATTTAATCAAAACGCTTAGGATATTATATCTAATGTAAAGCTTGGTTAAGCAATTCTCAAAGGTTGTCCTGCGTTTCATTGGCTTTGCAATTAACTTGCTCGCGCGGTGACGGAAAACTTAGTAGTATAGGGAAACTATTACGACTTACAGACAGAAATCGAAGACACATAAACGGCACAAATTGATTATTAGCCTTTTAGCTGAATTTTAAAGGAAAATTATGAACTAGTCTAGTTTACTTGACTTAGGGTCTGTATATATATATATACAGGGTGGCCAAACCTACAAACAACCTTTGAGAAATAATTGTTTTAATACAATTATTTCACAATTGTTATTCTTCCTAGAAAGATATTAGAGCCACTCATGTCTATGTGTAATACCTTTTCAGAATTCTTTTTGGTAGAGTAATTTTTTTTCACAGTGCAGTCCGAAGTAAACAAAAAGATTTGATTTGAAAAAAATTATATCGTATAACTTAATATTATCTTCAATACATTCAATAAATAACTATGAATAGTATTTCTAACGCAAGAACTTATCAGTACCAATCTAGTGAATATTATGAAAAAGATACAGGATGTAGATTTTTCTCGAATTTTAATAACAATTAGTAAATAAAAGTCAATTTTCTTATAAAATCGCAAAATAAAAAATTATAACTGCAGGGGTTGAGCTTAGAGACCTCCCGTAGAACAATTGCAGCTGATGACCTCATCTATCCCCTATTTGCGTTTGATCCACGACTTTTTGGCCACCCTGTATATAAGTATATATAGCATTAATATATATATATATAGATAGATACAGATATTAGTAAAATGCAATGTGGTACAACTGCCAGTCCTCTTCAAAGTAACATGTTTTTTAAATGAGTAAAGAAGTATAACGATGAGGTATACATAAAATAGCAACAAACGAAGCCTGTGAACATTCCACAATTACATCTAAACGCAATATTCGTGTAATCCCAAATTTTGTGAGATAAAATGCCAGCGGTTTGCTTATTTTACGCTCAGTTTAGTTATAAATGTTTATGGTTGTCTACACTAATTCGATGTTAGAATTTTGAGTATTATAATTTAAATATATGTTACGGATGGATGTGGTAATTTTTTAACTTCAAACACGTAAGGTACAGTTTTTATTTAACCATAAAGCGATACACCATTTTTAGTATTAAGAAATTTAATAGGTTTTTTTAAAGTAATTTAATACTTGATTGATGTGTATATTTAGTAGTTATATAAACGTTGAATAAATAGTAGTAATAAGAATTTGGAACTCAGTGATATCCTCCACGAAATCATATTATGATTTAAAGAAAATATGAAGTCAAGTAATAGGGCACTGAGACACCTTTTTGTGTTTCATAATTACCCTTTCTTTGGAATTCAGGGCTATCGGTTTTTTTTTACTATATTTTGTTCTATGGTTTGAGTCTTTTATCTAAATTCAATTTGTGTCCCCAAAATGTTAAATACAGTATAAACTCTTTATAACGTCATTCGTGATCTATTTGTTTGGTTTAACACAGACAACATTAATTAATACACTCTTTATAACGCAACATCCATACTCTATTACGAAGAAATATTTTCTTATTTAGACATCAACAACATACTTAAGTGAATTGTTTTTATAATCAGCTTACAAAACTAACCTTTTGAGGTGCCGAAATTTCTAAGAAAGACACATGAGGTCATAAACAGCCGTCTCGCCTTTGTAATTGTTAATTGCATTATTCGAAAACAAACTTTGAAACTGTCAAGATGGCCAGACAAAATACTCAAAAAATACAAAACAAATACTGGCATAGCAAAACACGTTAGGCAAAGTTAACAGAATATATTATATATATATATATATATATATATATATGTGTTTAGAATAATTTACCTATTGATAGTAATAAAATTATAAATTATTGTAATTGGTTAAATTTGTTTTTTTTTCTCTTCAGTCATGACTCTCTATAACGAAAAAAAATCGGTATAAAGAGTTTACACAGTAATACTTTAGTTTTGTTACAGTTCATTAACGTGAGTAAACTTATAGCCATGTGCAGTCTAATAAATTATAAAAGTTTTCTTCGGGACTTAATAAAAATAAATTGCTGGTCTAGTCCTAGAAGACTCAGTCATGACATGAATAGCCATTTTATATTTTTCTCTTCGCTTTGCTTTTTTATACTTATCAAGCTGATACTGTGAAATAAATATTTAGGCGTAGATTTTTTCTTACAGATATGATTTTTAATGCATTTGGGTGTTCTTGTTGAATACAGGCATTTCAATCTCAAACTAAAAATAACTTAAGTCATACAGGTAACTAAGTACACGTATGAACGTCAACAGAAAAGATGTTAAAATGGTTCTTATTTACATTTACTACAGTTCGCAAGTCAAGGACGTAGAGCGGGCAAGAAGAACTGCCCTGCGATTCTGTAACTCACTTTTCGAACTCACTCAGCGGTTTTCGACATTCTGATAAACAAAAAACTACAAGCTCCCACCTTGACAGAATGCCAAATCATAAAATGACTGCTTCACGACTAATTTGAGAGCGACCGCCGATGCGAAAACCGCTGTGTGTGTTCGAAAAGTGAGTTACAGAATCGCAGGCCTTGCAAGGAACCACTCTTTTTAATCGTCAATCGCTTTTTGAGTCAAATAAATTGTTTGTAAGGCAAAACAGCCATAATTATTGAACTGGAGCAAATCAATCTCATGGATTAGAATCGTTTAAATAATCGTCAAATTTATAAAAAGCCTTATTAATTTTTCAGTGATAATTCTCTAATTTCGCTTGGAAGTTTGTTGTAAAAACGAATGCAATTTCCAAATAAGTAGTGGTTTATCTTCTGAATAATAAGTTTCCACTAACATTTTATGCGCAACAATATAAATATTTGGGACTTTACCGTCTTACTTTAGATTTGTCATACTCCAAGTGCCTATGCTCAAAGTTACTTTATACCTGGGGATTCTTCGCACCCCTGTCCCATCAAAAGGTGCCAGGAACTTGGGACCGTGATTTTATCAGGCGTTTTCACGATTACTGACCGCTAGTGTACCTGCGCCACGTATTGCGCCATGACCGCTACCACTCCTTTAATCACTACATACTTGTAGTATAAAATAAAGTCGCTTTCTCTGTCCCTATGTATGCTTAAATCTTTAAAACTACGCGGATTTTGACGCGGTTTTTTTAATAGATAGTGATTGAAGCGGAAGGTTTATATGTATAATAACATCCATTAAATATGGAAGAAGGGAGAAATACTGTTATTTTTGAGGTTCCTAATGTGATGTCGTAAATCCGAATCGCGAATCCTACGAGATTTATCAAAATAATGTACTTAGTATTGTACACATTGCATCCGTGCGAAGCCGGGGCGGGTCGCTAGTTGATTATAATGTATAAGATCTAGGGTAAACGGTATGTAGGTAGAAGGTAAAAATCATGGCTTCGTAACGTTAGGGATTGGACCGATAACACAACTGCGCAAGAGTTGCTGTATCTGGCACAGAAGAAGACTCTCCACGACTGAGGGCCAATCTCCAGTAATGGAGAGGCATCACAGTCTCATTTTGCTTCGAAGAAGAATATAAATATTATCGTTATTAATTAATTTAAATCAATTTTATTTAACATTAATACTAATAATAGTAAACGATGAAAGCTAAAATTGACTTGAAAAAAAATTGCCTTAATCAATGAAAATATCAGAATTATTGCGTGCCATATTGGAGTATTAAAAGAACAGAAAAATCAACAGCAAAGTCATTCTGCAATATTTAATAACCTGTAAAATTAGATTTAGTCTCGTAAGTTTCCAAGATATTATTTAACATAGTCACGCGTCAGCTGCTACTGCGACATCACTTGTCATTAGTGCTCTTTTCCACGCTTGTCGCATTACAGAACAAATTTGTATAAAATTACATTATAAGAATAAATTTGTTGCGTTTTATTGACGTTCATTTCACATATGTTATAAAAGATTTGCCAAAGCCCACCATGGGAGAATTTTGATATACCAAATACCTATATAAAAACACAAAAAAACATGTTACATACTCGTAAAACTAACAGCAAACAATATGCATGCCACTTGACTGCAATAGTTATTCAATATTGAGTTTAATCTGCGAAATTTCAAGCTTGCAACGTCAGCGTTATAATGGATGTTGAACGAACTTGGATATTATATACTTCATTTAATTGAATAAATAAAAGAAGGAAGATCTAACTTTTTATTAGGGTATTATTATCTATTTTTGTATTTTTTCTTTGGTATAGGATGCTACTTGTGTGGACACGTTTGCCCCGTCTCACGTCCCTAGCACAGGCAAAAAAGCTAGAAGAAAGAGTAAATAAATAAACGGCATAAATATAAGTGTCTTACCTCCAACTTCTATTTTTTTCCGTTTGGAGAAGAGACTGTCGTTCAAGTTCACAGTCGCTAATTAAAGATTTAAGTTGGCGCTTAGTAAATAGTACCCGTGACCCCAGAGCTGGTGCTTTCCTGGCTCAACGAATAAGTATCACAATACACAGAGGAAATGCTGCCATCGTTAAAGGTACTGCCACAGGGCTCAAACTTTTTAAATTTGTTTAAATTTTATTTTGATTATTTTTTAATTATTTTCATTAGTACTCTGAATGTTAAAAAAATTGTTAATACTGTATATTCGAGTGTTATGGTTAGTAATAAAAAAATATGTTTATTTACTACCATCGGAAGCATAGGCTAAGAGTACAGAATCCTGCGTTCGAGACGCCTGTATGAATTCGATTCTTCTATTTTAAATCATTAAAGTGAATTAGGTGCTCAATATATTAGAAACAGGAAGGCAATACTTTTTGGCATTATTCCTTGTTAACCAAAAATTACACAACTGAAAAGAAAGGCAACATATATATATATTTTATTTATTTATCAATTTCCTTTTTTCTTTTCTTACAGCCACTTAATACAATATAAAATTTAATTATATAGCAATAAAACTCAAAGCATTATATTACACATATAAAAAACAAGAAAACGTTGAGGTTTTAATCTTATTATACCAAATTATAAATAATGCAATCCTCATCAGAATGAACCTATATACCTCATTGGTTTTCTATAGAAAAATTTAAACTCAGGAATTTCTACTCTGCAGTCGATTCTTAGCAATACTACTCATATGCAAAACCAAGTTTGATATAAATAGATTATATCTGTTATTTTATAGTGAAGCTTTACAAAGACGGCTGACAACGCATTTGTCAATCAAAATGACGCGTATCACAGCCTGTGTAATTAATGAATACTAGCTGGCCTGGCGAACATCGTACCGCCTAACAGTGGATTCTTTATTTGTATAAATACTTATTCTGCTATTCGGGACACCGGTCTAGCTAAGATAAAAAAAAGAAAGTCGATAAGACAACAAATACATTATGTCAAAAAATAAAAAATTTCCTTCCCTGAACCCCTCCACTGACACTTGAACTTTATGCTATGGTATTAAAGTTCAAATTGACTTAAGTATTATTACGAATATTTTATATGGGAATATAGAAAAGTGTTTTATTTTTCTCCGTAAGAACCATCCTCGTACTTCTATATTATAAAAAAAAATCAGACAAATCGGTCAAGCCGTTTTCATGTTATGTCGTGACAACGGAAAACGGGTTTAATTTTTATATACATAGATTATGTAGCTGCAACAAGAGTTTACCACGCGTTCGGCATAATTTTACTTCTGGGTGGCTATCAACCAACCTTATGCCAACGCCAATGTAGGTTTGTAGCGACCACTGTATTGTCCAGTAAAATTGTTCTTAGATTTGCACGAATGATATGAAGTCTCGATTAGTAGGGATTATTCTACATACGTTACTAAGTGAAAACTTTACCTCGCCATCAGATTTTGATAAACAAAGCTAACTGTGATAAATTACAAGGTACTTTTCTGTGCCGCTCGCATCACATAAAAAATGTATAATTTTGTTCGTTTTTATGTAGAACTGGACAGGCTCCCATACTCAAAGTGTATATACATTGTACGCCTCCTAAATCTTAAATGATAATTTATCGATATAGGTAATATAAACAACTAATTATCAAGTAGCCGCCGATGTGTTTTATATTTGAAAATTATTTTTATCAAAATTGGTACTTGGACGATTGGTAGCTGAACATACGAAAAAAAAATATTGGTTGTTTGTAAAGTAGGTTTACGATCGAGATGTTTACGTGATAACGTCTTATTGGTGATATAAGTTTTTGGGAAGTAAGGAATGAAGATAACAATTTTTTCAAATTTTAAATTACATCTATCGTTTTATTCACACTTTTGATGATAAATTTCGGGTGTAAAATGACAAGTTTACTTATTCGACTATGATATACATTTTTCTTCATACATTCACGGAATGACTGGCAGCGCTCGAGATGAGACGGGAGATCGGTCCGTCTCTCTCTCGTTATACCTGCGATCGCGCTCGTGAGGTTTTGGTGTGACACAAGTTTCTGAACATGTCACCCGACTAAAACGATTTTAAAGACGTTATCACGTCAAAAAAATATAAGTCTTAAAATAATAATAATCACGATAGTGAAATCCCTATATAGAAAGATTTTCCTCTCCTTGTATTATACATATGATGTTGTTAGTCACTGCCAATTGTGGTTTTAATAAATATGTTATAAAATATATCAAGGTTATAGTAACGGGAAATTCCAAACTGAAAAGGTGCTGAAGTGAAGTCGCATTAACAAAAGTTAACCAAACAATTTATTTTCTGAATATATGTTTTTTAATCTATCGCTTTAAGTAAATACAAAATTGTTAAAATCATGGCTATCAATCAAGCTACAAGCTTTGGTGTTAGATCGGTTTCATATAGGTATCTGTTTGATGATCGATATTTTTATATTACTAAATTGTTGGGTCTAAGCAGTGCCGGATAAAGCAAGCGCGGGGCCTGTAGCAAATTCTGCCTAGGGGCCCTTGGTAAGGCTTTAGGATTTAAATAGTTCGCCTGTTTCCTCGAAATACTTATAATCGATATTATATTAAAATCGATTAGAAAAGTACAATCTCGGCTACGTAAACTCGCAAAATAAATGTATAACTATATTAAAATAAATATCTGAAGGGTACAAATAACATGCTAGTCTAAATATGTATATCGATTATAATTAAAATTTGAAAATTAAAGTTAAAAATATAATACGTACTTATTTTTACGATTATACTTGACAAAGTCAATTTTATTTTTATGTGGAAGTGAAGCATAGACTAAGCGCTTCGCGTTAAAGGTATGCAAGATATGTTACGCTACTATCTAAATTAATACTTTTCTATTACGGTCAGACAGGCGTTGGAGCGCGGGGCCCCTAAGTTTGCGGGGCCCGTAGGTAGCATTTGCTACTCTTGCTATATGGCACTGAGTCTAAGGCAAGCCGGCTTCCTCGCGATGTTTTCCTTCAACGCACGCGTATTAAATGCTTGCATAAAATGAAAACTTCATTGTTACAGTCTTCATCTATTTCACAGATGAGAGACGCACGACCAGGCACACAATTCGAAAAAAAAATTGTATCATTGTTTTAAAATATCACAATGCACACAAATAATAATCTATTATATGAAAATATTCTGCGCTTGGAGCGCTGAAACCTGTCACAATCTGAACTGAAATTGAAATAAATTAAGTAGTTACTATTTGTGTTTTGCAAGATGATAATATGACAATATTTTTTACATTGTAAGAAATTAATTTAACTTCATTGCACCAGAATTAATCCGATGAAGTTAAATAAATCCGATTTTTTTCAGAATAAATCATTATCATACAAATACGGTATATATAAAGCTTTTTTTCTATATCTTATCTTTCAATTCGATGCGACTCTCATCTATGAGGTAGTTTCCTTCACCTTGAGGAAAGCGGCACGTGTTAAATTAAAAAAAAATACGGCATGTGTAAGCGAATACCTACTGGTATATGAAATAAAAATGACCTAGAGACGGTTTCCACCTGAAGCTAAGATATAGGGTTGTATCGCCACTTGATTACCATGCCCTACGATACTATTAGCCACGTCCTCTTCAGTGAATATTGACTTCTGTGACGATACTCTCTTATTGCTAATTTATTTATTAAAAGTAAACAAAAGAGAATTTAATTTTTCATTAAATGGCAGGCGAGTCAACTTAAAACAGGAACATAAACAATCATATAGTCGAAATATTATATTCAAGTGTGTACTTTCCGTAGATTCGACGTCGCCACCCTGACGTACGCCTCGCATTTATTTGCACGACTTAGATTAATAACAAGTAATTCCAGACACATTTGGGGATGTTCAATCATAGTTACATTTCTGTATTGTTCGCAAGAGCTAATCATCGCCGTGTTGACAAAGGACTATAGTGCAAGCTGATATACCTGTGTACTACTCCCCGATATGCGTTTCAATTAGGACTTGAAATCTATTATTAAACCTGTTCCAACACAAATTGGATCATGACAGTGTACGATGATAATCAATGCTGACTACAATTTTTTTTTTTTTTTATGTAATAGGAGGCAAACGGGCAGGAGGCTCACCTGATGTTAAGTGATACCGCCGCCCATGGACACTCACAATGCCAGAAGGCTCGCAAGTGCGTTGCCGGCCTTTCAGGAATTGGTACAATAATTAAATTTACGATCTACACGTTCTTTACGAAAAACAGTTGGAGCCTGTCATATTCTTACGCACGGGGAATCTCCGGCAGTATAATCCATGGGTGGTATCACTTAATATCAGATGTGCCTTTAAATCAAGCACACAATTAACACTTAGGGCGTTTCTCCACTGCTCCGGTCCTGGAAACGTTAATTACCGATCCGATTTAGAAACTCACAACAGTACGTACGTGCTTCTCCACTACTCCGGCATCCGGTTTTAAATGATCCGATAACTTGCTAGATCGGAACGCGATGTTTTATCGGTCCAAGTATCCAAGAGGTTATAAATTATTATTCACAGGTTTATTTATAGTTTCTTTAATTTAAAAGAATCTGGATAACCTGGACCAAACCAAATTATGTTGCTATTTATTAAGTAGATTATAATACATATTTTAAGATAGGCAATATAAAAAAGTAATAAACTTGCCAGGGCAATAAAATATTCAGAATTTAGAAGGTTTTATCAATAAAATTAAGTATATGGGTTTTAGTTAATATAAGTGTTGCATGATAAATATACAAGTATCGATTAGTGTCGGATCGGATATAGTGGAGAAGCGCAATCCGGCCTTCTGATATTTTTCTCATGACTCATTCCGGTATCCGACGTCAAACCGGAGCAGTGGAGAAAGGGCCTTACGGTATGACGTAGGAAAACATTTTAGAAAACGATTTTATGGAGTGTCAGTCTCAATAAAATAGAAAGAGTAGAAAGTAAAGTAAAATAGAAAATATCTGCTTCAGTCAAATTCAAAACATTTTGTTACCAAATTGTAAAGCTCTATCGTTAGTGAATAGATATATTTCGTTTTTAACAACTGAACTTGAACTGAATCAATGTCAAAAAAATTAAAAATTCCTCGCTAAAATCGTATTGTGTTCTAATTCACTAACACATTGCTGCTTTATGCCATAAATGTAATACGTGATAAACCATTCATCTTAAAAGTCCATTAAAAAATAACCATAATTCAACAAATATTACAACACACCTGTTCCATAACACTCACCATCTTGTTTCCCAATAGGTTTCAATAAAACATACCGATTTATTGATGTGTGTAAACGCTGTATTCAGTTTGTCGGTGAAAAAAAAACTATTCATCAGAAATAAATAAATGAGATTTTCATATGGCAATGTCAAGTGTCATACGTCAAATCAATGACAACTGCTGCTGAACTTTTGTGATTATCTTATTGAAAACAATAACTAACCATAAAATATAATAACTAAAATATATTATTATAAGGTGTCCCTTTAGGCAAGGTTCCGAAGATACTGGCAGCGTTCCCCCTTTGAATAGCTAGACTAATTCTTTGTCCGAGGCTGGCACACCTTCGGTCTCCTGTGATGTCGACTAACCTTTTTGCCATTGGTCCCAACCGAGACCATTGGTCCCAAGGACCAATGGTCTCGACACCGAATGACACCCGACACAAAATCATATTCGGAGCCTAGACCCCTGTATGCTTTAGCTTTTTCAGCCGCATCACAAGCTCTGTTGTTGGTTCAAATATGACCAACAATTTTACATTTTGAAGTTGATATATAATCGATATGAAATAGTTAACCGTGATAAATATGGTACAATAAATATCCCACAATTATTACATACTAAGGGAAAACTAATAGCTGCGTCATGAGCATATCCAATAATCAAATACTGATGCCAATTTGTTCCCAATATTGGCATAGTGTTATTAACTAATTATTATTGATATTATCTATTGTGTACAAATAATTACCCACACATTATATATAATGTGTTTAACAGTAAAATGAATAGAGGTTTAATACATATACACTTTGCTTCCGCGGACCATTTTTTATGTATAACGTTGAGTATGGTGGCTTAAGTGCTCGGTAACTTTTGACGAACCACTGTATAAATTCTTGATAAAATGCATATTTAAGAAACTTTTAATAATACAAACTGCGTGACTGGATCAGATTGATAAAACCATTCATTCCGAAGAGGAGTATCAGGTGTAATTCAATAAAATTGTTATGCTTAGTAAAAATTTAATATAAAACAATATTTTCATTTTGAAACAAAAAATTGTATTTCTCCGATAGCACATTTGAATCAATTTACACGGAATCTCCGAAAAAGACGTTTCGTAAAAAAAAACATCTTGAAGGGCGAAAGCTTTCTTACTTTGGCTTTGACCTATTTCCGTCTACGTATAAATCCTATTTTTCAATAACACACATATAACAACCGAAAATCTTGTCTCTAATGTGTCATATTCAACGCCACTCGTACAAAAATGATCTTAATTTTCCTCCTTTGATCCAAGCGGGATCAAAGAACTTTATCATATGAGTTGTCTTCTGTTATAATACTAATATTTTTGAAGTGAAACTTCTTTATCGGGGTTGGAAAAAAATTTTGTGTAACATTTTTTCGTTACGCGTCACATTTTTCGGTTACGCATCACATGTTTCGGTTACGCGTCACATTTGACCGTTACGCGCGTCTTTTTGTTGTCCCTACCACGGTTGATTCAAAGAGATTCTAAACCATTAATAACAAAAATGTATAATAACGATAACAATGATACTAAAAATTCTATTACAATTTATGAAGTTCTGCAATAATCTTAGTGGTAATAAGGTAAAATGAAATAATTGTATTATTTGTATTCAAGTCTGTGATATTAAAAGCCTTTTGTTAAACTTTATCTAATTTAACTTTATTTAACCAATTTATGTAAAGTTGCATTTAGATAATTTTTCGAAAAATAAGGTCATAAAGAAGTTTCACTTCTAACGTGTGTACACTAGTACACGCACATTTTTTTTATATAAGTATCGAGTAGAATTTTAATGTGTCAGTAATAATAATAATCATTTATTTGCAACCTATTTGTGCATAAATGTTACGGTGGTACAATTCTGCCATACATAATGGCGTGCAAATTTGTCTTAAAAGGAATTTTACATACAAGTTATATATTATATTATGAGTCATATCAATTAGTCAATTCTTATATATTTTTTATTAAAACATTGTTCACTGATATGGACTTACGCCCGAACCCAATAATCAATCCACAATCAGACCATGACAGTCGATCGATCTCTTATCTGCATCCCAATAAACAAACCCTAAGAAGACAATTTTTGGCGTCGGATAAAATGCTCTTTATAGTTCCATTTTACCGTGTTTATACTCATATTTGATAATCAATGTAAACCAAATAAAGTAAATAAAACCGTACTAATAACATTAAAATATACATGTGTAGGTTTAAAACATAACAAACAGTTTTTTAATTATTTAAAAAAAATTGGTGTAACTTAAAATCTGTTAAAATACTTAACTGTTGTAATCGACCTTTCGTCAACTATCATTTTCATACAAAGGTCTATCCACAGACACCGATACGACCTCGCATGGAAAGCTTGTATCGACAGATGGCTATTACAATCCGTCGATTGGTTATTGCAACACTTGTTACAACATTTTGATTATAATTACTATCTCAGATGGTGGATTATGGATTGAGATAGGTTATTGGGTTCGGGCGAAAGAGAATATAAAGAATCGTGTACAATATTATATCGTAGTTCTACGATACGGATACGGGAATTGCGTATGATATCTAGGGCACACATTGGTAAATAAATTTTATAACACGTTTCTGTCTTCTATATATTTATGTGTGGCCAAATATTTCGTCTATTTATATATCAATCTAAATCATGACTCAAATAACCCTAAGTTAGATTAATAACGTGCAAACGATAGGGAGAGTTATTAAAGCACCTCTTCATGCCCCATTACTATGAATATCGATTTCCTTTATTATGATAAACATCAAAAATCTAAAAAACATTAACATGGTCGGATGTCACCGGGTGCCCCTTTGTATGGATCTGGCCCAAGGCTTTGTTCCCTCCTTTAATGTGTATCGTAGGATCTAAGCGAAAATAGAGCAATCTTTGTTGTTGGGAAACCCAAAGGGATTTGGGTATGTTCAGGATTAGCGATGACGTCAATGTTATCACTTGTTTTCTTACAATGGTCAATTATAAGGTTTTAAGGAATTTATTATCTAAAAGGTGTGTATTTACCCAATAGTGAAGAGTATAATTGAAAAACTCCTGACTCAGCGCTAAGTTTGACCTGTAGGTCAATATCGTTACATTAAACACACATAAATTGTACCCGAAGCAAAAATATATTTGTTTAGGCAGCGTACATTAACAAATACTGCTTTTAAACAGATTATTACAATAATGATGCTCCATTCCAATTTCACTCATTACTGTAGTTTGTGTGGAATTAATGGAAAATTGGATTACTAATAACTTACGACTATATGTTCGGGATAGATTTAACAAATATAATACAGTTTACTAAAAGGGGATTATAATTAAATTATGCGTACTAATACGTACGTAGCCAGCACGCACTTTCAGCCTCCAAAATCTAAGCGCCCGTTTGGCCCCTGAGTTCTAAGAAAAATACGATCTCAATATTCACCGTGGTTTGGATGATCCAGTGACATAGTATCTAAATCAGTGCTACCCAACATCATTGAGCCACCACCTTAGCCTTCCTAAAATTCTTATTCCCACCCCCTATACATAATTTTTAATATAAAAAAATGTTTTCCGTTAAGAAACTCTTACTCAATCTCTTGTTAAATGATGGGTTAATAGGACACAGTAAGTAATTTTTCAAAACATAAAGAAAAACAGAAATTCATATTCCAAATAATTTTAAGAAATTTTCGAACAGGGGGGCAATTTTATTGTTAAGGGGGGCACTGATTTAAAGGGCCTCATTTGCGCTACATGTTTTATTGATTGTTATCAACCTTTTATCTCCTTTCCGGAGAACGCATTTTGTTAAACGAGCTGGATCAGGATATCCATAGTTGCTACCCTCACACTTTAAGAGCGATTTTCGTTTAATGTTTATGTAAATTATATTATTGTTTTGCTTAACTTACTTTATTATTTCTTATATGCTATGTTTGCCTATAAGAGCTTGACACTTTAAAAATTGTATTTTATTTTTCTTTTATCAATGTATCAGTGTGCCGAGCGTTGGCAAGCTTTTATAAATAAATAAATAAACCTTTCTTGTCTAAAGCATTTTACTAAACTCTCACGCTTAGTATTGTTCCTGGGCTCCAACTTACTACTAAAAACATCTCTCATGAGATTTTTCTTAAATGAAATTCTCCTGTCGTGTCGCTTCGTGTTCTTGAGTCTATAGCTGCAAATCACGTGTATAGTCGGTTCTCCATTTATTTATTTAACCTTAATAAGTAATAAACGCATCAGTCCTTCAAAAAATATTATTTATTACAAATAACGTAAATAAGTGGCTAAAATACAAGAGGTACCTACCTGTTGATCACCTCCTTTGATTATATCCCATCAGTAATCTTGGACAATGAGATTTCAGTTTGTAGTTCTTACATCTCTTTTCTCAAACGAAATTAGTATCTCAATTTAGCGATTAAGCTGCTATTAAAACTTTTGCCCCTTAGAAACATTCCTAATTTAGTCATAGTTTTCATTAACTTTCAGTTTTAAAAAATATCAATTTTACTACAGGTGCTATCTTCGACAAGGACTCCGATGAAGCGCAGGAAGCATTAAAAACTGCAATATCGATGTACAAGGAGAGACAGAATGTGGACTTTAAAATCTACATTTCCATCATGAATACAGCTGATGTCTACAAACTTTCCAGACTGAGTGAGTAGTAATAGAGTTATCATAAAATAAGAAACTGCCATTGCTCCCTGGCCTCAGATATATACCGCCAGTCACTTCCCTGGCTTGAAAGGGGAACTCTGCTGATGCATGTTTGTGTGACTAAATTTGATTCCTTCACCACGCGCGATTGAAGTAAAACTTCTTTGGCGTTGACGGCATATATCACTGAAATGATTAAATTTTAACTTTAAAAATAAAAAATAAAATATAATATCATATTATAATTTAATTATATTTATTATGCATGTGCTTTACAAAGATTATTCAAATACGAAGGTTAGATCATCACATGTCAATATAACCTTGTTATTGAATATTATAGAATGTCGCAATCGTTAGAAAATTTAAACACACAACTTAAACATTTCTTTCTGAATCAAATTGTATTTTAGAAACTTTAATCTAATATTATTCTTAATGTCAGTTATAGATTTGAAAAAATATATTTCATCTCTTATATAAATAAATCTTTATATGAAAAGAAGCTTACCATAGAAGCACATCGTGGACAGGCTCAAGGTCTTTAAAATTTAGTTATCCCTAAATAAAACTTAGAAAACATATGTTTCTTGATTAATATGTAAAAATAAAACTTTTCTAAAATAGTTCCTCAAAGAAGCAATAAAAGTTGACCTCCTCTTCTCAAAACCCTATGTTCGCGTTATTATACTTGCTAGTA
The DNA here is from genome assembly GCA_963693345.1 of Pieris melete. Classification (NCBI taxonomy): domain Eukaryota; kingdom Metazoa; phylum Arthropoda; class Insecta; order Lepidoptera; family Pieridae; genus Pieris; species Pieris melete. The sequence continues at coordinate 440,078 of CAVNZK010000080.1, forward strand.
ATCCAATAATATTGTAATAAAATTCGCCTTTAGTCATATTGCACAGCTCGCGTTGAACATTTTTCATTAAACGACGCATAACTACAAAATTAAATTTTATAGTTGTGCGTCGTTTTAAAATAAAGGAAAAAGGTTGGAATGCGGATTGCAAAGTACAACGCTTTGTAAGGTGAAAAATAATAGAGTAAGTAGTATATTTAAACAGCTTTTATCAACGGGAGACTGGATCCGGTGAGATAATGAGAAATTTACAAGCATACTGCTAATGTTTAATATCATCTCTTTGGAAATAACAAATATTTTTAGAAAATTTCGTAACTGTTCTTCTGTTAGAGATGGGGACGCATAATCTGGCGCCCCACCATCGTCACATAATTAATCTAGTTACAGCATGTACGCCAAACTATTAAAAATTTGATTAAAATGTTAAATTAGTCTCTCAGTCTCCCCAAAGCTGTCACAATTATATGCAGTTCTTGTGCAGAACTGAGGTCTATTGGCGGCGAATAATTTGTGAACTGTGTGAGGAAACTATCTGTTACATCGCCTATTAATAACACACATAATTATTAACAAAATGTATGCATAAATAACTCATTTATTTACCAAAACTAAATGAAATGAACTTAAAAGTAATTTACGTCAAAAACTTTGCATTGTATTATTGAATTTTGCTCTCAAGTTTGGTGGACTGTTATTAATCTCCCGCTAAGACTTTTGCCGATACTCAGGCCAGGGATGATCTTTTAACGTTTATTTATAAAGACAATAGAACATAATATTGACAAAAGAAAATTCAATTTATTTAACTTCGACAGGCTGCGATTCGGAATGGATAAATACGACGATGAAGAAGGGTAATTTTTGGCATTGCAAAATTGCAAAGATAAACTGTTGCGTGAGATAAAATAATTATAATCCACTAGCTTCCATCTAAATGTTGGCTCTTTGGCGCTTTGTGACCTCTACTATCTACATTATGTCTTACTGAAAAACATAAAAAAACAGTTTGGTACCTTTGAGATTTGTGCCCATTCTTCTCCACACGAAACTACCTTTTGAAAGGGGCAACTAGAATCTTCTTTGTATTTTGTTTGACGTTCAAAAGTGCCATTTTAGGTGGTCTAATTGAAATAAATGACATTGAATTTGACTTTGATTATTGTGTTCATACAGACGCGCCTTATGCATATGGCTCTATACTTCAAATCAAAATATCAAGTGGTAATGTTTGTTTCATATAACAGTTTGTTTCGGATCAAAAATTTTCAACGAACAAGAATACCGCGGCACAAATGACAATGTACAATTTTACACATAGTCAGGTCTGTTTCACATTAGAAGCGTAGTGTCCCTTAATAATGTTGATTACAAGATAGGTACTAATTGTTTTAAGACCACAAAGGAAAAGAATGTCCAATATCGTTTATTTATCTCTTGTAAAGACAAGCGGAACATTTTCTAATAAATTGTCCAGCAATAAATATCTAGACGTTGCAGATATTTGTTTCTAGTTTATTAAAAACGTGTAATTTGTAATGGGGACGGGATTAGATGATTTTTCCTTTTTAAAAATTGGTTTTTACACTGATACAATTCCCTTAATCTTGTATATTTTTATGTCAACTAGTTGTATACAAGGGCATGTTGGCTTAAGCGTGCGACACATCGCTGTGGTCGTACATTCGAATCACAGCTGTGCATCTCTGGATGTTTATTTCAATTAACACTTGCCCCTACGGTGAAGGCAAACATTGTCAGGCACAGATGACAGAAGGCTGTGAATATTATCACCAAAGCCTGTATTGACAGGTACCAGTCGATCGGTTTATAGCCTATAATTAACAATTGATATCACTACTAGTCCAGTCAGTCAAGACAATTAATTCATTATAATTCCAAAAGTTTTCAAATTTTGATGTAAGGTCGGGAGTGGTATTAAAACAAACTATAAAATTTTGCAACCTGCTCTGCGGTCCGGAACATTGTTAAAAATGCAATAAATGATAATTTGCTTAGTTCTTGAGACCAAAATTCCAAAAGTTCTGCAAAGTTGGAGTGGTGTTAAATATATTATTTTACATCACGTGTCAAATTTGCAACCAATTTAAGTGTACGGAACATTTTTTGTTATTAAAAATTAATGTTGTACTTTATTAAACTGAAGGAAAACGTTCCAAAATTTCTGCAAATTTGACAGATATATCGAAAATAAAATAAATAAGAAAAAATGTTCCGTACACTTAGGTTGGTTGCAAATTTTATACGTGATATGAAATATTATATCGAAAACTTCCCCAAGTTTGCAGAACTTTTGGAATTTTTTTCACGACCATACAGACATAAAATTAATTTAATTGCAATTTTAACAATGTTCCGGACTGCGGACAAGGTTGCAAAATGAGATTTATTGTCGTCCCAATGTACCATTCACTTGACCGAAGTTTGAAAACTTTTGGAATTATTATCAAATTTTCGATTTCGAATGTCTATAATGACTGGTGTATACGTACATTACGAAACTCGATCAGCGGGCAAAGACACAATTTTGTTTACAATTACAATGCCTGACACAATCCTACTATATTGCGTATTGATACCTGTTTTTGTTCATTACTGTGTAACGCGCCGAACTACTTAATTTCTTTTTTATTTATACAATTATACATATTTATTTTATACCCTCAAATGTATGTAGTATTGCGTCATTTTAGACGTCGTTATATACGCTCAATAATCAATATATATAAGAGTATATAAAATACGAAATTTTACGATCATATGCAGATCCTTAATACACATCCTTTGCACTCAAATAGTGCCTTAAATTGAACGTTCGCGGTGGACCTACGCTACATAACTGTAAAGCTTAAGCTAGTATCAGGTACATTTATAAAGCTTTTAGTGATAGCTATACCTGCACAGTATTATATAATATGTCCACTCTGCGACAGCATTCTCTCAATCATTTTTGACATTAAGTCGTAAATTTAAACTGCCCTTTCCTTCATATTATATCCGTTTATAGCTTTTAAAAGTAATTTTTATGTGCAAATGCAAATGGTAAAACGTGTGAAAATATATAAGTAAGTATTGCTTATATTACGCTAATATATGGTGAGTAACGATAACATTACAGTGGATATATATTTTTGCATTATTTTTAGTTAGTTTAGTTGTTAGGAATGTGTAAACTATTTATATTTGATATCAAAGTGTCGCAAATAAACTTTATTTTAATATACTCGTTTTGGTATTATTAATTAAACAAATATATATATATATCAAAAATAAAATGTTTGTTTACTCTCTCAGTCTCTCTCTCTCTCTCTTTTCACTCGGCAGCTCATGTCTCAGCGTCGTGGTCAGCAAGGAAACATCTGGTACGGACAATCTGCTTCCACCAGTCTCTGTCCAGCCACTCTCTTAAGACAGTGTATAGTTTTGAGGACGATGAGTCTTTCACTTGATCGGTCTCTGGTTGGTGACCAGCTACGTTAGCTTTCTGTTCTGCCAACCACGATCAGTTTCTCCAAGTTCTCATGGCCTCTGCGCATTGTATGGCCACAATAAGATACAATTCCCTGTCGGCACACAACGATCCTTGTGAAGAAAAATCTTTTTAACCGGATTAAAGTTATGTATTACTATAAATTTACAATTATTTAACATAATTTTAAATTTATCCGACGTTTCGCGTGCCAAATCACCGTGCAAAGTGACCACGCACGCTGCAAACAGTGGTCACGGTATCACGGTGACTTTGTGTTAAGTAGGAGTTTCGAACCTTGTGTTTCTCTCAGTTACAAATTAAATAATTGAGGTAATTATTATAACAAACCAAAAACTTTTGAATTACACTATGTATAAAAAACTAAAACCGCAATTGCCGATTTTTTATTATAGCCTATAATGACGCAGATGCTTTCACTAACAAAAGAATTGAGGTTTTATAGTAGTTTGAATTTAACAAATCTTAATATATATAAATCACGTGTCACATTTGTCCGCTATGGACTCCTAAACTACCGAACCGATTTCAATCAAATTTTCACACCGTGTGCAGTTTGATCTAACTTAAAAGATAGGATAGGTTAGCTTACATCTCAATTTATACCCTCAATATTATTTTATTGCAAAATATTTGTATATTATTTGATAGTCACAATTCTAACAGATGGCTCTGTGTTGAAAGTACCAACGATTCAAATACGCTACAATTTAATGGCATTACCACCAAAAAAGCATGGTGGTCCCCATGACTGGTGTTCTCCTACCGTTTCCCTTGAATAGGTTACTACTATGTAATATAACTAAAACCTTAGCCACAGCAAAGTTTGGCCGGTCTGCTAGTTATTTATAAAAAATAGATAATTTAAGATAATTCAAAGCTTATATCAACTTTCTTTTAACGAATTCTGTCTAAAAAGGTTTAAGTACGACTTTTGAACACATTTTGAAATAAAAAAAAGCGTACCAATTCTTAAAAGGCCGGCAACGCGAGCCCTCTGGCATTGAGAGTGTCCATGGGCGGCGATATCACTTAATATCAGGTGAGCCTCCTGCGCGTTTGCCCTCTGTTCTATAAAAAAGCAGACTTCAAAAGTATTTCAAATATTTTTCTTGAAGTATAATATATTCTTATTATATTCTATTGAACCGTACTTACAGCTTTACAATTATATTCCATGAGATAAGTAATGAGCATTATCAACTTTAGGGCTAATATAAATTCGTATCATGAAATTCTGTTTGATTTCAAAATGATTATGTCTATTGTTGAGATATTTGATTGTATGGGACAATAGGTGGCCCACGGTCAAATTAATGTATGTTTACCAGATTATTTGCGATGTTTACATATATAACGTAACATCAGTTAATTAATGCTAATTTTGTATTCAAACATATTCCGCGGGAGCGGGAAGGGCCGTGCTCATTTCAGCTATGTTAGAATATTAGGCCTATTCTCACTTAAAAACACGCACCATACAAAAGATGTCGTGGTAGAATTAAACCTAGAATCAATTCCGTGTATGATCATACAGAAAGAATTTGTGATACAATATGAGGTAATTACATAAATGAAATTATATAAATTAAACTTAACAGTTTATCGTAGACTCGAACTAAAAAGTATAAAACATAACCATATTCTGGTATTTACAGCAAAGTAAAGCGAAAAAGGTCAAAAGACGCGGCGGATGTATGGTGTCATTTACGAGTTTTATCCTCACCCAGGGATGGCACTAAACTATTTTTATTGCAGTTTCGAAAATATTTTTATTTAATATTTAAATAAACAAGCGTCTCCGAATGTCGCTAATTTGAATTGGTCTTGTAGGGACATAAAATTATTGCAAATAGAATAAATTAAAAGAATGTCCAGTACGGGTATTTTTGCATAGATTTTATCGCGGGTTTGACCGCGACGACCGAATCAAGAAATTCCGTAACGAAAATAAACCTAACACCCGATGACGTAATATAGGGGCGGCCAATACGCGTTAAAGCGGGACAGAACGCATACTGCGTATTCACATCTCTCTGACGAGATCGGTGACTTAGCGCGGTGGTGCAGCCGGTACGCGTAAGAGTGTAAGCAATAGCTTTACCGCGGCATTCCCCGAGTGCCACACGTTTTTTTTTAAATAAACATGGGTGAATTTTGTGAGATGCCTAGTGATCTAAAACCATAAAACCACAATTTATCAGCTGCGTCGAATTGTTTGACAAATAAATGTTAAAAATATCCACACGCTAAAGCTGTAATATATTCTGTATTTCCTAAAAAAATTATAATTTTTTCAAAATACACTAATACGAGCAGCTAATACTATCATCACGTGGCAATAGTACACCGGTAGCAAATCAAATCAAATTATCGGAGAGTACTAGAATTTTCGTTGAACAAATCGTTTGACACTCGTAATTAATCCGACGAGTTCGACTAGTACCCACGCGATGGGGCCGCCGGTACCAGCGCTATGACCATCATTTTCGTTTTTTCATTGCATAATAAGACCCCTGAAGAACGCCGTACTGGTACAAATGACCCAATATTTTGTGTCGCTATCTCCCGGTCTATATATCTACACACACATACGTCACAGACTACGCAGACTACCTGCTACAATTAGCTACCTAAATAAAATAATAACAACTGCAGTCCAAATAAACTTATGACGTATAGCAGAGAAGATATAGGCAGTTTTAGCTGCGCACCACCACTATGTGGAACCTGCTAAAGTATTTCCGAACCAATTTGACTTAGGGTCCTTCAAGAAAGGAGCAAACCAATTCTTGAAAGGCCGGCAACGCACTTGCGATCATTCTAGCAATGTGAGTGTCCATGGGCGGCGGTATCATTTATCATCATGTGAGCCTCCTTCCCGTTTGCCTCATTTTACATAAAAAAAGGTAATAAATGGAATACGTATTTCGTCCATATAGTTTAGCACTCGGTTAAATAGTTAAAATATTGTTCCGTTGAACAAACAACGTTTGTTCTAAGCTACAAGCCTTTTCTATATATATATATGTTATTATATTGGTTTGTGTACGCTTCAAAAACTCAAAAAGTTTAACACCGATCGAGCTGAAATTTTGAGCACGATATATAATTCGCATCAAGGATTATGTCTATCTATTTTTTTTACCATATTTTTTTGTTTTTTTATTTTTTCATATTTTTTTCCACAAGTATTGGCAAATCAAACCTTTTTGAAATGTTTTCTTTGTTTTGTTTTTAATTTTTCAACCATTCAATCACAATGTGCCACAGCGAAGCGTGACAGGGAACAGCTAGTATGCTATTCAAAAATCCTTGATCGTAACGATTACAATAACGACCTGTATTAAAAAAAAGTGTGTGTGTGTCAGCTACGACGCACGATTGGAGTTTACTCCTTACGAACGATAAAATGTCGATAATGTTCTGTGGCTGTCGACCATATTTTCATACTAAAGGTGGTAAGAATATATGTTTTTATAATATAAATGTTTGTAGTAGTAATAAAACGTACCTACATCATCTATGCCCAAGTAGGATTTTCTTTCTGTGACCAAAGTTACCTTTATAGTAAGAGAAGAATAAGAATGAACAATCTTTTTAGTTTTTATTTCACTGACCATTACTATTGACAATACTCTATGGCACGCTAGACAATCTACTTTTATTTTTTACACCTGTCAACACTGATAATGTTGTAACGTGGCGGTCAAAACGTGAATTCAAAATAGAAAAGTCTGTGTAATGTATTCCATCTCATTCTTTTACACGTTCAATCCTACAGATATATATGTTTGTCTCTTTCTACATAACGCCTCAACTTTTCGTGTTACACTTGATTTTACTGCTCATAAAATTTCCGTACCGGGCCTTGTAACTCAAATCGTTTCTTAAGGAGTAAACTCCAATAAAAACAAAATAGAAAAGTCTGTGTAATGTATTCCATCTCCGTCTTTTACACGCTTAATCCATTTGTCTCTTTCTACATAACGCCTCAACTTTTTGTGTTACACTTGATTTTACTCCTCATAAAATTTCCGTACCGGGACTCAAATCGTTTCTTAAGGAGTAAACTCCAATAATTTTTTAGGACAGGTGGGTAACGAGCAGGTGATAATGCTTAGTATTTACGCCGCCCAGAGACACAAACTATCAGAAGAGACTCTCTTCTTGAAGAACTAAGTCGAATTTAAAATACTTCAGTTGGCAGCTGGTTCCACATAGTGGCGGTTCAAGGTGTAAACCGTGTTTGTGTTTACACTCATTAAATATACTTGAGTTTATTACTTAAAATAAGGTCATTAATATTCAAAAGACATTATCCTTTGTAAATAAAAGCTTATTTCAATTAAACTTTTTATATGGAAAAGTTAACGAAACCATTTTCCATTCATCCTATTATGAAACTCGCGTTTGCTAACCCTATCAACCGCTAGCCATAAGCCGCGACCTCTTCAACTTTATTACGCATGTTGAATTTAAATATCAGACCATTATGCTCATAACATTTCTATTTTCGGCAGCTCATACTTAAGAAACCGTAATGATAAATATTTTTTTACGTCCATATATTTATTGTTAAGCGATCCAACAAAAGACAACTACTATTAGCTATTCATGCCTTTCAACTGGGCTAAAGATTTTTCTTTCTATAAGAACAGCCGCTCACTCTTAGTTTGACAGAAAGTAATGCGTTCCAAATCCTTAGATCCGAATTGTTTTGTAATCCTATACAAATATTTCGGATACTAATAATTATAGATATGTTTTTACCGCTGATTCTTAAGTCTAACTGAATTTCCTCCCCTTAATTTAACCGTAAATTGCGTACAATCGAGATGCAGTTGACGCTGGTACTCTGTAAAGCATATACCAAGCTTGCAACATCAGTCTTATGGAAATTGAGAGGAATTTATTGACAGTGCTACCGGTACTGCTATTGATATATAAAGTTGCAAAGTAACTGGCGCTGGCGAACATCAATTAAATGCCCACTAACATGTTAATATATACAAATACTTCAAGGAAGCTTCGTTAATTAGAGCCCTAAAGTCACTTTCATATGCACATATGTATTTGCATTTGTATGTGGTTTGGTTAAATAAGTTTTAATTGCAATCCTATGTTGCTTAGCTAGTTTAGTTTAAATATATATATTGACTACATCAATTAAGTCTGTCGAGTTTAAATAAGCGAGTTTGCTCGGAAATCTGAATTAATTCATAAACTATACGACTGCAAATGCAACACTTACAATCTACGAGGTTTGTGAGTACTCTGTCGGACAAAAAATATTAACATCCATTTGACAGGTGACAAATAAAACTTACCATCGGATTGGCTGATATGTCGCTAGATTACCACTACCATAATGATTTATACAAAGAACTACAAACCGAAATAAAACATAAGTAATAATGCCTTATTAATACTCAAAGTATTAGTGGCACACACGCACTACAAAATGGCTTAAAGGATTTCTCAAATAAATGTATAAATATATAATACGTACTAAAGTTGTAGTTTTTCTAATTGAGGATAGCAAGATCACAACTTACTATGACCAATGTAACCTTAACCTTGCATAGTCCGTTGTTTATTAAGATAATTAATTTTAGTATATATTGGTTGAATCGTTTGAAACCTATATGATTATATTACGATAAAATAGAAGCAAGTCAACCATAAAAGACATGTTTTTTTTTTAATTGTAAGGGAAACGATTCCGTCATAGATTTTATCATAATTTTAAATACATATCACTGTTCGCGCACACATAGTAAGCTTTTAAAAAGGAATTTATTGTCGATTTTGGCACATACAAAATTGAGAAAAGAGCGTTATTTCCAACAAGGTCGGCTACACACCCGCAAGACTCTAGCGTTGCAAATGTCCATGGGCAGTAGTTAGCACCACATATCCTCTTGTCCTCAAAAATATATGTTTTTCTATCTATCTATCTATAATATGTCCTCAATGGACTATCTAACAAATAGTCATCGAAATAATTCCTGAGTCATCAACAAACTCTTCAGCTTTTGAATGTGAGTAATAACATAAGCCACTTATCTTGCTCTAACATTCAGTATTTTTCTATTGTTTCGTTGGCTTTTGTCAAAAATTTAGTACAGAGAGCTGTTCACTTTGGAGTTATTGTTACAAACCTGAATTTATATTCGAGTAGTATAAGTGGAACGGGATAAATTTAGACTCCCCTGATGGGTTTTCCAAACTTTGAGACCCTGTTAAACTTGTTTAAGTAGCCACTGCTAATAGTTTGTTAGTCTAAACTAATTAATAGATAACGTACTCTAGTCAAATTCAATTTAAAATTTTAAAACTATTTACGTGTGGACGAACTGTTCGCCAGGGGATTAAGCGTTCAATTCTCTTCCCTGAGAGTTCGAATCCCGGCTTCGAACCGATGGAGTTTGTATATAAAAGCGTTTACCTGTATAATTTGTATGATGACAAATATCATCATAGATTACTTAAATATTTTTTTAATAGAATCGTTATTATGCATTTGAATTAAATTTAATTTGTTTTAAGAGGTTATATAGAGTTTACTATTTATATAGACATTGAACAAAAAAATATTTTAAAGATTTTAATAAGTATATCAACAATGAGAAAAATATAGTGAAAACAAATGAAAATTTAAAACTATATGAAGAGGTAGAAAATGTATTGTATTAAAAGTAAATATTGTTATTATACATCTTGATTGACTTACTCACCTGTAAAATTCATAAAATAGACACAAAATTGTGCCTACCATCTGAAAAGAAATTACATGTGGTAATATAAATATCTTGAATTAAATAATATGTGTTCAATATATATATATATATATATATATATTCTTCAATTCCTTTTAATAAATAAAGCAAGTTATTAAAATTATTTTGGAAAGATTGAAAGGCAACCCACAAAGAGATTTTGAATTCACAAACGTAAAGGATACTAATCCATTACTGCAATCAAATTTTAAAAGTACCCTCGTATCAACGTTGCACTTTCAATTAAATTCTTTTAAATTTTAGATAAATGAGCTGGGTTTACTTATAATTTCAAAATAGTTTTATTTTCAATTATATCACTGTAGTAAACATACTAATAACAGTTCTTAAGCAAAATCGTTACTATTACTTGCCTTTTATTTTGTCCGTAATAAATCTTTATTATTTCAAGTTCTTAGTTATATGCCAAGCCAAGTCTATGTAATTTTTTTAAATGTTTATTCTTAAACTTTGGTTTGTTTCTATAATTGTTTTACTTATTATCATTATAGACCAGTGCAGATCGCCTTCAAAATAAATAAAAAGTGAAAAAAATAATAGTAGGATGAAACCTATTGGAAAAGGAGGAGAATATTATAAAAATGAAAGGAAAAATAGGGGGGAGTTTTAAGGGTAAAAAACGGTAATTAACCGTAATTTATTTTTCCGTTCATTTTGATCATATTCCCCTGCTTTTCTAATGGGTTTCATCCTACTGTAATTTTTTTTGGTTTCAAAAATTATCGGCACTGGTCAATTAGTGGCAATAATTGGTTTTCGTTCATAGCAGTCGTCAGATTAGCAATTGACAACAAGGATCAGCGTTCTGTGTCTATCACACGTCGTTACGCACAAACTAATGGTTGGAATTCACTCGCTTAATACTGTAACATTCAATAAACAATGGTTGGTAATTCAAGCTTTATACCAACCTAATTCGGCATATTTCATTGATACTGATTCTGCCCAACTGCTCGAGCAATTTACTTTGACGTACCTAATTCAAGGACAATTGTTAGTGCGGCGCTTCCAGCGATCCGCACCCATATTAAACCACTTTATTGATTCTAAGTGACGTTTGTTGAGCCTCAGTTGTTCTAGATTTTAGTTTGACAAATTGAAAATAAATTGCTTTATCTGTTGTAATGAATATACATTTCTCTGTGTAGCAGGTATCAACGATTCTATATTAATTATTATTAACCTCTTAAAGTAAGACTGCTTAAAGCCTGTATTCACTTTTATTAGTGCGAGTGCAAGTGGTAATTGAGGATGATTAGTGCAGGTGTGTAGTGCAAGTAGTGTTAAATTCTTGTTTAGTGGCTCTGTTAAGTTAATTCAGTTGTCGATAGCTGTCGATCAGCAAGTTTGGACGAACATCGAGAAGTACTGAAAGAAGTTTTAAACGCGGTGCTATCTGAAACCGAAGAAGATTTGGAAGCTGAACTTGCAAGACCAAGAAAAGTATGGATTCGAAAATGGATTAATACAAGACCCATTCATGGCAAGCTACCAACTCTATAAGAAATTAGCTGCTGAAGATACGACGGAATATTACATTACTCTCAGGTTGACCGAAGAGTCCTGCTGCCTGACGTAGACGTGTTTGGCACGCTGCGAGTGAGGAGAAAGGGAGGGTGACGTCACTACTCGCAGTTTACTCGAAAAAAAGTAGAACATGCTTCTAATCACCTGCACTAATCAGTCGCTGTCCACACTTGTTTTTTTAATCACTAATCACCTGCACTAATCACCAGCACTTATCACAAATCAAAGTTAATACAGGCCTCTATATCCAGTCTGTTTCTATTATAAGTGCAGCAAGAAAAGTTTTAGCACTTGCATAAAGTCATCAATGGGTTAGGTTTTAAGCGTAAAGTGCTGAAACAATTATGTGTCATCAGACAGTTAAGTATTTGAAGGTAAGACTGACTATTGAAAGAAGCTGCGTTTATTAGCATTTTTATAGGAAAGTCGGTGTTCAGCCTTCCGTGGCTGACTCTGAGTCCGTATCGGATACCTCGTAATGAGTTCCTTCATTGTATAAGAAGGTGTCAATTACAACATAGGCGTCGATTTGAACGCATTAATTCTGGGTTGAGAATTGTACACTTCATCTCTAGGCCATGACTTCTCTTTTTATGTCTTTAACTCACTATAAATATCAAAAAGCTAAAAACTAACCACTTTATTTAAATAATATACTTATACTAGCTGACTCGGCAAACGTCGTTTTGCCATGTATATCATTTATAATAAAAAAATAGGGGTTGATCGTAGAGCGGTGAAAATTAGGGGTTGTATGTATTTTTTAATGTTGTATCATAAAAAAGTAAAATAATTTATCTAAAAATTAAAAAAAATAATTTAGGGGTGGATTACCCCTAACATTTAGGGGGATGAAAAATAGATGTTGGCCGATTCTCATAGATACCGGATAAGCACAAAAAATTTCATCAAAATCGGTCAAGCCGTTTCGGAGGAGTGTGGCAACGAAAACTGTCACACGAGAATTTTATATATAAGATATTTTTGAAATAATTTGGGCTTGCGTTAAGAGCTACATTAAAAATGCCAAATGCTAGGTTTCATTTCCGATAACGGATTAAACCTTGGCGTTGAAATTTCTAATAAAACATTAAAATAAATAAAAATAGCCTTTATTCGAGTACACTAAACTATAGTAAGTCCATGTCTTTTAAGTTTTGTACTCGACCTCCGATGGAGTGAACCACATTTCCACATTCACATTTTTCCACTTATCCCTATTTGTTGCGACAATTTTCCAGTTTTTTCCCGCTCTCCCTTTTATTTCATCTAATAAAACATTATAAATTAAAAATTATTAACTAAATTAATGAAGTTAGCACCTTAAGGTCAAAATACGAACTTAAACGAATTAATCTACTATCAATCAAAATTCTTTTTGAACTAAAATTTGTCTTTGATTTATAAATACTAAGAACATTCAATAACATTTTACGAAATAAAACCAGTAACGCTACAATGTTTCAGGTCTAGGTTCTAGGCCTCAAATGTATGTATCTGTCTTGTGCTCTTTTCTTTATTTCAGTAGGAAATTAGCTGATCAGCCTGACATACGCCGTTGACCATTTGTGTAAGACATGCCGGTCGAAGGAAACCACAATGTTAAATACGCACATAGACAAAAGAGTCCATTGGTGGATAGTAGGGTACCTACGACCTCAGAAAGAACGTCGCACTGCTCTCACTCCCACTCGCAATTTTCAGTTTGTATATTATGAATCTATAATATATAATCTATAGTATATGTCATATACTATATCGGCCAAAATTAATAATGTATCATCAATCTATGATTATAACCAATCTTGGACTGATTCATATCTAAAGACCGATCTCCAATCTGCGTGCCAATAAACATTTCTGCTATCCGATTGTTTATTTGACAAAAGATTGACAGCAATCTTTTGCGTGATCCTTGCCTCTCGACCGCGTTTCGTTCAATGCAATATGTTGTGTTCAAGCATACCAAAAGTTTGCTGTTTTTGGAACGAAATAAAATAAGTAAGACTTAGGGTCTGTTTCAAAATGTATGGATAAAGTAGCAAATAGCTATGCAACGTTTTGTTTGTTTTTTTGTTACGAACAAATAAAGTTACAAAATTCTATAGAAAAACATAGAACCTTAACCTTTTTGTTGGTCATTTAATATTACTTGTAATGAAACGGGCTGTCATTGTCATATGGTATTTTTGTTTGTTAGGTTATTGAGTATTTTAGTACATATTATTACAAATATAAACTTTCTCTGAGTAGTTTGTGTATGTTGTTTTTGTGATTCGAGGTTGGTTCTTTAACTTAAAAAAATGTCTACGCAAAAACGTGAAAGAAGCGTCAATTTCAGCCGGGAAGAAGTTGACCTTCTAACTTCGCTTGTTGCTGACCATAAAAATATATTAGAAAATAAAAAGAGTGACTCAGTCACCTGGCAGGAGAAAGAGCGGTGCTGGAAGACGCTGGAGGCGCTGTTTAATAGCACAAGTGGGGTAAACTTTCGCAGTGCTAAAGCTTAAAGAGGGCTACAAGAAAAAAGTCTGAATACATGCTGAAACATATCGTACAGGAGGTGGCCCTAGTGCTGCTACTCCTCTTACCTTATACCTTATCGAGGAAAAAGTCAAAGATATTATATTGTTGTCTGTCGAAGGAAATGAAAGTCAATTGAAAAAAAGAGCTTCTAAATAAGAGAAAGCAATAGGCATTTGAAGAGGAAGAAAGAGAGCATAGAAGAGAATTATGGGCCATAGAAAAAAATAAATTGTTAAATAAATTAGAAAAATAATAGATTTTGTGCCTGGAGCGAGGATGTATTGTATTAAAAATTTGTATTTTTATTTAAATAAAAGCATTGAATTTTTATTTAATTTATCTCAAAAATGTTGTAATTTATAATATATTATAGTAATAAAGCAAAATAATCACTTATAAGATTACTTCGCACACTTGCATTTCCCACGTTGTCAATTGCGCTTTGATCAATATCATCAGCTTGTTCGTCTACTTGTTGCAGTAGTTCAAAATGTACATCTCGCATATCAATAGCAATATTGTGCAACACTGCACATGCCACTATCACGGCTTGTACACGAGATACTTGAAGAAAAACCTTTTTTGACAAACCGATTTTGAGGAACCGATTTTTTCCAAACACCATATTATGTCCTTTCCACCACATTTCTGCTTCGTATTTGAGATTCGTTATAAAGATGTTCTGCTGGAGTCTTGAGGTTTTGAAGTGGAGTTAGTAGGTAGTATCTATAGTAACAAATATTTTTGGTTGTAGCTAATATTTAAATTTTTTTTACAAAAGTTGATGAAAAGATGAAACCTGCAAGAAGTCATACATAGACATCACTTTGTGTAAAAGTGTCTCCAAAGCTTCTTTTGTTAACCTAAATCTAAATGTGAATTCGGCGTCATTCAGGCTCTGGATATAATAAATTCTTGTCTTCTTATGTCTTCGCACAGAAGTACGTTGTCTTCTTCCAGCTTCAGAATTACTATCCCAATCGGATAATTGCATTTAAACTTCCAAATCACTATCACTAGAACTGGAAGATGACGAAGATGAATAAATTTTCCCAATGAATATTAAGTTAGGTCGCAATCCCAAACCCAAATCATACGAGTTTCACCGATAGCAATCCGAGATTGATTTGGCCAATCGAAGCAACTGAAAAATGGACAGATAGGTTGTTGGCATGAGTAAACATTCATTTTCATACAGAGGGCAATCTTCAATCTCTTATCCGCCCTCTGAACGATTGGTTGAATAATTAGATTGGTATCTCAGTCCATGTATTGAATATTGGCATGCTTTTCTTTAGAAATGGATTGAATTGTCAGTCTATGACAGCTAAAATTGGATTGATATTGCATATTGGTTTTGGCCGTATATTGAATTAAAATAAAAGATGTCAACCTGTCGTGTGTCTTACGCACGCCAATTCGCTCTTCCAATTTGGCCTGATGTCCCTCAAATTCAGGGGTCAGAACACAAGAAGCTTCGAATCGTAAATGCGTTATGTGAAATTCAAACTTGGAACTAGAAATAGTTAAAACACAATTCCTATTATTTGAATTACTATAAGTGGCTTATTGATAGAAATACTACCATTAATTAAACCACGTACTCTTTTCAATCGCCAAGATTGACAAGGCACTTGTAAGGAGCTGCCGTCATTACACCATGATCCACATATTTAATTAATTAATTGTAATAAAATAAAAAGTTTAGCCTCTGTCGCCAGTAATGGTGAAATAGGAGTACGACATATAGTGAAACAATTTAATTTGATATTTACCTTAGTTTAAATACAGTTGGCCTACGTATTTTATGGTTCTCAGCATTCGTATTTCCTTAAATAAAATCAGCATATAATATTTTGTAATTCCCGTGCATTTATGTGGAAAGTTGCCAAGTTCAATTTAGTCTTTGTATCTCTCGTTGTGGTCAATTTCCTCCCGTTTCCAACTTTCATATTCTCATCTGTGGAGTTTGTATAAAATTAAATTCATTCGTTCAAGATGATCTTACATTTTTACTTAGAATATCATAACCGCCAAATGCGGCTGATGAAATCCTGATTAGGTTAGATTTTTGTAGATTAATGTTAAATTGTTTTTTAACGTTATAAATATGAATCTAGTTTGTTATGGTCCTTTATTTTCTCATTAATAGTTTCTAGATACCAACCATCAACGTAATTGAAATAGTTCTGCATTCTTTAACAGGTATTATTTTGAAGGTAACATTTATTTAGTAAAGCATTTTGTCATAATATGACTTGATATTTATGACTTGAATTAGTGAATTTTTTTCTTCAACAGAACAAAAAAAACTTTATATCTATATATATAAAAATGAAACCCGTTTTCCGTTGTCAAGACATAACAAGAAAACGGCTTGACCGATTTGTCTGATTTCTTTTTTATAATATACCTTGAAGTACGAGGATGGTTCTTACGGAGAAAAATTTAAAAAAATTGAGTGAAAAATTCTAAAAACAACACTTTTCTATATTTCCATACAAAATATTCGTAATAATACTTAAAAGTCAATTTGAACTTTAATACCATAGCATAAAGTTCAAGTGTTAGTGGAGGGGTTCCGGGAAGGTAAATTTTTATTTTTTGACATAATGTATTTGTTGTCTTATCAATTTTCTTATCTAGACCGGTGTCCCAAATAGCACAATAAGTATTTTAAACAAATAAAAAATCGACTGCTAGGCGGTACGATGTTTGCCAGGCCAGCTAGTAATACATATATATTTGTTACTACGATTATGACTTCTTATACGCAAACTTTCAGTTTATGTGCCTTTAACGGCGAGTCTTTATACGAATTACCGAAAGATAGCTTACCTAAGAGAAGAATGAAAACAATTCTATTAGCAGTTCACTTTTGCGAAGAATATTGAGTAACCAATCATCTTTCTCGCCACGCACGCATTAGTACTTCCAAATATTGTATAGAGGTCCTGTTGAAATATGGATGCGGTAATAAAAAAAGCAAATACAGCCGGTGTAGCCCCCGGGTGCTACTTTATTCACTGGTCACGTCTGACCACGCGGGAGGCGCCACAACCTTAAATTGTTTGCACTTAGACAACGCAGCGTCCTTTAATACTATATGATATCATATAACCTACTATTGAATAAGAGAACTCGTACTCCAATTATTTTATCATCCAGGTGTTTGATAAGAAACGTTTAATAAGGCTTTACGGGTGCTTAACTGCAGCATATGTAATATCTTTCTATGTATAATTAAGAAAGCAATGAACTCTTTTACAATTCTAGTTAAAAGCTTCTTATACAATTCTAGGGTCCTGACCTTCCTGTTTGGAAAATATAGCTTTTACTAAAAGATGATTTTCTAATTGTGAAAGAGTTTTTGTCATAAGTCTACTACTTTTGTATACATACAAACATAAAAATACAGATTTTCATCTATATAGTACCAACTATACGTTCTTATATTCTATAAGGAAATTCGTGTCTGCTAATAATTCTGATTAGATATCGAAAATTTTTACTATTGACTAACCAATGTGACCCATAGATGCTGAGTTTACATCCGGGAAGACAAAGTTTTGGATTGATACAGAAACCTAATCATTGATCTCTAACAGACGTATTTGTATGTATACTTCAAATAGGATGTAAGGGAAGTCTGTTTTTTGAAGTTATACTTCTTTAGGCGCGTTATGAAAAATTGATAAGAGTGAAATTTTACGATGCGCGCGCACCGTGACACGAAATTATCAGTATGAAATTGCCCACTACCGAATTCTTTTTAAACCTAATTTTCGTTAGAGTATCGAATCGTTATGAGAATACTAATTCATACACACAGTATAGCTTTCCATTAGCAAAAGTCGTCTAAATCGGTTTATTTGAGGTAGCCCTAGCGTGCGCAAGCGAGATTGGAATAAGACAATCTACAAGTAAAAAGAAATAAAATATGCGTGAAGTTAGCAGCTATGCCAAGAATTTTGAATGACCATAATGACCTTTGTAGTACCTTTTAAACAAATAAAGGAGTTTTAATTATTTTTCAAAGAAATTTGTAATGCTTTTTCACTTTTTTGACCTATTGTTACGTGGTTATGAAATATGCCTAGTTATTAAATTGAATAAATAATATAATAAAATAATAAATAATTATTATTATTAAAATTAATTAATAATTGAATATTAATTATTTAACATTTAAAAAAAAATAAAGAAAGCCAAAGAAGTATAACTTCTTACCTGCGTACATAAGTACACGCACCCTTTTTTAATACACTTGTACCTTTTAAGTGACACTAAACAATTTCAAATAAATTAAAAGCGACCACTTCCATTTAGAAGTTTTAATTCGACCGTTTTAGACGCAACAAATTGAACGTAATGTGATTCATTAATGCTAAACTAAATCGTTGCTTCATGGATATTTAGAGCAATGTTGGTCTAGTTGTGAATCCTGAGGCTTGAAACACGGCTGTGCACCAATGAACTTTTCTATGTAACAGCTTACTAAGTGATGGAAACTAACGAAAAAAATGCGATAAACGCAGAATTTGAATTTCCAACTTGCATATTAAAATAAATCTATCTATATATATAAAAATGAAACCCGTTTTCCGTTGTCACGACATAACATGAAAACGGCTTGACCGATTTGTCTGATTTTTTTTGTTGTGTTTGTAATTGTCAGGAGAAGGTTCTTATAAAAGAAAAAAAGAAAAAAATTGCGCGGAAAATTAGAAAATTTAAGAATACTTAACCACCATACAATTCGAACTTTTATATGTAACCTTTATGGCGTTTGACATAACATTGACAGAATGCGTGCTGCAAATATCGTCAAAGAGGATGTAAGAAAAATGAATATCGTTTAAAATAAATGCTTTGATCGGAGTTATTATAGTGATAATATAATAAAATGCGAGCCAGAAAAACAAACAAAGAATGTTGTATAACATAAAGCATTAGAATAATAAACACTTTGTTTCTGAAATATTTTTTTATTAATTATACCAATTTGAAATCAATATTCATAGTTAAGACAGGACAACGTCTGTCGGGTCCGCTTGTTGTTAATAAAACCAACTTTTTTAACTAGTGACCCATCCATGCATTAAATAGGTCAACAATTCTTATCGATAAGGTTGTGCGTTAAAATACTATCAGTCCGATATTTTCGCTTTGTTTATTTATATTGGAATGATTCAATAAACATACCATCGATTTTTGCGTTAAACATTCTTACTATATTTTCTTTACATGTTTTAATTGCGCACATACAACGAATATTTAATTTCACGTCACAAAGGCTCTGGGCTGAAACTGCTAACGTGAAATTTAATAAAATTTATCATGGTTTAATTTACTTTTAATATTCTGTGTGTTCGTCAGTAGAAATTAACAAAAGAATTCAGGCACCTCTCTTTTGAATTCTCCCCGAAAAAAAGGCTACTTATTCCGAGCTTGATATATTCAATGTTAGGCTGATCAATTAAGAAAAAAGCGTGCAGATTATGATATGGTAATTTATAAGGAAAATCTAAAATTTGTAGTTACTATTTCTTTTTTCTTTTCTATTTTGGAAGAGTAGTACCCTTAATAATTTAGTTAAATTTAATGTTCACCGTTATTGTCATGGAATGTTTTATATTTATATGTAGTAAGAGTGAGGTAGGATAAGACGAAAGAAATGACGAATACAATTGACAGGAAAAGAGGGTAAGACAGACAAAGTGAACGGGGAAGGAGAACTAGGCACAATAACGAGAAAGCACGACCTGAATTTTAACAAAACCAGGCCCTCCACATAAATTATTGAAGGTAATGACGCCAGCATTGCTGAATTAAATGAAAAATTAGATTGTTAGCATTTTTTTTCATCAGTTTAATTTCAACATTAGAGTCTACTTTTTAAAGACTTCTGCTTAGTTCAACCGCTCATTCGAACCGAGGGCCGCATTTTTTTTAATGGAGTCTCGATGTTGGCCTTAAGGGCCTTTACAGCTCAGCTGGGGCTGTTTTGGCCAGCGTAGCTCGACTGGAATGGGCTTTTTCCCGTGAATAGCAGACACACGCCGTCGACTTTATGGATCAAAGGCAAGCCGAATTCCTCACGATGTTTTCCTTTACCGTTCGAACTAATGTACATGCGCTCATAGAAAGAAAGTCCATTGGTGTACAGCCGGGAATCGAACTTACGACCTCAGGGATAAGAGACGCACGCTGAAGCCACTTGGCCACTTTAACACTCTTGATAGATATAAATACATATATATAATCTTGACAAATGTCAAGATATACTGAGAAATATTTTTAGCGACAACAACAATATCACCATTGTAATCCTACAAAAATGATATTCCGGAGATTATTTCTCAAATACGCGCCCCAGCACCACCCAAGTTCACATATCAAACAATTTTCGAGCGTGCAAACTGTCGCAGGGATCTCTTAAGTTTGTGTCAACATTTGCAGAAGTCATAAATGAAAATATACGTTGCCTCAAATTGTTTGTAATAACAGAAGTTTGCTCCTGAAATATTGACTGTCCTCGTAGTTTTTGTAACAAAAGGTGAGATGATATTTTTCAACGCTCTTATAATATTTTCGCAGTCTTATTTCAAAAACAATCTAACAGAATACTAGAATATCAATAAGGCGAACTTGGATATAGTGTCCAAGTGTAGTTACTTACGATTTTGTTTATACATATACTAGCAGACCGGCCGAGCGTTGCTGTGGCTAAGGTTTTAGTTATATTACATAGTAGTAAACTAGTCAAGGGGGCAAACAAAACTGAAAGAACGGGTCTTGCGAGGAATTGCGCCCCGGCTCGCCAATAAATATTGTAAACAAAAAAATTACCGATGTAGTCGGGGCGTATTTCACGAGACGTGTGATGTGAAGTTTAGAGATAGAAAAAGTCTCTGGACACTATGGCAGGGGATTAGAATAGGTATTATTTATTTAAAAAAAACCTAGTCAAGGGAAACGGTAGGAGAACACGAGTCATGGGGAACACTTCTATATTCCCATACAACATATTCGTAATAATACTTAAAAGTCAATTTGAACTTTAATACCATATCATAAAGTTCAAGTGTCAGTGGAGGGGTTCCGAAAAGGTAAATTTTAATTTTTTAACATAATGTATTTGTTGTCTTATCAACTTTCTTTTTTATCTTACTAGCTAGACCGGTGTCCCGAATAGCAGAATAAGTATTTAAAAAAAATAAAGAATCGACTATTAGGCGGTACGATGTTCGCCAGGCCAGCTAGTTACTAATAATTAATTAATGCGTAGTAATTTCCAATGCCAATCTCAGAGTTGAACGAGTTAAATAAGCCGATATTTAGATGCAATATTCGAAAGGTGTCGAACACAAATGAATTATGAATGGAGTGTTAATACCCCTCTCTATTTAGTTGTTTCAAAACACATCTTAGTATAAAATGTGATAGTTGCCTTACATAAAGTTGGATTGGATTCTAACAGCGAATCTGACGTTCCGTAGACTCAGCTTGGCTGCTCCGAAATTGCAAGCAAGCTGTCGGAAACAATAGCCACGTATTAAGCTACGCTTGATGTGGACAGTGAGACACATTTTCACCCCGGGAAATCCTTTAAACTGTAAAATGTATTCGCTTTCATCAAGTCTTAAAAATTACTGTTAAAAATTGAAAAGCGTCAATAAGGTTTGTTTTACGCGCTTAGGACTCCGATTCGATTCAGAGCAACACAGGCCTAAGGGTTGTCTTTTTCAAGGATAGCCTAGTAATAGTGTTTATAGTTTCCTAAATAACTTAATGATATTTAGGTATACTATTATATCGATAGGGTCATGTAACAGGTTCAATCTTCATTTAGGTACTTTGTTTAGTAGTAGTTAATATGAAACATCAACAGTTCCAGGTATTAACGATTAGCTTCGCTATTCATTAACAGTAAACCCTATTATGACATGATCGCTGCATTAACAAAACATGTGCCACTCGAACTATAAATTCCGCTTGTTTCCTTCGTATATCTCAGGCCGTAGAAATTTGAGTGCAGGAATAGTAGCTTACAAGCGTAAGTCCAGTAAATAATTGTTTTAATTACTACGGAGTTCAAAATATATAAGATTAATGAAACAGAAATATGGTACCTTAAAATCTCTTATATTGCTTCAGCTTTCATAAAAGTTGACATCGAAATCTTCATTGATTTTGGATTACTGGCTGAAAAGCGCAGCCGAGGATTACATTTACTGGGTTAAATTCAAACGCATTCACCTTATTCTAGAAAGCTTAAAGCTTACGCGTCTTATAAGATTAACTATAAAAAATAACTAATAACTTTATTTTTAAAGTATAGTATTGTATCACGTCACGTAGGTATCGAAGTGCAAAATTAATTTAAATCAAGCGTGGAGTGGAGTTCCACTAGGAGTGGAAAAAACGTTCATCTTTTTTCCACTCTATCAGGAACGGTGAAAAGTATTGGTCAAAGATCCCGATATACAACGACCTTCACCGAGATGCCTATTTAATGAAACGTATTTTATATTTAATTTAATATGTCAATAGATATAATCCATATGGGTTGCCTAGCAAATTTCAGTCCAGAGTATTTTAATTAATATTATAAAAAAAATATTTTTTTATAATTTGCATGTAGTAAATTTTTTTAATCAATATTTTTACTCAGGGTAGTATTATATATGTATCACTATAACTTTCTTTTTTACTAAAGATGTATATATATACTTTAGTGTCACATAAAAAATATACATATAAATAATTAATTGATTAAAAACAACCTAAGGATTGCATATTCTATGGGGCTTCATACTTTCGATTGGTATAGAATTTATCTAATAATCATACCGGTGAAATGTTGATTCTTGATTCAATGATTCTTTTCGGGAAACGTGACAGCTTCGAAATGTCAAGATATGCAAACATATATATTTGCGTTAATATTATATAAGTTCTATTTAAATGTTTTTATTTATAATCAACTAGCTGACCCGGCTAACTTCGTTCCGCCTTAATAATAATATCGTTGTTACTTTAGTTAAACTTATTTTAGGATTCCATTAAGGTGATAACTTTTTTTGCAAATAGAGAAATGTTTTATTGCTTGCCATTACAAAAGAAGGATGGCAGTTTTACACATTAGGCCTCTTCTCGCTATCGCCAATATTGCGATACTGCATGTTAAAGCACTTTCTGCTTTACAACATTTTTTGATGAGGTAACACATGTTTTCGATCAAGATCAAAGCCTGGTTATGCATCTCCTCATTTACCTCAAATCGGAATTTCTTGAAGTGACACGAATTCGACGTAAAATGATGCGTAGTTTTGTCAACAAATGTCACCACATGCCGTGTGCATTCGTAAAATTAATTTATTTATTTATTGTTATTCGATAACTTTTCCGATATTTTATTACTTATTCTGCTATTCGGAGTGGAGAAAAATCCATCAAAAAAAACATAACTAACATCGGTCCAGCCGATCTCGAGTTATAAGTGTTGTAACAAACACGACTTTCTTTTATATATATAGATATATTTCGAAATGAAATTTAATACTGATTTAGGTTCGATCATACATAGTGTAATGGTTCGTTCGAACATAGTGTAATGGTTACAGCTCCTTACAAACGTTGTAAGAAACAAAAAACTTGGCGATTAAAAAGAGTGGCGGAGAGTTTATTGCCAGTTCTTCTCTTCCGTTCTCCGCCCTTGATTTAAGAACTGACAGTAAATGTAAAATTAGAAGCATTTAATGTATATTTATTTTTTGACGTTCATAAGTGTACATTGTGTTTAACCTATATGAATAAACGATTTTGATTTTAACTTTGACTTTGAATTAATACTGTCACAATTAAAATCGATTAATATCAGCGCTATATGCATAAGGTCAAATTCCGCTAATGTGGGTCCGTAATACCGTCCAATATACGCTCCCTATTCAGTTCTGAACCTGAGTACTATATGGATCTTTTATGCGGTTCACGTCGAGTTCAATATTGGATGATATCACTACAAAGCTCTGTATAATTCTCCATACTGATAATTCCCATGTAAATTCCCTTTGAGCTTGTGAACCTCCGCAGATTTATACCCATAGTGTCAATAGCCGTTTGGATTAGACTCTTTAAACACTTCCAAACATCGGACTAGATGCTTTTATGTAGTAGATAATGGTGTTGAATACATCCGTGTAATTTTAGTAGTAACACCGTGACAATGTATAACATTCACATGTGTGTGCGTGTGTGTGATATTTTTGAAATTAGAATTAATTACCCAACAGGGCGATTCATTTAACTTAGCACAGAGGCGCTTTGATAATGGAGTAATACGCGCTTATTAGTATTCGAAATTTTGAAATTGTTATTTTAAAGCGCCAGAACTTTAATTTGTATACGTTTTAGGAGAATAATGAATCCAAAAACTACAACATTATGCGGGTATATCATAAACTCTTTTGCTTGATTTATGATTTGATACTTTTTATTCTATAGTTATTTTGGGCTGGCGATCCGAGTGAGTTGTTGCCCCACATATTTTTATGGTGCCACTGGCGGTATTGTTGTGTACCGGGTTGTGCAGCTCCCTCAAAAATGGTTGAGCGGCATGAGCTATTCGGGGCATGCTTGCCGTCTGCTGGCACAGGCTTGCTCAGATCGATCTGGTTCTTACTTCCAAAGACCAGTCCAGTAAATACTCTGCATTTGTTTACACCAATTTATTAATTTATTATTGTATTATCTGGACTATAAAAGAGACTAAGACCCCCGAGTTTGTTTCGACATTTCTTCTCAGGGCAGTCAGTTAGGAAATGTCGACTTCATCTAGTTTAGGAAGACATTGTAGAAGTGATTTATATAGTCCTACTTGCAAGAATAAACTATTTCATTTCATTTCAATGTTATTTTACGTAAAATTTGCTGGTACTGCGCGGCTACTTAGCTTGTACGCGTTAAAGAATTGAGACAAACAGTTTTGAATGTATTAACAGTTCAAAGAATAAAAGCTAAAATAAAAAGGTTTCATACTCATACAGATAATCACATTAAATACAAACGAAAAGTTGGTTTTCGATAATGGACTTACATAAATTGAAAACATTTTTATATTTCAACATAACGTTACATTGAACGCAAATGGAATTTAGAAAGCGTTTACAAATAGCTTATATTGACTGAAACATATATTTTTATTCTTGTTTATTTGGATTCAAACCAAATCTAAATAAATAAAAATTTTGTCAGTCACAAACAGACATTGCAAAATATAAGGATCAAAAAACATGCATGGCGAGAGTTTTATAGCGACTTATTGCTGGTAAACCAATATGTTAGTGCTTTGATGTGAGCAGATGAAAACATTTTTCCGTCCAAAAATTCATATTCTAATTTTCTGTCCACCTTTGAATTCGATTCAGATAAAATAGCCGTGCACAATGAAACCAGATAAAAATCATAAAAGTTGTCTGTAAAGTACATATTCAAAATCTCTCTCGCTCTTCAGTTGGTAGCTCATTTCTGAGCATCGTGGTGAGCAAGGAAACATCTGGAGTGGAAAATCTGTTTCCACCGGTTTCTGTCCAGCCTTTCTTATAACAGTGTATAGTTTTGAGGACGATCGGTCCGGTTGGTGAACGGCCGCGTGGTCTTTTGGCTTCTGTGATACCAATCACGATAAGTTTATCCAAGTTCTCATTGCCTCTGCGCATGCTATGGCCGAAATAAGATACAATTTGCTGTCGGAATACGGTAGACAGGCGTTTCCCGGTTGCGGTTTTTCGGATCGATGTATTGGAGCGCTTCGCGGTCCACGGTATTCTTAGGCTCCAGAAATACAACTCAAAGGCATCGGTTCTTAGCCTTTGTCTTTGATTTGATTTTATTACAATATAAAATCATACAAATCAACATGTGTCCCAAATAAAAAATACATATTGCTATAGATCTAATCAATTTAAAAAAAAAAAAAACTTTCACGTTTCACATTGCCTAAAAGATAATAATATGTGTAATTTATTGTTAACTAGCTGACCCGGCGAACTTCGTATCGCCTTACAGTCAATGAGTGTCGTGTTACTTTTTAGCTGAACTAATTAAGGCTTTGATGAACGTAAAGCAATGATACAAAATAATATATTTATATAGATAGAAACAAAAAAGTATTTTATTATGATGATGAAAACATACATACAGAATGAGAATAAAAATAAAAAAAAATAAAGAAAAATCATAGAATAATCATAGTCTCAGCAACCAGGCCATAAGCTCCAAAAAAAATATAGTTGTTACACTATTTGACAGGATTGGACAACAAATGTTTGACATGTAATAAACAAATCAGTATCTATTGAAATGATTAAGTATTCATTACACATATCGAGTTTTCATTGTTTTTATGATGTATTCTGCTATTCGGGACGGAAACAAATCCAACAAATCAAAAACCATGGCAATCGGTCCAGCCGTTCTCGAGTTATAAGTGTTGTAACAAACACGACTTTCTTTTATATATATAGATTATTGTTTTTTATGTCTAAAAGGTTATTTTAACGAAAGTTTTATTTTATTTTATTTTTGCTCTCAAACACATGTTAAAATGTGGACAATCAGATACTTATGAAAATATGTTATAGAAAGGATATAGGTACATGTGCAAAATTGACATATGCTTTGAAGGCGCAGCGCTAACCAGATCCATGCAACTTCCTCAGAATCGAGTAGCCGCATGGGTCCACAAGGATCCGCGAATTTACGCTGTAAATACATAATTATGTAGGATTAAATAAAATAGTAAGATAAGCAAATAATTATCACAGCGAGGTTTCTAAAACGATTCAGCGAAAGGACACTAACAGGAATTATGTTACAATAAATATAGGAATATTATAGGGAAGGCAAATAAAGCTTTCTACATAAGAATTGTACTTAGACGACTATAGTCTATTTCTTCTAATATATAAAATTCTCGTGTCACAGTCTTCGTTGTCATACTCCTCCGAAACGGCTCGACCGATTCTCATGAAATTTTGTGTGCTTATTAGTATGTCTGAGAATCGGACAACATCTATTTTTCATCCCCTAAATGTTAAGGGTAGTCCACCCCTAAATATTTTTTTTTATTTTTAGATATTTTTTTCTGTTCTTTTATGATACAGCATTAAAATATACATACAACCCCTAACTTTCACCCCACTACGATCAACCCCTATTTTTGTATTATACATGATATACATGGCAAACCGACGTTTGCCCGGTCAGCTACTAATACTATACTATTTAGGAGCAAAATGTGTACTATAAACGCCAGCAATGCAGTTGTGTCTAGCGTTACCACACACGTTTCCCTTAATAATTAAAGTATTTTTAATCGCTCATTTTTTTAATAAATAATTTATTGTTTCAGTTTGCAGCCAGTACACGCGAGGAGCAATCGCACTGCTTGGATCTGTTCCATCTGACTCATTCGACACTCTTCATTCCTACTCGAACAGTTTTCAAATGCCGTTCGTCACTCCCTGGTTTTCTGAAAAGGTAGGAAAAATAATTGCGCTATACATTGACGAATCAAAGTTACTATTTTATTTAGCTTTAACTGATACCTGCTCATATGGCCTGCGCGTATATGTCTACGTTCTCGTATGTTAGGGGATCGGTAACTGCAAATGTTGTTAGTTAAATAATATTTTTATGTAGAATTAAATTCGAGACGCCCGCTGTAACTTTAAAAAATACTATCATATAATATATAGCTTCTAACTTAAAGAACAATACTTGTCCCATGGGGAATTTTGTTTGAAGTTTTCTCCC
Source organism: Pieris melete (assembly GCA_963693345.1). Taxonomy (NCBI): domain Eukaryota; kingdom Metazoa; phylum Arthropoda; class Insecta; order Lepidoptera; family Pieridae; genus Pieris; species Pieris melete. The sequence goes on from CAVNZK010000080.1 coordinate 468,266, forward strand.
GGACAAATACCCAGGCCAAATTGAATGATATAAACGGATAAAAAGTCTTACAAGTGGGTTTAATCGAGCGTCTGGCGAAAAATTATCATCATAATTTAGATCTAATCAGGTTTCACTTCCTCATTACAATTCCAACATTCACCAAGGCCGCGAGCCGTCTAATTTCAGTTTATATGAAAGATAAACAACTCCTTATATGGAAATTGTATTCGTTTTTAAAAGAACCTTCCAAGCGACATTAGAGAATTATCACTGAATTAATTCAAAACTCTCGTTAAAAGTAAATTATTCAATAAAGCTTTTTATACGTTTGACGATTATTTAAATGATCCTAATCCTTGAGATTGATTTGCTCCAGTTCAAATATTTATGGCTGCTCTGGCTTACAATTTGTATGACACAAAACTTGGCGATTAAAAAGAGCGGAGATTTCTTGCCCGCTCTACGCCCTTGACATGCAAACTGGTAGTAAATGTAAATTTTTAATCAATTTAACATATTTTCTGTTGACGTTCATAAGTCGTTACTTATATAAACGAAGTTATTTTGAGTTTTATGGAAACCAGAAGTCTCGACAAATTTTCGGTTCTCTTTAACTTTTGTTAAATTACCCCAGTAATTGCTCCCTTATGCTTTCGCCTTTGACGTCTTCAGTGAGGCTTATGGAAAGTTTTCACTTTCATAAATTTTCCTATATCTCCGACCTGGTGGGATTTCATAACCAGACTGACTTTTTTTAACATAGCGGATACTCCAAACAATTCGGTTTATGTTTGGGCTAGAATTAAAAAAAAATCAGTAACGAAACGCCACATAATTACCTGATCAAAGTTTCTTGGAGCACCCCCTCTATCTGCCACCGTTTAGTCGACTTTTTCTTGATATGAAAATTGAAGACGGAGAACGGAAGACCAATTTCCGCTACGCCGATGATCTGCCCGACTGAATAGAAGACTGGAATGGATGAAACGTGGTAAATCCAGCGATTTTCATATATTACCATTTGAACTTATTCTTATAACGGCTATATCAATATACACTTCCTACAGCAGTGTGAGCTTAAATTTACAGCGGACGACTCTCAAAAAAATGCAGAAATAAATGCTCCATTGCGGTATTACCGTAACCACTTACCTAAAGTCAACATATATAGTTTCATTTAACTTATTAATTAATCGTCAAGTTTCTTGCTCGTAACCTCACTGAAAAATCATGGTGTGTCACAAGGTTAGCCCGAGTGTCGAATTGAATGTGTCTAAATTAATATTGCGCACTTCTATAAACTTTCTTGTAACATTAAGTTTAAAAAACTATTACTATCTGGCTCTAATTTGAAAATAACTTTATTCATATAGGAAAACAAGAACACTTATGAACGTCAATAGAAAATATATTAAATTGATTCTAAATTTATATTTACTTTTAGTTCGCAAGTCAAAGGCGTACAGCGAAGAACTGGCATGAAACTCTCCTCTTTGAGTCATACAAATTGTTTGAACTGGACTAAATCAATTTCATTATTAGAATCATTTAAATAATTGTCAAATTTTTAAGCTTTGTTAATTTATTTACGTTCACCCAGAGTTTTTAATTTATTCAGTGATAATTCTCTAATTTCGCTTAGGAGTTTGTTGTAAAAACTAATACAATTTCCATATAAGGAGTGGTTTATCTTCTGGAGCCTGGTTGGTCGTATTCGATTAGTTATCTTTCTCATAGTTACATTTTTTTGTACATAAAACAAGGATTAGAATGTATTGACCAGATAGTGATAGTGAGATATATATCATAATAATACATAGACATATAATATTTTCCTCGTACGTCACCCATTAATTTGGCAAATACTCCACAATTTCCAGTACGGCTAAGGCGTGTCAAGATTCAAAATGGCTTTACTTGATACATGACGTATGCTGGTGTTAAATCAGCGTGGCGTTTGTTAATCGGTCCGATCTATTGTGGCGACTTCAATTACAAGCGTCTTACTGCTAAGTTCAGTCTCAGCTCTGTTGTTAACAAATTGTATAGGATCAATCTAGTTCTTGGTTAACTGGTTTTTATTAAAACAGATATAAAAAGACGGATGTCGTTGGCTCTTTGATATGATGCAGGTACTTACGAATAGTACCCTTTTGAATACAAGTAATAAAGGTTGACTTTTGTTTCAAATATTCACTTTTATTGGATTGATACTGTGTCCTTGTAAATTATACGTGTATTATTAATAAACTTGCACATTTTTTTACTCGTACATCTAACTTAAGTTTGTTAGTGGTCTCCGTTGACTGACGTCTCTTCAAAAATAATCAATGTGATCATAATTATGTTTTATATATTTTTCACACTACAATAATATTGGAAAAATGTTGAACAGAAGTGAAAATTTTGACGAAAAAAAGTAAATAAAAATATGATCTGACCATAAACATCTACATATAAGTGTTAATTATGACGAAATAAAAGATAAAATTGAGTACAATTTTCATATTTTCCAACCATATTTAATTACATAATATAATGTATCTTACGTTTTCTCTTAAATGCAACTGTAATCTAACATTTCATTTTACACTATCTTATGAATCTAGCTTGTAAAAAATTACAAGTATTAAAAGTTTACGGAATAATGTCAAAGCTGCCAAAGGTTTTAGTTTTTATCCTCATTGATCCATCCTCAAAGTGGCAATTTGGTCAGTGTATATACGAGTATATAGGGTTGGGTGAGTGAAGACTTTACATTTAAGCTCACGCAAGAAATCTTTAAATAAACTTTAGTGTCAGGTTAGTTGTGTCTGCAGTGACCAACGATTTTCAGGCATTGTATTGTGGACATACCAACCCTCATTATATATTTTGTATAATATATGATTATATGCGTGTCGTCTAGCCATGTTTTCAATAGTCCATTGATGCCTTCATGATTGTATTTTAATTTGTATGCTTTTTACGTTTTATTTGTATTTGTATGCGTTTTTAAGGTTGGGCATATTATTATAGTAAAATAAAATATGTATATTACGGAATATAAGATACAGGTATTACTTATTCCATGTCATTAAATTTGAATCGGTAGACATCCCTACTCATCGGCAAAGAAGTCAGAGGGTGTAGGCCGACAGACAAAGCAGGCGTAAAAAACTCGGTACTCTTTTAAAATAGCATCATTCAAAATGACTACGGCAAAAAACACTTGTTTTTAAACAAATATGCCAGTAAGTTACTTTCCATGGACGTTCATTTGTTATATGTTGCTTATAATAATAATTAAAGTATACGTTTTTATATTTACAATATTGCATTTTGCAATGCCTATGTGGTATAGATTATTGTAAGCTCAAGGAGAAGAATCTCAAGTTTCGTGCAGAATATTGGTTGCAAACATGGTCTGAAAATATGTGAAACCATATCCTGTACTGGATCCCGTACCGAAACGTTTGAACAAAAACATTAAATAATAAAAAAGGATATTTATTTCTTAACAACTATAACAAATATACACATTATTTCAGTAATATAAACCCGATCCTAGTCAATTCTAAATTGAACAGACATTACGAGAAAAGGCCAGAGCAAAAAATATTAACGGTTGTTTACATTGATTAATGATGAATTTATACATTATTTACCTACTAGCGACCCGCCCGGGCTTCGCACGGGTGCAATTCTGATACTAAATACACCACAGAAAAACTGTTAAAGTTGTATATTAAAACATAGCGGCCCGCTCCGGTTTCGCACGGATATTAAATATATAGCCTATGTCACTCACTGAAAAAATGATTAAAATCGATCCAGTAGTATTCATTTCTTCATTACTGCCCGTGGCCCGCACGCGTTAGATTTAGATATTTTGTTAATCTCGTAGGGTTCAGCCTGCGTTTGCAATGTAAGCTAAAAAAATGTAATTATTTACATCACACTACAAACATTTCAAAAAACGCATCAAAATCCATTGCGTAGTTTTAAAGATTTAAACATACATAGGGACAGAGAAAGCGACTTTGTTTTATACTATGTAGTGATATTCTATTGTTTTCACTTTAAAAAAAAATGCGATTTATCTATAGATACAATACACAAGATGTATTCCCTTAAGCCTCATCACAAACGTCACGATAGCTTCGTCAAGTATTCATATACGTCAATACCATATTAGTTTTCGACAGTTCGAATGTGTACTGTAACACGTGTATTCGATGTTCATTCATCCGTAATTTTCAATATCCTTTGCCTTTTAAATTTTTCATAGAAACGTATTGTATTTTAGTGTATTTAAGACAGCTAATTGATTTCACAGTATTGTTGATACTAATAGCTACAGTGTTCTTGTAAGGGCACGTATAAAAAGAGAAGTTATCTAAGCAATGAAGAGCAAGTTATCTTGAAGCCAACTAGCGTAGACGAATCACTTCACTTCCTTGAATAATGCATTCCGAATATCGATATACATGTTAATGCAATTCATTGCGTTTCGAAACTGCGCTCTATATATCTAACTTTTTCAAATGATTGAATATTTTATGCTTATGCTCATTACAATATGACTCAAACCGACTTAAAACTACTGAAATATTTACTTCAAATAACCACATGAACCACATGATATGGTCTTGTACGGACCATAAAGATTCAAAAACTAGAAGTCTAAAGTTTTTTGTCAAATTCGCGCATGTTGGAATATTAGTTAGTTAAGTTATACTCAAGAAATTGCATATTACACAAAAATACTTTTTAAACAAAAATATTCCATTATTTCCCAAATATAATAACTTTGTAGAATGTTATATAAAAGCTTATCTTACCTGTAATCAATACATAGATATAATAGACAGTTTAAAGTTCAAAGGGAAATTTTCATCAAAATTAAATTTCATTGGAAGTCAAATTGCGTTAAGGAGTAAAAGGTAGCAGATTTCAGGGAAACGCTTTCATATTTTCAAATTTGTCGGATCATATCTTTGTTTTAAAAATATTTTTAAAAAATGAAGCAAACAAGTTGGCCGTTGGTAGGAAAATTTTTCATTTGAAAATATTTTACGATTTTATATACCAGACGATAGGTCATTTCAGCCCGAATCAGTGCAGCGGCCCGATGTAGAGAGAAGAATTTCTTAGGATTTAGAAGTGCCAGAACTATCATATGATTAAGGGTTTTCAACATCCTAGAAATAACCAATGACAGGGAGAATGTCTTTGTCTACTGATGATGAAAACAATTAATAAACTGTTAGAACTATATGGGTATTAAAAAGAATTTTAATACGATAAAGTATATTTAATTTTATATTAAAATTAAGCGCCATTTACCAACTCTAGGCAAAATAATAGTGTAATCACTTCTACATAAATCACTATTTATATTAACAGTGATCGTTGATGCCCCACATTTTAAACGTGGTTTTTTAGCACAGGTAGAAGAATACACGGGTAGAAGGTTCAGCTAATGTTAAGGAGATAACAAAGACACTGTCAGAAACATCACAAGTGCATTTCTGACATATAAAATAGGGTACGCCCTTTTCTTGAAAGACCCTCACTGAATTGCTTCGGAAATATTTAAATGGGCAGCTAGTGCGTGGTAAAATGTGATACGGGTGAAATTGCACCCCTTTCGACTCGAAGTCCGACGATTGATAAATATACGTTAATAGTTTACGTCAAAGCGGTGTATAAAGCGTAAGATTTGGTATTCTCAATAATTTTTTAAACTAGTGTGAGCAGCTTATGTGGTGGAAGGTATACTAGCTAACACTTGTAAGTCAGGCCTAGATAAAAAAGAATGCGTGTACTTATGTACGCGCGTAAGTTATACTTCTTTAGCATTATTAAAGATAGTTTTTGATTGCATGCAAATAATTAATTACAATTAAATAATCAAAGACTGGAAAAGGAGTCATTATAGTCAATAAAGTTCAGTTTACATTTGAAAATTAAATAAATAAATATTTATTATTATACTCTTACATTAAGTGTAACATAAATTATATTATTATTCGAATGTTGTTTTTAAATTATGTCCAATGCCGTAGCATCTTCCGTGGGCAACTTCATTCTGTTAATTTTGTGTCACGGTGCGAGCGCATCGTAAAATTTCACTTTCATCAATTTTTCATAACGTGCCTAAAGAAGTATAACTTCAAAAATGCCAATTTTCTCTTATTTTAAACAGAGCCATGTTACGTATTGATATTTCTGCGAAAAAACTAATACAATAAAATTCCAAATATACGATCTCGCAATTCAAACTAACATGACGTTTTCAAAGCTTCATCACAGTGCTTTTGGTACAAGAGTGCTTAATCAGATACATACAATAAATATTTAATGTCATAATACATTTTGCCAACTTGTAGGGTTTGTTTTATCCTTTGTATTGAGCCGAACCGTCGACAATACACACAAGACTCTTCACTACATATACACACTAAATCTACTTTTCACTACATTCAAATTAAATAGGGTAGGTCAGGTATTGTTTAAGCTCAAATAAGGAATTATGAATTTATGTAATGGTAATATACGCGACGTTATCCTTCACCGTACGAGAAATAATTCTTTGTAAACAGTTTGGGCACATTACATGCGACCTTAGAGTTATAAAATATCACTATCACTGCTGTTGTTTGTACAAAAGCCATTTTTACAAAGGCAAACCCTCCATTTTGTAACTATCATTAGAAAAAGCTTTGAGCATAGCAAAATCTATTATATTCGATAACAATATTTCTTATTTCTATTGAAAACAATTAAAGGTATCAAACGAAATAAAACTTTCTCAGAAGTATGTTAATATATAAAGCAAGAAAAGGAGTGTACGAGTAATATATGGTTCAATGAACCATTTGGTTCGACAAAGATTTACTTCGTATTTTTTACTTTTTTATGAGATAATTCTCTATCTCGCTGGAAATATAAATCATCCATCCCGAATTAATATTTAATATAATGAATGGATGAATCCATTCATCCTGAATCTAATAACGCTAAAGCGTATTAAACCGTTTATTTACTTATCATAAGTTATTAAAATTAAATCTATAAAACTAATAATAATATCTATCTATAATAATTCCTTAAAACTATTTCTATAGGTCTAACAGCCCGTTCCCACTAGTCGAAAGTCGCATAAGACTAAAAGTCGAATGCTCTGGTCACCATACACTTTATATGGAGCTGTTCACATTAGATGAGACGCGACTTTTAGTCGAATACGACTCAAAAAACCATCCGACGGGCCAGCGCCCGTCTTAAGACTAAAAGTCGCGTCGAATCATGCTCGCATAGGTGCCTGCTTGTTGCTGTTCACACTAGTCGTGCGTCTTTACGACTCGAGCGCGTTGTTACCTCTCTCCCCGCCCCGCTTCCTAGACACACATTCCTACACATTGCTTGCTCACTCCATTCGTGTTTTTTTGTTTGTTGTGTGAAAATGGAGAAAGAAATAAAAGCCGAAGAACTTATTCCATTAGTTGAGTCGATCTTTCTGTTAGGATTGGGTACATCCAGTATTTTCTTGGAATTGACATTTTTTTCAACTTTTTTAATTTTCTTCGTAAGTAGTAGAGCACAACATCGCGAATTCGCTACGTACTGAATGGCGCGAAACTACGATCTATACGACTCGCGACGCAGTGTGAACAGGGACATCAGACTTTCGACTTTTAGTCTTATGCGACTTTCGACTAGTGGGAACGGGCTGTAACCCGCTGCAAATCCGAATTATTTGACATCGGCCTACAGACGAAGGAGTTATGTTCGAATATAAGCAACCAAAAAAAAGTGTGTGCGTGTAACCTTAAATGAAAATGATTAAATATTAAATTTAATAATAAATATCATATTATAATTTAATTATAAATATGAAGGTTAGATCAGCACATGTCAATATTACCTTGTTATTGAATATTATAGAATGTCGCAATCGTCAGAAAATTTATTATTAATTAACTTATTTTAAAAGTAATAAATCAATAAGTGTATTTAGATTTTCAAAAAACTTTTCAATTTAAAATACGTTTAAGCTTCCGTCAGAAAAAAATCCTAGTTACTCCCAAGTCGCGCCTAAAGAAGTTTTACTTCTAAAAATCCTGAGAAGTTTTGCATCCCACAAACTCTTATTATTAGGGTTTAAAGTAATTATTTCACCGGTGTAAAACTAATGTTTTGGGAGAATATCATTTTCAAAATCTTCAATGATTCAATCCAGTAAAGGATCTGGGAAGTTTTGTAACTTCACATACATTTTGAAAGCCAAACAATTTTGTAAAAATCTTTTATTGAGCAATATTTCCATCGGACGAAGACATTTTTCTTCAGAAATTTTCTATGAAAACTCACGAAGTTAACGATGCAACATTACTTGAATGCCCAGGGATTTAGGTGGGTAAATTTGAAAATTTCACCCTGGTATAGTAATAACAATCTATATTACGAAAAATATTCTTTTATATAATCTATTTGTTCTAAATCAGTTTTTGGTTCTTGCTATAATTTTTTTTAAGCACTGGAGTTAGAATGTAGCAACACACTTGTACACAGTGAACAGACCAATAATCAAAAAGATGATTGTAGATCGTCCCAGAAAGCTCCGAAGCGTCAATTGCAATAGTCCTGGCATCAATATCGTGGACCGCTATGTATATTTCGAATCCTTAGATTAAAAAGGCTATGGCTAAAGATGCGATGACATGTATGAGCAACATGTAGAAGAAAAAGGAGAAATTAGAATCCTGTATGGAGTAGAAATGTGAACTATCCTAGCTCGAGGAAGGCAAAGGATTTGCCTTTGAGATGTGGTACTGGAGGCAAATTTATGGAGGCAGCGCGCGCTGTGCTTTTCGTTTCACAATGTGACGGTTTCAGTTCGATAGATTCACCGAATCACCGAATAATAATACGTTAAATTGTAAGCAGTACTTTGAGGTTTACAATCTTTCCACAGTTCACAAGAGATAGATTACAATCTAACGGTGTTTACAATTTTACGGTGACATATATACTAAGAGAGGCTCTGGACAGGAGGAAACAAATTCGCTTCTGATTTTTTCTTGCTGACCATACTCAGACATGAGCTACCGACCGAAGAGAGAGAGATGGAAAAACTTATTTTCCTTTGACTATGAACTAGTAGTAATAACTAATTTTACTCAGATTGTACACCCTACAAAAGTTGCAATTTGCAAGAAACTAAAGTCGAAAAGTCCTCTTTTAAACAATTGCGGCAATAAAGTCCCGAAATGTGATTTTTTTTCAAGTATCCCTGATCAGCCTTCTATGCCACTCACCTCGTCGATTTTGGTATTAGAAGAGTGCAATATCTTACTTTTCTTCAACAAACGAGCATGTGTTAGTTGCGCATATAATAAAAATCCATTGGTAACTGGAAACAAACACACGACCTTACGGTATAATCGCACACATAGCAACTAACATACCTACAGTGTAAATAAAGTTTAATAATAATACAGAGATTGTAAATTAATTTGACTAAATATTAACCGTCGTCAAAATATCAAGGAACACTGCACTTCGTTTATTTATAAATATTAATTGCATTTTTAATATCCTATGTATGACAGCATGAGCAACAAAGCTTTCAAAGCTATACTCAAAGAAAACCTCAATCTTTAGCCTCATACTAATGATATGCATGAAAAATGCAATTTTAAAGTTTAAAGAGGGATCTAATAACCTCGAGAAAGCTCTCCCGGTTTTAAAATCACGTTTATTAAAATAAACTATGATATTTACGTTATACTTTAGAGGCATTTCAAAAAGGCATACTATTTATCCTTAAAAATATTTTTATACAAACACAATCACATATATGACACAAAATTGCAAAGTAGCTTTATTTTCAGGAATATTGTGGCTTTTAACAATACTATACAAGTAGTGCTGTTAAAAGTATATTTGTTTCTAATTAACTAATTGTCATTATAATAAGGTTTCATTACAATATTTGTCATGCCCACTAAAATATTTAATGTTCTTAGATTACACAATTACACATATAAGGTACCAATAAACAGTCTGAGATACTTGTTTGAATGAATGAATGTCTTATCTGTTATTTAAAGTCTCACTCACTTCGTCAAAATATTTTATTTAGACAATAGACACTGATCATCTAAAAAAAAATACAGATATCAGAGGACAAGATCAAAAAAAAAATATTGGATGAAATACCTTTATTTTGATTAAGCGCTTGATTTTTTCGTGCGAAAATACTAGCCATACTACACAGTTGCTGGCAGCTCCGTCAGCGGTCAACATTTAGTGTAGTTAACAATATGAATACTATTGGACATCGAAGGCATGCCCTACCTCCTAAATACTTACCTTTCCAAGAACGTATTTTTATGATTTCAAAAAAATAATGTCCCATTTCCAATTTCTGACATATCCTGACACAATGTATTACCTACGTTCCACTTATCGTCGAGATGAAATATTTTTACCGTATCGACTCCCAGGCATGTGTCAATAAATATATCTGACCTCTCGTAAACCTACAACCAATTTATATTTTGATGTGCTTCATAGGAATGGTTGTATGTGCACGTCTTGCACACATTATGTATGGAATGGCATACCCAAAAGGTTTCCTACAAAATCGACTTTGAAACGTTAAACAGAATATTGATTTTACATCAGGCTCAAAACAGCTAGGTAATAAAAGATATAGTTTAATTCATTAATTAAGGGCACGATCGTATAAAGCCGGTTTTTTGTTTATTTTAGGTTAATTAAATTCTTGATATAATGGAAATTACTCCACAACCAAAGTAGTATACGAATTGAATTACTTGGATTATTAGACACGCCAATATATAATTTTTCACTGCCAATTAAACCCAAACAATAATAGTAGGTATAATATTTATTTCGTAACAATTATACAATTAAACATACTAAGTATTTTAGTAAAATCACCAACCAGGATTTCTAATGTTGCGATGCTTTTCTGGTGCGAGAAATCACAGATTGAAAATTATTACTGTCCCGAAATTTTTCGTAAAAACACTCACTGAAACGAAATACATTTAAGTGTCAACATACAAGTTTGGTCTGGTTTAAACAGAATTACCTTTTACTTGAAAATGTATTTATAGAACTCATTGCTAGCCAGTGGACTGTAAAGTAAATTTGTAGGAGAGATGTGTCCGGAGTCTGTGTTAAGGTTGATATTGGGACACTAAGCTGGGTTAATAAATTCAACTTTCTACATATCCCTTTAAGTATCCCTAGACTAAAGTTGTAACATAACATACGTCCTGAACAAATAACTATTGGATCAGTGGTGTGATTTTCTCATAGCTATCGGGTTTTCCTTTTAAGAAGAGAATCATAAAGTCATATACTTTATGTACACTTTATGTACTTAATATCATTTTAATTATATGTACTATATAATATGTGACCATGATATGTATATTATATTTAATATACTCGTGGAGATGATTTTTGAAAAAAAAGCATGTGCTAATTATTCGTATGTATATTGCTCAATACGAGTATTAATTGGTCTTATGTAGTTTTATAATATGGTAGGCATTCGTCTATAGTTTATGTGGTCGCATCATCCGGCTGATAAGAGCTCACGTACATACGGACTACACTCGTCTGAGTTGCAATACAGGTACACTTATGTCTCACACACTCGATCAAAAAAAAGACGATGGTGCGATTGAATGATTGATTGTTAACTACCTCACTTGTTTAGTTATTAAGATTTAATATCAACAATCGCCTGAAGTTTGGTTTTTAAAAGTATGTAATTTAATTAAGTATTTAATTTTTTTATTTTTTATTTTATTTTTATTTTAAGTATTAACATATTCATGATATGAAAGAGCGTTCATCCCTAACACAGGTTCTCGAACTTAAAAGGGATGTACTAAAATATAGAAGATTATTTTGTGAGACTATTGTTTGTTTTATATATATGACCACGATATTTTTTAACCAGTACAGTTAGTCTAACCCTAATCAAACAAATACGGCTCTCTGGCCTTCTTGGAGTTTCTTTGTTCACTTCATTTTAAAGGTTTTGGCGCCGGTCCAAAAATCCTTGTGTTATTTATAATTTAAAACAAAGTTGGTACAGTTTTTCTGTGGAATTGTATCACTAGTGCATAACTTTTAAACGCCTTCGAAAAATGTGATGTTGATTAAATAATACAAAAAAGCAAATATTAATATATTTGCCTTAAGTTAATAATATTATCTTACTAGTGTTAATGTTTGTTTACCATATGTTTTGGTTAATAGATAAAGGGTTAATGAATCTGCTGTCTTTTGTGCTGACAATATTATCTATATATATGAAAATGATATATATATATATATAGATATCCGTTGTCACGACATAACATGAAAACGGCTTGACCGATTTGTCTGATTCTTTTTTTAATAATATTCCTTGAAGTGCGAGGATGGTTCGGAGGTTCGGAGGTTCGGAGAGAAAAATGAAAAAAATTGAGTGAAAAAGTCTAAAAAAACACTTTTCTATATTCCCATACAAAATATTCGTAATAATACTTAAAAGTCAATTTGAACTTTAATACCATAGCATAAAGTTCAAATGTTAGTGGAGGGGTTCCGAGAAGGTAAATTTTAATTTTTTGACATAATGTATTTGTTGTCTTATCAACTTTCTTTTTTTTATCTTACTAGCTAGCCCGGTTTCCCAAATAGCAGAATAAGTATTTAAAAAAAATAAAGAATCGACTGTTAGGCGGTACGATGATCGCCAGGCCAGCTAGTATTTAATAATTTTCATTTTCTCTTTTATTATACGAAAGATACTTTGTCTGATCTTATACTTAATTATGTAGTTTAACAAATAATAACATATAATATATTGCGTACATTATATATATAAGCTTATTTTCTTTATTCATTATAACTTGAATATTTCTTATGAATTTATGAGTGAATATATTAGAAAGTAGTTATTAGTTGTTAGTAAAATGTTTATGTGTATGTGGTGTTCACACACATTCATGTGCAGTATCGTGTTTGGTGGTGACTTCATTCTTTTTTTATATCTATTATCACTGGAAAGGCGGGCATTTGTCCGGATTGGAGTCTGATATATGATCTGACAGCTAACTTTAAGCCTTTAGCATTAGCATTAAATTTTAACAAATGCATGGGAAACCCTTAACGGAAAACTTGTTACAGGTGATACCTAATGCTCCCAGAGGTAAGGACTACGCTATAAGCCTTCGCCCCGACTACCATCGTGCTATTTTCGACACGATCATTTTCTATGGCTGGACTGACGTTATCTATATCTACGATTCTCATGATGGTAAGTTTTTTCAAAGTCCGTTAGGGTACAGCACTGCGATTCTGTAACACACTTTTCGAACTCACACAGCGGTTTTCGCATCGGCGGTCGCTCTCAAATCAGTCGTGAAGCAGTCACACCTTTTCAGCATCACCTTTTTCATTTTTAAATATAAAATGTTACTTTATTATCACCATATGAATTACGAGGTCATCAAAATTATTTTTCACAAAATCTGTTTGACTTCACTTTAGTTACTAGTTACATATAAAATTGCTAGCTGACCCGGCAAACGTTGTTTTGCCATGTATATTATTTATAAAAACTTTTTTTTATTCAATAAAAATAACTATCTACTATAATAAAATAGGGGTTGATCGTAAAGGGGTGCAAATTAAGTGTTGATTAGAATGCTGTTTTATAAAAAAATAAAAACAACAAATGTTGTCTAAAAAATAAAAAAATAAATTTAGGAGTGGGACTACCCTTAACATTTAGGGGATGAAACATAGATATCGTCTGATTAGCAGACCTAACCGATATGCACACAAAATTCTGAAAATCGGTTGAACCATTTCGGATGAGTTTACTTACATTACGTGACACGAGACTTTTATATATTAGAAAAAACGTAAATATGTGTATGTATATCCGTCATCCCACCATTTTACAGGCTATAATCATAGAAAATAGTCTTAAGAGTTTCATTGTGGCTTTGAGTTGTCAAGAAAGACTAACAATGGTTATCTGAAGTCCCTTAGAAGAACAGACCCTAAGACCATATGGTCCATGAAAATGACCGTAAAATTAAAGTGTTTTATGATAGTGACATATTTTCTAAAAAAAATATTTTTATAATATGGCGCATATTAGCGTAAAAATTATCCTAACTAACGCAGCTAGTTATGTAATATAATAATTAATTATATTAGGTAGGTCAGTGACTAATCTGATACAACGTACGTATACGTTGCTTACATACCAAAAATACTCTAATGTGAAAGTGCTATAAACAACTTTTAGTTGCTTCATTTATAATATTCCGTATACATTATACTATAATTATCCAAACATGCTTTCTATACAAACGATGCTCAATAGGAATTCGTGTTGTTCAATAGTATCGAAATCATTATGTTGCTTATTGACCAGAAAATTTAACATTTAGCATTCCCGATGGATATGCATTCAGAATAACGAATAAATAATATTACTAGAAATTTAATTATAAATTAAATATCATTGCAGCGTAATAAAGCTCAGTATAAATCGTCATATGATATTAGAATAATGTGATACCGTGAGGCATACATGTTTCCTGGGCAGTGCTTGCAGCAAAGGCACATTTGGTCTGATACTTCAAAATAGGGTGATAGTTCAATGATCATCTTATATTGACGAGCGCACGTCAGATTATAAGTCACTGACCTGTCACAGTAACCCTGTGTACTACTCGTACATATTATAAAATAGTCTGGCTAATGAAAGAAGATAATTGAATTATTTGAAGGCTTTCGGATGGCAACACAGAATGTCATTGAATTTCTTAGGCTAGTATGATTTATTGTCTTGATACTTCATGCAATTACTCATTTTTATTTCTATTATATATTTTTCCGAATAGTTAACAGGTATAATAGCCTAAACTTTGTTTTATTTGATAGAATATTTCGTTTCCTTCGCAGGATTTGATTATTCCGAATAAAGTTGTGTTTTATACTTAATATAGTTTTAGTTTTCCATGCAATTTAAGTATCAATAAAAAAAGACTAAATACGTATAGTATTTAATTTCATAGAAATACAGTTACTATCAATGTAAAAAATAATAAAATAAAATCAAGTTAGTATGTCAAACTATATCAAACTTTTAGGGATACCATACTATTTTTTTTTAATTTGCCGCGCTTTTTCGTTATCTTCTTTCATCAGCCAGAATCCAGTCGTGAAGTGTGGAGACTTCAAATTATAGGCTGGTCAGTTCAGAAAATTTATGCAGTTATAAACTAAACTACCCTTCACGATGAACTCATCCTTTTCTGGACTAATATTTGTTCTATAAATATACAGGTATATAACACTTTTTTAGAAACTGCTTACTGGCTTGAGTTATGTGATCATTACGTTGGTTTGCATTTAATGTATAGAGTTGTTTTTCATGCATTTTTATTTTTAACAATATTTAAACTTTGTAACACCAATTTAATCACCTTAACATTAAAGCCACAAATAAAGAAAAACATCGAATGGCTCTAACAGCTTTTATGGATTATGCGCTCTTTGTCTGTTCCATTTTTTTTTTATGGAATCTCGCTGTTGGCCTTAAGGGCCTTTACAGCTCAGCTCGGGCTGTTTTGGCGAGCGTAGCTCGGCCAGAATGGGCGGTTTTTCCCGCGACTAGCGCAAGGGCGTCTCCTGTGAGACTCGAACCTCGGCTTGGGCCGTCGCGGGGTGGTCAATCGCCTGAAGGGCAGCCCTGGGATTCTGTAACTCACTTTTCGAACTCACACAGCGGTTTTCGCATCGGCGGTCGCTCTCAAATCAGTCGTGAAGCAGTCATTTTATGATTTGGCATTCTAATAAACAATAAACCACAAGCGGGAACCTTTTCAGAATGCCAAATCATAAAATGACTGCTTCACAACTGATTTGACAGCGATCGCCGATGCGAAAACCGCTGTGTGAGTTTGAAAAGTGAGTTACAGAATCGCAGGGCAGAACGGAAGCTCACTGGAGTGAGCGAAGTACGAAGTAGGCCTTCCCCGGTGAAGGCGGTTTTTTAACCCTAATCTGTGTTGTGGATTCCATTTTTTTTTAAGAATTATAATATCCAGGTGAAGTCTGTGCCTGATCCACGGGTTTGGAAGTTATCCTCCACTGTAAAACCATATGTTAATCGGGCATAGAAAGCAACAACTATTTCTGGATAGTGGAAATACGAACACAGGGCCTTAAAGTATAAAATCGCATACGTAGCTTATAAATTTTCTCTTTTTAATGAAATACAATATAAGTCTTTATTTATTTAAAACGTTTTTTGAAGTTATACTTCTTTAGGCGCTTTATGAAAAATTTATGAGAGTGAAATTTTACGATGCGCGCGCACCGTGACAAAATTATCAGTATGGGCGAAGAGCGTGCGCGAGCGAGATGGGAATAAGACAATCTACAAGTTAAAAAAGAAATAGAATATGCGTGACGTTAGCAGCTATGCCAAGAATTTTCTATGACCATAATGACATTTGTAGTAACCTTTTAAGCAAATAAAGGAGTTTTAATTATTTTTTCAAAGAAATTTAGCAATGCTTATTCACAAAGACCTATTGTTACTTAGTTAAAAGGTTATGAAACATACCTAGTTATTAAATTGAATTAATAATATAATAAAATAATAAATAATTACTATTATTAATATTAATTAATAATTGAATAATTTACTAAATATTAAATAATGTTTAATTATTAACGCTAAATATTGATTATTAATTATTTAATATTTAAAAAAAATAAAGAAAGCCAAAGAACTATAACTTCTTACGCGCGTACATAAGTATACGCACAATTTTTTTTATAACGAGCGGAGTACAATTAAGAGATTGATTTGATCTAACAAACTATTCGTTAATGACCTATAATATTTAATAACTTAAACATTTATCGATATAATAGATAGAAATGAATAAAAAATAATTGTCATCTTAATACTGCGCAGAAAAACGCTTTTAGTTGCTAGTTCTAAAATAGGGGACTTAAAACGCTCTGATGTCGTATTAAATGAAAGTAAATGAATCGCAAAGGTTATTCAAGGTCAAATTAGAATCCTAACTGAAATTGCCGACACCTGCGATGACAAAGAAATTTTCTTTTTACAATTATTGGTAAGTAGAGTTTCTGTGTACTGTAGATATAAACTAGCTATAGAAGAGTTATTGTTCAAGAAATTCGGTAGGCCAAAAGTTTTCATTTTATAAGCCTTTACTGTTGTACCTACTGTTTTGGCATCTTTGATAGCACTTAGTATGTAATACATTTAGTTCACTTATTGACAACTGACATACATACGTGCACTCAATGCCAGACTTTCGAGAGCTCATTTTTAGCAGAATTGATTACTTTCAATTCTTATTGATCGGTCCCGTGCCAATCCAGTCGAAAAATGTTTCAATTCGTTAGGTACAGGAGGCTGAGGATAATTTTTAAATTGTTTAAATTACGCTTAAGTTATTTTTTTTATTAGTATTAAAATGTTATAAAGCTTTGATTTATACGGATTGTATAAATAAACTCGCAACTTCATTAACAAAGCCTATAAAACATAAAATGGCAGTATTCTAAAACGGTATTGGAAATCGTTATTGAAGTGACAAATAAATTGTTTTCAACGTTTAAAGAAAATAGAATTTTCTTTCGAACTGTGAATAATTAGCAATTGGGCAAATTGAAAAATTCTAATCGATGATTACAAACGCTTGAGTCTTTGTTTCGGGCGTAATACGAATCAAAGAATCAAGTCGAATTAGTGAATAAAATAGCCCTTTGGCCTTATTATTCGCATGTATAAATCAAACGCTATTGAAGTAATTGACGTCTTAAACATTTGTGCATAATATCGATATCGAAATATGTTTTACTGTGTTTATATAATAAACTAGCAGACCAGACAAGCGTTGCTGTGGCTAAGGTATTTGTTATATCACATAGTGGTAAACTATTCAAGGGAAACGGTAGGAGAGCATCAGTCATGGGGACCACCATGCTTTCTTGGTGGTTATGCCATTAAATTGTAGCTTATGTGAAACGTTGGTACTCTCAACACAGCGGCATCTGTTAGAATTGTGACTATCAAATAATAAACAAATATTTTGCAATAAAATAATATTTCAGGTATAAATTGAGATGTAAGCTATCCTATCTTTTAAGTTGGATCAAACCGCACATGGTGTGCAAATTTGATTGAAATCGGTTCAGTAATTTAGGAGTCCATAGCGGACAAACAACGTGACACGTAATTTATATATATTTAGATAATAACTAATGAGAATATCAATTTTGATTTTTACTGCGTCCAGGTGCGGCGTTCCTACGCGCGAATGTGTTGAGACGGATTTGAAGAACATGGTTCTTCAAGAAAACAGCGTATCAATTCTTAAAAAGCCGGCAACACACTTGTGAGTTGGTGAGTTGCTGGCCATCAACCGTTTGTAAAAATATGGTGCAGAAAAACGTTTTTAGCGCTTCCAAGTAGGTTTTGTATGTAAGCAACGGGTGTTTGGTTAGGTTTTATTAAATGCTTACAGGGGCCGTTGATCTAATAACATTAAAGGCAACTACGTTCGAAGACTAGGACTTTTAATTAAAAGAGCATAAATTAACATCTTTTATTTTGCTCATCTAATCAGTCAAACGGACAAAAATGGACGCAGCATTATCTATAAAAAGTTTATTTTTGTTAAGAAAATTATCTGAAGTCGGAGGTCCAACGGAATTCCTGTCGCTCCCGGACGTGATTCCAAAGGCATGATTACTTCACATTGTGCCTTCAATAGAGCTACAGAAGTCTTGAAGCAAATCGGCGAATTCGAGATAATTCTGCCGTTTGCAGCGCTCATACGCGACTGCGGTACATTAGTAGCAAGACGTGTACTGAAAAGTATTTTTTGAACGCCCATCTTCGCTGAGAGCCGTTGAAATTAATTCCCGGACAGTACAAAAATTTACTGTAATTTTTGCCATGATTTTTGTAATTACAAAAATAAAAAACATCGACTTGGCTTCATAAGACAAGTTCTTTGCAGGGAGCTTTTGTATTTGTTGTAATTCTTGCGAAAATCAAGCTTTTTTAATACTTTAAATTGTACAAAAATAAAACTTTGAATTGCTCTGTCGGCAAACAATTTTTTCAAAGCATACAATATAATGATAATAAAAATAATGTAAATCATTTATTAGTTAGTTCGGTAAATTTAACATTTATGTAATCGATTACATAATCTTTACTTGACTTATATATAACTAGCCGTTTACCCGCGTTAATTGGGTCTTATATTCGATAAAGGGACAACCACAAATTACGTTTCAATTCCTGAGATTACCGCGTACAAACAAACTCTTTAGCTTTGTACAATTAGTACAGTCACAATTATTATTATATAAAAAATAAGTCAGTGGCGCTACAACCTCTTTAGTTCTTGGCCTCAGATTTCTGAATCTGTTTCATGATCATTTTTAAATCTAATGGACAAGTAGGTGATCAGCCTCCAGTGCCTGACACACGCCGTCGACTTTTGGGTCTTAGACATGTCGGTTTCCTCACGATGTTTTCCTTCACTGTTCGAGCAAATGTTAAATGCACACAGAAAGAAAGTCCATTGGTGCAGAGCCAGATCGAACCTACGACCTCAGGTATAAGAGTCGCACGCTGAAGCCACTAGGCCAACACTGCTCTATTATTATTATATATAATTGTATTTAAGTAACTTTAGCTTTTCTCATTGCATAATACGCAGCCGATATACTTTTATTCGACAATGCAATCGAAACCATCTGGTTTTCGCATCGACAAAATTTTCATAAACGACAATTTCGGTTTTCAAATTTAATTAAAAACTATAGACGGGATAAAACGGGCGGCTTATAGCACTATTTCACACTTATTCAATTTGAGCACTGAAATAGCTAACTGTTTATAGGCTAAACGTTTTCATAAGCTAAAAAACTAAATGTATGGATTGTTAGCTTAGTGGTTAAGGTCACTTAAATACGTTTAGGAAAATATAATAAGGTAATGTTTTACACCCAAATTTCGGTGTCAGGCACAGCTGCTTACTTAGAATAACAACTTACTTGCCTAAACTTACGTTGGTTATACATCACTTATAACAGATGTTGAAATGTGACAAAAAGTTTGTAGCAGTATATTATCGAACAGCATCATTACGATTATCAAGACTGGTTTCAATGATGATATGGGTTTGGGTAAGTTGAACCCAAAATCTCAACGGAATGAAATAGTATGGCTATGAAAATAAATTTCACGATTAGACACATTAAATTTAAAACTTACCATTATTCAATAGAGAATACCGTAAAATTGAATTTTGGGAATTAAATCGCTTTGAAAACATATCAACCGCGACTTAGTTATTAATTAGACAATTCCTATTGAAGTTAAGGGGATTTAAAATGTTAGCTTTAAAAGGACTATAGACAAATTAAATGGTACCTAGTTATGAGGTGGAAGCTGACTTTCAAGATTTTATTTAAAATTATTAAAAACACAAGAAAGATAGTCGGGGTACAGAAGGTAGGTAGTTTAGAATAGGTAGTGAACAAGGCGGCGTTGATTGAAAGTTTATTTGTATAAATAATAGTCATTAAATTCTAAAAGGCTATATAATAAGTAATAATTTTTATTACTACAATAATATAGTCTAGAATACACCCTTTTTTTTTAAATTAATATATTTAGCGTATTACCGGATTACCTTGAAAGAAAGAAATGTAAATATTAAGAACCGCCACAGAAACAAATTTTTGTAAATATTTTAATATGAATTTTACGTGTCCCTTATATATCATCACAAAAGCTACGTGTTACAGAATCTGTTAACAAATAACAATTTAATTTAAACATTAAGAGAAATGTCTTAATTGCTTACAATCGACTGCATGTATAATACAATGTTAACATCCTAATGAACTCCAAAAATGGGCGGCAGTTTCGTTTGCGTAGGAGTAAATAAAATGAAGTCTAAATAGCAATAACGATTTCAATATTAAGTTTTGTTGCTCACGATAACAAGTTTGCGACATCAAATTCAATATAATTGCATACAAAAGCTTCGGGTCGGTATTGATTATTGGGAGTTACAGAGTACCAGCGCTGGGGCTCACTTACCTGTGACTCCAATAGATATATAGACGTCTGCAAAGTATATCTCTAATAAGTAAATATTGTACTGCCGTAAATAAAGTAGTATAAGAACAATAGTACAACAATTATTTCTATACTACTCCACGTAACACACATTCACGAAAGTTGTTAAGTTCCCGAGTTCCATCTACGTACTCATAGTAAAAGACAATTGCTAAATCAAGTATCTTAAAACTATGCTTCTTGGCATCCACTTGAAGCGGAATTACAAAAAATCAACAAGTCAAACATTGAAGCGACTTAAAAGTAAAACTTTCGGTATCTTCGTGTTTTTACCGGACGGCAGGGTTGAATTTATAGTTGGAAGTCGGGTAATTATCGGGCAGAAGTGGCCTTCCGCCCTGAAATTAATTTGCAAATAAAATAAGCGGATTAGTCGATTTTTTTTTATAGAACAGGGGGCAAACGGGAAGGAGGCTCACCTGATGTTAAGTGATACCGCCGCCCATGGCTCGCGAGTGCGTTGCCGGCCTTTCAAGAATTGGTACGCTCTTTCCTTGAAGGACCCTAATTCGAATCAGTTCGGAAATACTTCAATGGGCAGCTGGTTCCACAAAGTGGTGGTGCTCGGCAAAAACTGTCTTGAAAAAATTTTTCCAATCAACTATGAAATATTTTGAAACCAAATGAATTCTAAAAAATATTAAAGGAAATTAAATTATTTAATAGTACAGTAATAACAAGTCGGAATTTGAAAGGTTTTTTGCCGAATTGTATGTTTTGGGGCTCCATTTTTGTAAAGAAATCCGGCCCTGCGGACCGGACTCTCAAAGATAAAGAAAAGTTCGATTCGAATTTGGCAAATGTAGATAAAGTTAGTGTTAGTGGACTTACATTGAGAATTGCAAACGTCCGATTTCGCCGGGTTTAATCTATTACAAAGCCGGTCAAAATGAAAAACAGCGAACGCCTTTCCGTATAAATTAGCTTGAAACATGCTAAACGCTATACAGATTGATTTTTTAAATTTCAATTCCTCTGTAGAAATCGGTTCCCTGCTTGTTCCCATAATGCATATGTTCCATCGGAGAATGAGTGTGGGATTAGAGAGCGCACGAGTGTCTATATCTCAGTTAGTCAATGTCATTATTTGCCGTGGCGAGGTCGGACTGAAAATATTATGAAACTGCGTACAATAAAAAGTTGAGTATTGAGTTAGAGAGAGCATTTGTTTTTAATGACAGACCAATTTTAAATAATTTTACGTTTAATTTGCAAGTAATAATATCGTTTATTTATTATCTATTATTATGTTCTATTTAAAAAGTAGAAAATACATGATAAAAAATATTTGACTATATAGACAACCAATATTTATCATTGAAAAAATATTTATAAATCTACTATATAATTCACTTCTTCCGAGTCAAAACATACACGAAGCCTTCAATCACCATTATTTTCTAATACTATTACTAATATTAACTGGTATATTGAATATATCTATTCTACCTATGTCAATATAATACAAGAAATACCAATGTTCTAGAATGTGCTAATGTTCTACATTGAGCACACGCAGAATGCCGTCGACATGCAATTGACCATGCTTCCATTGCACAAGCTTGTGTCAATCAGGTTATCCTTTCGAGGCTTTCAAAGATGTCTTCAGAATATTGAGCATTTGCTATGTGGTTAGGGCTTGAACCGACCACCGTATTATTACTGAGTATTGATATTTCGGATATTCTTTTAGAAATTCAGAAAATATAGAGGACGTATATAAAGCAGTGTGATTTTAATTAAACACTTCTACATGCAAGTACGTAATAAGCCCGTTCGAAAAGCTTTCACTGGCAAAACGACATTAAAAACTTAGCCACAGTAGCGAAAATTATATATAAAACGGCTGACCCGGCAAACGTTATTTTCCCAGTACTAATAATTACAATGCACTAATATCACTATTAAATCATACAAAAAAACATCACTAAAATGGATCAAGCACTTCGGATGAGTTAAGTACCGACACTGTGACAATTTTTATAAATTATATCAAAATATATTATTTATTAATATAGGTAACACAATGTCCACAATGTCAGTAAAAAATAATTCCTCTGAATTAAGCTCTCGAATCAAGGGCGTAGAACGGACTAGGGGAACTGGCAATAAACTCTCCGTCGCTGCCAAAATGTTTTCACTAAACGTTTATATGCAACCATTACATCATGCTGCTATTCTTAAACCAATTGAACAAACGTTTAACTTCTATCAGCAATAGGTGGAAATAGGAAAATGCACATTTATTGCCGTATAATTATCTATCAACATCAAAAAAAATTTATGATGATGCCATCGCAAATAGACCAACACATAGTCTGTCCCGCCATTCAAGCTAAAAAAGGTTATTTACAAAAAATTCAATGTTATACAGGTAACAGGCCCCATGTTGTACAATAAACAGAATAAAATTCTGAATATTTATCCCGTTAATATCTATGAATGTAAAATAAAAATGGTTGAATGGCTAAAAACTCAGAAATATAATGAAATGGAAAACTTGTTTGCTAAT
The DNA here is from genome assembly GCA_963693345.1 of Pieris melete. Lineage (NCBI taxonomy): Eukaryota > Metazoa > Arthropoda > Insecta > Lepidoptera > Pieridae > Pieris > Pieris melete. The sequence goes on from CAVNZK010000080.1 coordinate 492,013, forward strand.
GTAAAAAAATAAATTTTCCTATTTAAAATATCATCAGTCCTAAGAGTGTTCAGAATTGTAATTCAAACATAGAATCTTAATACTAAATATTAGTTTCCGTAATTATATAAATTATAACGACAATAAATTCATATCTCAAATTCAAGTTTCCCATCCACAAGATTTAAAAATCTTTGTCGAAGTTCACATTTACTACGGTCTAACCAATTGCAACAACTTTTTTTAGATTCTACCCTTATTTAGTTTTATAAACAATAAAAATATAACCCGAATAAATATCTAATGACAAACAACTTAACCAATTTGTTAAAGACACTGGAAGGAAATAGCGTTTAAGATACAGGCTATGCCTAGTTTAAACGCTAGTGCACATATAATTATTTTTTGTACGAGGTGAACCAAAATTAATAGTGAGAACACAACGATGCATATACACGCGTTGCATATTGTATGTTTTTAACATTCAGAATGTAAGTACAAAATGTAATTGTTTTTTTCGTCAAATAAAGTAATTTTTATTTTTTTATTTATTATTTATATAATAATAATATATATAATACATGACCAACAATATCACAAAATACAATCCCTTCAATAAAGTATTTAAAAACAATATGCACAAACTAACCACATACAAACAAAACGAGGCTTGTACTAATCATTTTTTGGTCGTTTTTTTCAAAATATTCGTAAAGGCAAAGCATTCCACAACTGAACGGCAGTGACAATAAAGGACGAATGGATGAAACTTCTATTAGAAAAAGTATTTTATTTCATATATATGTATTGTGCATCTTGTCGCCCCATTATTTCATTTTTTTGAAGAGTGTTAAAACAAAAGAATCGATTTTGAATTAGAGCCCCATTGTCAAGCGCAAGATGTTCAAATGTAGCGATTACACCTTCATTACCCTTACGTCAACCCTCATCTCAACGCGTCTCGGTTCAATCTCGGCGCGGATATTACCGAAATTATGGCAAAAGCTTCTAGGAAAACGCATAATGAGTCTATGATGAATGGCTTGAAGTGCAAATAATTTAAAAGTATCCTATTTATGAAAAATTTACTTAAAATCAAGGTCCTTGTGGACCTATTCTGGTTGTAAAGTTAGCGATATTGTCTTTTTGGATTGAACCACTTCGTAATAGAAATTTGATTTTAATAGGGGTTTAACCTGACGATGTTGGCCTAGTGGCTTCAGCGTGCGACTCTCATCCCTGAGGTCGTAGGTTCGATCTCAGGCTGTGCACCAATGGACTTTCTTTCTATTTGCGCATTTAGCTTGCCTTAGAGCCAAAAACTTGGCGTGCGTCAGGCACAGAATCCTGATCACTTACTTGCCTATTAGATTACCAAATGATCATGAAACAGATACAGAAATCTGAGACCCGGTTTTTTTTAACCTAAGGAATGTTTTTGTGTATTTTAATTTCCGATAACCAGTAGTAGTAATAACTTGGTCCTGGCCAAATTTCTGTATCTTTTTTTTTAATGCCAGCTAAAACCAGGATTTTATGCCTGATACCATCGACTTTTTGGGTATAAGACAGGCCAAGATTTCATCAAGATGTTTTCTTTTCAAACAACAACCTAAGACCCTAAGACGAAGGTCGCACGCTCAAGCCAACACTGCACCAATTAATATAATGAGCAAGAGTCTATTCTTCTCTATATCCCGGAATAACATCGTAAGAGAACCACGATGATAGTCTCTAAGTCTCTTTGATTTAGTTTTAATTTGTTTTTTATACGATAGGGGGCCAACGAGCCTACGGGGCGGCCAAAATGGGCAGTTGATTGAGTTGTAAACTCAAACTCAAACTCAAAATATCTTTATTCAAGTGGGTAACTAAGTACACTTTTGAATCGTCAAGTTAAATTAATCGTAAATTTACATTTACTACCAGTTCGCAAGTCAAGGGCGTAGAGCGGGTAAGAAGAACTGGCAAGAAACTTTCCGCCACTCTTTTTAATCGCCAGGTATTGTCATACAAATTGTTTGAACTGGAGCAATTCAATCCCAAGGATTAGGATCATTTAAGTAGTCCTCAAATGTATAAAAAGCTTTGTTGATTAGTTTTCGATTAACGAGGACTTTGAATTTATTTAGTGATAATACTCTAATTTCACTTGGGAGTTTGTTGTAATTACGGATATTGAGATAATTATAGTAAAAAGGCATATGGCATAACCATTACCAGTTTTCAGAGTAGCTGGTATGTCTCAGAGCCCAAAATAAAGAAATAAACAATGAAACGCATGCAGTTATCTGAGACTAATTCACTGGCACTGGATTCTTATCTGCGTTTTAAATAAAATTGTTCATAGCTTGCTTTTATTGTTTTGCCACGTTGCGTACAGGTTTTGTTAACTTAATAATACAATTTGTTCTTTCACAACATCAATTGCACAATGGACTCACGCTAGAATTTCTATTCAAATCCGAAATATGATATTCACAATGCATTTGAAAAATATAGATCAAAGGATAGCGACGATATTGGCGTTTCTATTATAGGCAATATTCGGTTTAATATATAGAGAAAAAAAGTTACAGCTTATATCGATTGAAACTGGAATTCTAAGTCACACAGCTTAAGAAATGAATACGTCACATAAGGCGTTTTACATACTTAATTGTAGCGTCAAGCGTCCAAATTGAAGCTACATTAGCTGTGCTTATGCTTAACTTAAGACCTCGTGTGCTGCAAAATTAATAAAGGCGATTTGGAGAACTTTTGGGCGTAAGTAATTTCGATATATACGTAGGTTTCGTTGTAAGAAGGTCCATGGTCATTGTCATCACGAAATATTATTATTGTATTTAGAAAATCGCCTCCAGCTTGATGGTTAACCCAAATGGTGCCATTCGATTCCGGGGATAAATTATTTTTTAACTTGGACATAGAATCCTTGACACCTTAAAAACTAATGATAGATGTAGAAATGTGTAGGTTTTTCTTGTTACTCGATATCCTATCTTTCTTGAGTACCATTTTTTTTTAAGTTATACTTCTATAGGCGCGTTATGAAAAATTGATGAGAGTGAAATTTTACGATGCGCACCGTGACATAAAATTAACAGAATGAAGTTGCCCACGGAAGATGCTACGGCATTGGACATAATTTAAAACAACATTCGAATAATAATAGAATTTATGTTTCACTTAATGTAAGAGAATAATATTAAATATTTATTTATTTAATTTTTCAAATGTAGACTGAACTTTATTGTATATAATGACTCCTTTAATGAATGCCAAAGAAGTATAACTTCTTACGCGCGTACATAAGTACACGCACCCTTTTTTTATGGAAACTTTAAAAGGTCACCATTGAAGTTATAATGTTTAATATGCACGATTGATTTTTAAGCCATTTAAATTCCGATTTCCATAATCCCTACTTAAATAATTTTCGGAGAATAATTCATAACAATTGACTGATAACCGCAACGTTAAATAAAATTAAATTTTAACGGGCGTATATTATCGACGCTGCTTTTTAATTACATTCACTTCGGTTTTCATTTGATCGACACATTACAAATAGTGGAAATTATATTAATTAATAAACAAATTCATAAGGGGTAAGGTGTTAATAAAGTGAGCGTTCCGTGGCTTGTGGGTTTTGAAGGCAAATCGTATTCGTATGTAATAAAGTGTATATTTCTTAAAATTAAAAATAAAAATAATTCAATAAAAGAAATACTTATAACCGCTTTACAGATGAGATGTGATATACAGGCCATACACAGACATCTTCTAGCCGCTTCCATTCTTTTATGTCTCTGGTTTTCCTCATGTAATGAATGCCTATAAATTTTATATAATAATCACACAATAAATTGTACGACTCCCATAGTACACAGATAAATGGTGGACTTTAACTAGATGGAAAAGACCAAGAGGAAGAACGAGAAAGGGCGCTCAAAAAAAAGTTGGTTAGAGTGGTAGTGTGGATATAGAAGCGTCAGCAGGAAGCGAATGGAGAAAGATAGCCATGAATGTTTGTGAAAAAGCTGGAAGAGACCCCGTGAAGGGTTTTCTATCAATGGTACTGAAGGATGTTAAGATATCGAGTAACAAAAAAAAGCAATATAACAACAATAACAAAACAAAACTGTAAATTTATCATATGTAAAGATTTGATATAAACGGGCTTTATAATATATTGTACAATAAATTGTAATTATTTATTATATATTGTACAAAATCCAGTATAACACTAACTAGTAATACATAATATGCATTATTTGCCAACGTGGTTAATAAGTAATATAAGATTTTTTTAAATATATTTATTATTTAGCTTATTTATGTCCGGGTAGTCAGGACGTAGTGCTTTTCATATCAAAAGCGCCCATTTACTATTTTATTTATTTTTGCCGCCGGAGGAATGAAAAAATCAGTTGTATAAACTAATTAATTAAAATAAAACTTATAATTTAATAATAAAAAAGCTCAATATTGCGCACTTCTATTATACGTCTATTATCTAAATTCTAATGAATATATACAGTCGACTCTCGATAAATTGACACTCGTTAATTTGAATCTCTCGATAATTTGAATTCGGATCTCGGTCCCTTGAAAAATACTCGATAAATTGAATAAAATCAATGATAATTGGTCCCTTCGGTAATTTGAAGTTGAAAAAGTATATCTTGCTCGCCAACATGCGATAATTTGAAATCCGGTCTCCCCTACTCTCTATAATTTGAAGCGTTTATCATGCACATACCTGTCGTTTGTTTAAATTCATGCACAGACTTGTCTATTGTTTACATAAATGAGTCACTCACTCAAAAAAAGATTACAGACTTCTTTTCGAAATAAAAATTTGTGAATAATTGTTAATACATAATAAGAATATAGAAATAATAAGTAACAAATTTTTATCAAATTCTTATTTCCTTCAGTCGCCCCTCCCCCTCGTGGTTATTCAAACACTTGTTAAATTGAACTCTTGATAATTTGAAATTTATTTCTGGTCCCTTGAGTTTCAAATTATCGAGAGTCGACTGTACTAAAGTGACCCTCGGTCTTCATTACGCCGAGTATACATAATCTGACACCTTTGAACCACTGATACTTAGTATATATAGAGCTATACATAACTGCTGTTTCGTGATATTGTTTGTGATGTAAAGTGTTTACGAGTTATACAAATTATTTGTGACACATTGTGTCTACTACGTCATGCTCGATAAGCTTATCGCCGTAAAACACTGTAGAGAATATGAAACTATGTTGGTTTATTTTAATACACAACATATCTTAGATATAATAAAACCCTGACATATGTTACAACTACGGTAAACGTAACATTAAATAATTATTAATATTTTAAAAGTATTTAAATAGAATTTAAAAAAAAGAATTTGAATTTGAACGTTCAGATTTTTATTAGTTTACACAACGGTATTGTTCCTTACACAGTATTAACGCAAAGCTTTCACCAATTTCACTAACGATATGTACAAAACAAACAAACCTATACATACGAGTACCTATGTTCCATTTCTACGTTTTTCAATGTAGGTACACTATTTTCGTAATCAAAACAGCAACCGATCCTAACCACACACTAATTAATAATAATTACTTTTAACTGTCAATTAATTACCTCAATCGCAATTCAATTAATGATTTACATGCAATTTGTTTGTGAATTATGAAATATGCTTTTCTGTATCGAGACAATTGTATCCATTTACATCCAGTATCCTATGATACATAGATTCCCCACTCCAGTCCCCGTTAGCTTTGTGACTCTAATTGTGTATCTGTCTTTGAAACGCGACACCATATCCTACGCCTGTAATTACTGACCAACTAACGTAATTACACCATAGTGATACCGTTGATAGGTTAGTAATAAACTTGCAACTATAATAAAATAGTATTTAAGAAACTTATTTAGATTAAGGCAATTTAAAAACATGGCTTCTTCTGGCATGCCCCGTTGCGTGTTAAATGCTAAAACAGGAAGATACTAATAATAAAACATTTTAATGTTAACTACCTTATTGTGATAATAATTTATGTAAAATGGAAACGTTATCTAATTATGACTTTATTTTGTTCCTGAACTAGTTCGAATCATATGTTAAGGGCTACATCGCACGCTCAATGCTCTGTGCTAAGTGAAACGAAAATCTTAATATACTCATTAGTAAGTCTGTCAGCTAGAGGGCAAGTCACTGAAGAACTTACGCTTGTGTCGTCTTAACAACAACTAGTCAGAAGTTCAAAGCATTATTACTCCGTTATTACTCATAAGTTGCTTTAATGCAAACCTCTTAGTAATTTCTTATATTAGGTCCTTACATATGAAATTGGCGTATTTTGTACTGGCCACTTTAATCACGATGTTCTCCTCTTTTGTAAGGAATTTCAATTTCAAATTTGTACAGCTATTTACTAATGTATTTGTGCATCGATGACCGTCATTCATTTGCTTTTTCTATTGTTTTTTCTGTTTGCGTCACTCATTTTACAAAATGGAAAACTTAAAAATAAAAAAACTTGTATTCACCAGTGATATAATTTAATACAATTCCGAGTCATTCCATCATTAGCAACACATTTTTAATATTTGGATTATAATTTCCGGTCTGCTATATCAGTGGTCCTTGATGGTGGCAAGCAAATGCCAGCAAAAACTGTCAGGACAAATTAATTTTAAACTATTACTACAAAAAAATATATTAATATATTATTTCACATATTCAATAATAATCTTCTGTTACATCTATGAATAAATTGAGCAATTAATACACTTAAAGCCTCATTTCTTTCTTTAAATTTAGGTCATATTTTTACATGTAATCGGGAATTATTATTATTTAATCATCTACATAGTTATATATAACGAGCTGTTCCTGCCACGCTTCGCTATGGCACATTGTGATTGAATGGTTGAGAAATGAGAAACAAAACAAAGAAAACATTTCATATAAGTTTAGTTTTGCAATACTTACGGAAATAAAAGGAATAAATAAAAAAACGAATATAGAAAACAACCCTTGATGCGGATTATATATCATGCTAAAATTGCGATCGGTGCAGAACTTTTTGAGTTTTTAAAGCGTACACAAACCAACATAGCATTTATATATTTATAAAAATATATATAGATTATTATTTTTTTATCTATGAAAGTGTTCATCCAATTACATCCAATTTATTATTTTTTATTAATTTTCTTCTATAGTGTGGTATCTGTTTGTTTACTAATAAATAATTGAAATAGCCAAACAACGTAAAAAGATTATATAAACAACTAGCTGGCCTGGCGAACATCGTACCGCCTTAACAGTCGATTCTTTATTTGTTTAAAATACTTATTCTGCTATTCGGGACACCGGTCTAGCAGTAAGATAAAAAAAAGAAAATTGATAAGACAACAAATACATTATGGCAAAAAATTAAAATTTACCTTCCCGGAACCCCTTTAAACTTTTAACTGGAACTTTATGCTATGGTATTAAAGTTCAAATTGACTTTTAAGTATTATTACGAATATTTTGTATGGGAATATAGAAAAGTGTTGTTTTTAGACTTTTTCACTCAATTTTTTTTAATTTTTCTCCGTAAGAACCATCCTCGTACTTCAAGGTATATTATAAAAAAAAATCAGACAAATCGGTCAAGCCGTTTTCATGTTATGTCGTGACAACGGAAAACGGGTTTCATTTTTATATACATATATAGATAACTATAGCACTTACAAAAAACAAAAGAAACCAGAAAATCGATTTGTTATTACCTTAAAACATAAAATACTTCTATGAAACATGGTTTTCTTTCTACCCAGGTCTGCGGCGTCTGCAGAGTATTTTCGATTATATGCAGCCGGGATCGTCGCCATTTCGTATTATCCAAGTGAGGCGAGTCGCAAAAGCAGAAGAAGTTATAGATTACCTTCTCAAGTTGGAGGCTGTTGATCGTTTGAATCCTACAAAACGTTTTGTTAAGAAATATGTTGTTCTGGATTCTTCTATAGATATAGCTAAAGAGACTGTTAGACAACATGGGAAATCTATCAAACTCGGAAGAACACCATTCCATTACTTGCTAAGCGCTTCTGTAAGTATTAAACCAGGTTTAATAATAATAATAAAGTAGAGCTACATCCCTATAATTTAGCCTCCGATTTGCATTTGTTTGTTTCATCATTTTATTTAATAAATAATTAGGGATTGAGCATTCTGTCCCTGACTCATGTCAAGTTTTGAGTTATACTGGTTACTTTCACCGCAAAGAAAAATCCATTGGTGCACGCCGGGATTTCATTGTTCGACCCCGCTTAGACAGCTTAAGCCAACTCATTAAATAAATTGAAATAAACCAGGTTTTTTAAATATACTAATAATGTAGATTGGAACTAACATAGGCCAAGTGAACATCTTTTTGAACAAAAATGTTAATACAGCTGTAACTTTTTTCTTCAAAAAGACCAAAAATTGTATCCATACGTAAAATATCAGGTGTCATTGCTACAAGTTATGTTTATTAAAAAAGCTACGTCTTGTAATAATTACTCCAAGCATTGTTCACATGGTATTATTGCGATAATTTTATACATTAATTACATCTAAAATTTGTTTATCAGTCTTTTTTGGATCGCACCATGTTTAGATTTTGAGCTTTACCCTGATTGGGCCCAGTTCTCCAGAGTATATTTATTATAATTTTGAATAAGTCATTTGAATAATAATATAAATGGTACATACTATAAAAATATGTTGATTCTATAATGAAACATTGAAATGGACGCATTGCAAGGGACTTTCATTTTTTTATAAGTAATTATTATTTTTATATACCCTCGGAAACGGCAGAACAAGTTTTAATATGTCATTATAACTGATAACTATATTAATTTAAAGTCTGCATTAATTTAAATCAGTAACGAGATAACTGTCATGTTTATTTAAATCACTTAGTACACTTAATTATCCGGACAACACGAAATTGTCTATATTCACATTTTATATATGTCTTACCAAAATCGTATTCCATTACCTCGTCACTTTGAAATTGGAATTTTCATTAACATGATTTATATTTTTAAACAGGTAATGGATGAGCGTTGGAGTGAAAACGTCCACAATTTTAAAACTCTCGATATAACAGGATTCCGAGTTATCGATTACTCCAAGAAGAAAGTTAAGGACTTTTTGGAAAATTGGAAATGGCCAACTCATGTATCGGTATGTGTTTTATATTTAATGAACCGCCCGGAGCTTCGAGAATATGAAACCTCTCCGATAGGCTTTTTCTGCACCTATTCACAAAAGTGAAAAAATGAATTCTATTAACAAATGTTTAACTATTAAACTATTGTCCATATAGAATCGGGTGAAGGTGGTAATAAGTAACTATGATACTATATAACTAACTATATAGATATATATAAATATATATATATATGTATCATAGTTACTTTTAAAATGGTAATGGTAATACGTAAACGTGGCTGACTTTTTCTTGCACTTGCAGATGTGTAAAATATATGTGAATTATTTGGTAATCAAACAAAAAAACCACGAAGATATTCAATATATAACTTATTCGGTAATTTGGTACTGTACTTAGAGATTACTCTAATTAACATTTAATTCCAACTATAATTAAATGTTAATTTGTGTAACATTAAATTAGTAATTGTTATATATTTTAGACGCATTTTTGCTTACATATTAGATATTATAGAGAAAATTTAATAAAGGAGGAAAAATTAAAATCAGTTTTTCCGCACCGAGAGCGCATGTTCGTAATTGATAGAAAATTTAATAAAAGTTTAACAATATTTTTAAATACACGTAGCTCACGCCAGTGAAATTCACAGCCTGAATGTCATGAATTCTGTACCCCGTGAAATAATTTTTGTTTTCCGTAACCCCGAAATTTTGCGACTGTTTGATTTTTTGGAGACTATGTCTACAAAAGTATTTTTTCTTTAATACACTGATCAACCTAAAACAAGCCAAAATCCAATGAACATGCGTCATCATCATCAATGCCTGTAAATCCCCTTATGGACCCTAGCGTCCGCATCGCAAACTATCGCGCTTCTTTGATCCAACTTCGAACACCTATTGTTTCGAGGTCCTTGACAACTCCATACCACCAACACAGTCTCGGTTTACGGGGTTTTCTCTTGCCATCAAGTTGTGAGGTCAGTAAGGACCTTGGGGTTCTGTCGCCATATGCGCTGATCACTTATTACAACAGGTTAAACTCTTCTTTATAATTAATGTGAAATACAAACTCGTCTGTCTGCTCATAGCTTTGAGCAGATTGATCACCGGCTTTGATCAAAATTACTGTGACGTAAATTCTCATGTTCACGCAGGCGTCTTGGCCTGAGGGCGCAGATGCGATAACAAACTCTACAAAAATGTCTTACTATGTTCGTACATTGTATTTAGTATGATTATATCCTACGTGATTCCAATATTACTTCAACTTGACAAAGTATTAAATTCGCGATCTCGTCGTCTCAATTGTATTTCTAATTTAGAATTAATTTATCCTTATGAGTCCTTTGTTTGACGTTGTATTTGCTACTGATTTTGACAAAACATCGTTTTGAGACATTTATGTGAAAGAAAGCGTTTTCAATTCGCAATGTATCAATGGAAATCAAATAGGTAAAGCCCTAAAAGAAAACAATCTTTGTCACCTGTACGCACTTGAAGTGTCACCTCCGTCATTCATAAAACACAAATCAGTTTTAATGTAAAACACATGTTTTCTTTTATAATAATAAGAATAAATGCCTTTATAACTGTAATTACTAATACTAGTACCAAAAATTAGGGATACTTAAAAATTAACACTATAAATAAAAAATAAATACTAATAATTAATCGGCAAGCCGGTTGATTTCTGTTATACAGCTTGTCCTTCGACACTTCTCTTTCTAGCCTTACGTAGCGTCATAGGGTCAGCTACTCTTTGCCCATCATCTTCCCATCTTTTTATTTGTCTTCCTCGTTTTCTTTTGTCATAACGAGGAAGCCATTCCGTCACTTTCTTCGTCCATTTATCTTTATCTTCTCTCATAATGTGTCGTGTCCATTTCCTTTTCAAACTTTTACTAGAAGTAACCGCATTTCTAAACTTTGTCATGTCCTTAATTTCTTCTAGTTTTCTTTTACCACAGCGTAAATACAATTAAACAGAATCAATTAGACAGAAAGGGATGCACTTCTGATTTAGTTTTTATGAATGAAGGGTAGAATTTTCCCTTTACTTTTCTTTCAAGACACGGAGAAGTCTCAACATAATAGTTAATACATATTGTTGTAGGTCGAAGTTGGGTGCGACGAACTTGCGTTTGTCTGTGACTGAATAAACGGACCAATTTTGTTTACCAATCGCTATAAAAATCGCGTTATCGTTTCGCCTATTACTTGTGCGGCATGGAACATTTTCAGTAGTTTACATGAAACTTCCGTCTGTTGAGCTAAATTAATAAAAATACCTTGAAAAACTTATACTATTCTTGAATTAAAACAATACCGCGATTCAAGACTCCACAGGCGACATCTATTTGTTGAACATAAAACTATAATTATTTAAACACTGTTCTTAGATTAAGGCACGTACGCGTTTTAAGTAATGTCATATAAGTCACTATACAGGGTACTATGTATTTCTTCCTAGAAAGATATTAGAGCAACTCATGGCCACGTGTAATACCTTTTCAGAATCCCTATTAAATGCGCCAAAACTTGTAGTACAGGGACACTTTTCGGTGGAGTAATTTTTTTTCACAGTGGGGTCCAAAGTAAAGAAAAATTTATGATTTGAAAAAATGTTATATCGTATTACTTAATCTTATCTTGAATACACTCAATAAACAACTATAAATAGTATGTCTAACGCAAGAATCTAGTGGATATTATGAAAAAGATACAGGTGTAGATATTTTCGAATTTTAAGAAGAATTAGTAAAAAAAGTCAATTTTCATATAAAAACCAAAATAAATCATAACTCTGCAGGGGTTGACCCCATCTATCCCCTATCATCTATCCCCTATTTGCGTTTGATCCACGACTTTTTGGCCACCCTGTATATGAATACACGAATTTCAAACAAATATTTGATCTATGCACTTGAAAAAAACATTAAGTTGATCGTTTTGTTGATGTTAGACAAATAATAAGATATAATAATATTTTCGATTTGTAATATTCAATATAACATAAACTTTGTCATGAATAGTAATGTGATACTGAACAAAGCAATTAAGAGCAAACCTCCATTAGCTAAACTTATGTGTAACGTGATCATATCAGTGTTAATTATTCACTATACTCAAACGTTTATTATGGATTATACATTAAGGGTTTATTATTTCATACTTTGAAAATATGAAACACATTCGCCATAAATTTAAAAGCATATGTGCTTATGATGTTTTAAACCTTTTTGGAGTGTTAAATATGTTTTGAACATCTACTTTACATAGAATAAGGTCATTGTGTTTCGGGTATATCTGTTAAGAAGTTAGTTATATTTTTATTTTTATTATATTTTTACAACACCTAAACTATTATTGAATTAACTATCGTATCGCAAATATCTTTAACAAATTAAGGATAACTAGATATGATCTTTTATAAAATCTACCATTTTTCATGACTAAAGATAATTTGCAGTTTTCTTGTTCGTTTGTTTTCTGTTAATTTGTGTTTACGTTGTTTTTTTTTATGGCTCTGGCACGGTTTGTGAATTAGCCAGCGTCAAGTATAAGATTTTTTATAATTCGTGCTTGCCTTAGAAATTCGACCGTGTCCTCCATGTAATTTAAGCACTCGCCCGGTACCGCACAACCCTCCCAAAGGCTTCCCTACTTCTCTACGAAATACGAAAATTTTAGCTCATCTAAAGGCTAAAAATATTTTTTAGGTCACTCAGGTATATATAAGTTATCTTAAAATAGTAATAAATAGGCATCTAATTATAATTTAAAGAAGATTCATAGAGAAGTAGGGAAGGGGATGACGGGTCTGGGCGTTGCTGCATACGATTTTTTGCATTTTCTGAGAAGATTTACTATGGTAATATATATATATTTTTTTATCATAGGAAAGTAGAGATTGCAACGAACTGAAAGCACACCAACTTTTTGAAACAAGCTGATATTTTGACGGGTGTTTTTTCGATATTAATTCAAAATAAGGTGAAAAAATTATTATTTCAAATCAAGTAAATTACAGCGTATTAAAGACATAAAAAGGTAAGTTTTCACCAAATTTCGTGGGAAAAAAATAAATTTTGTAAAAGATAAAAATTAAAAACCAAAAATTTGGTTTTTTGAATTTTTCACATAAATTTTGAGGTTATGTGAAAAATGTGTGAATACAAAAGTTTTAGATCTTTTTATTACCTACAACTTTGCCATTGAACTTTCTTCGATAGGACTTTTAGTTTTGCCGGAAATCGATATAAACCGTTTTTTACCCTTAAAACTCAACCTTTAGATGTCACAATTATTGCACTTGAATTTGAAATTAAATTATTTCACAACTTATGTTATAAAATTTTTTCACTCTCACAAAGCAACGTTATTCATAAAGGTGTGCCTCCGCAAGCCAACTGCCACTGTTAGTATCCATACACGGTTTTCATTTGAGAACCTGTTTGTTCGTTCAGAATTAAATATTTAAAATGACACGATATATCATTAAAAATACCTTTTCTATTTCTTATCAATCTTCAGTATTCAACTGTTGGGTCTGATTATGCGTGAATAATAAAATAATTCTTATTTGTTCGCACGTAGTGTTTAATGTTCACACAGAACTTAAACCTAGCCTACCTATCCTTAGAACTGTAAAATGTTTATTAACGACTCATTGATCTAGTGGTAAGTACCCCTGACTGCGAATCCATGGGTCCCGGGTACGACTCCCGGCTGAGATGAACATCGATGTGATGAGCATTTGGTGTTGTGCTTAGGTCTTGGGTGTTTAAATATGTATTTATATGTCTATCTATCTATAATATGTATGTATATCCGTTGCCTAGTACCCATAACACAAGCATCACCAGCTTAGCATGGGACTAGGTCAATTGGTGTGAATTGTCTTTAAAAAAAAAATTATAAAATTAACACTTCTAAAACTGTTTAAATCGAATCGAAAAAGAATCAACCTAATTTCGATATACAATTATGTATAATTTGATTCCCAGCTTTTCCAAAAGAAACACCAACATCATGTACTCATAGTAAATGCACCTCACAGCCTTAATTTTTTTCAGCCGAAGGCGGCTATGGTGGTTGATTCAGTTAACTTGGTACAAGAAGCAATTGTGCGTCTAGTACGCAAAAAACCAGAGTTTCTACGAGCAGCCGCCCGCCGAAACATCCCGCCCAATGTCACCGAGATCAACGACTGTAATATAGAGGAGGAAGGAATCACACCTTTTGAATTCGGCGAGAAATTGGCCAAAACTATAAGAAGGGTAAGTAAATAAATTTACGTTTTTATATATTAGGGTACTACATAAAAGATATGTATAATGATGTTTTCCTATTTAAATCCGTTACATTTTATTTCCTTTTTTTTAATGAATCTCATATCATCGTCATCATAAAAACAGTGCCTAGTTATAACCGGGGATTCCCCTTATTACTTAGATAAAGTATTATATAGGAAGGTAGGTGTCGGACCAGTCGAACCGCTAACTGGACGGCCCACAAGCCCAAAGGGTGGTGGTGAGATTTTGGTTACTCACTTGGAAATTTGATGGCACGATTCAGAGTGTGTCACCGTGCTGTTTGTAGCCGCAGGTTCTAAAACATTGAGCAACTGCCTATGTATGATAATTGCGATTTATGAATATTAATAAATTAGCATAGAGGTTCGAAATTTTAAGAACAGTTGCGTGAATCTATAACTTGTTAAATATAAGTAGCTACTTGCAGTAGAGACTTGCAACTTCAATAGACATTCAAGACTGTTCAATGAATTTTATTTTCTACACAATTTAACTAGCAAATACAATTATCACTACATTTGGAGCATATTCGTACTTATCTAGGGAATATTAGATAATACTAAATGTAATTTAAAAAAAATCAATCTAATTGCATCAATAACCAAAGCAGTCTGACTCTTCAATCATTTTTGACGATTTGGCCGAAAAAGACGAAGGATTAACTTAAAAAAAAAACATAAATAATGGGGAATCTATTTAGTGATTAATTTTACACAAATTTTACTAAGTTCATATCAGCGGCTTATTCACTAAATGCTTTAAATGAGCTTAAGTTTATTAATAAAGAAAATTTATATAATGTTACAAGCTTTTCTCAGCACAAATATTTCTATGGAGTTACCTTAGGGAACAGTATGGAGTATATGTTATTTAAAAGGCATTCGAGCTACTTCACAGGGTACAGCTTGAGGGAATTCACTATATTTTAATAATTTGCGATTTAATACTGCTCCAATAACAACAATATACCTACGTTTAGTTTGATAGGATATGAAAAGTAATAAATAGATAAATAAATTCCTTTTAAAAATATAGACCAAAAATGCACTATAAAGTATTAATAAAAGAGCGTAACATTTCTAAATAGGCCTGCAACGCACTTGCGAACCCTCTGGCATAGAGAGCGTCCATGGACGGCGGTATCATCTAACATCAGGTGAGCCTACTGCCCGTTTGCCTCCTGTTCTGTAAAGTAAATAGCAAAGTTTAGTTTTTGTATTGACTTCTCATTACTAAGAGAATTATTACAATTTACAATTCAACATAAACATATTATATAATACTAATGAAAATCCTACTACTTTGGGAATCCGAAATATTTAACACTTCTTTCACCGAAATCGGTCAAAGTCGAGGCTACTACGGTTTTAAGTAGGTTTTTAAAAAAACATATTAATTATTAAAACATAGACAAACTTAATTTAAAATTCTACAAACTATCGTCGTCGCCTGAGTCGGGTGCACTCTGAGCGTTATCTGTGCAGTGAATAGACAGTGTAACCAGGGGCTTAGACGTAATCACTTTTCGACAGGCGTCATCCACTAACGCAAAATGAATTTGTATGAAACTGGTAACACCCGACTAAGCGTGTGACTGCAAAATGTCAAATTTAATACCTTTTTACGTATGGGATAGATACTTAACGCCAAGTTACAAGGTGACTCAGAAATACCAATTTCCTTACGATGTTTATCTTCATCGGACAATCAAAAGGGCGCGCACATTACAGCCAAAATTGCATAGGAGCTTAAACTCTCAATTCCAAGGTTGAGGTTTAAACACTATGCAACTATTACTCTTTTTAACATATTTAGGAATTAATAAAAAATCCCACAATTTTCTTTCAATAAAATTAAAGGCCTCCTTCCACTTAATAAGTTTCTCGTATTCTTTATTTTGTTCGCAGACAACTTGAGTGCAGTCTAGGTGTCTTTAATACCTTTAACCAGACTTAATACTTACGACTTACTATCGCATATTGCTTTGATTATTATTAATTTATTCAATTATTGTATCATATACCACCTTTGTCATATGCATGATGTGAGACGACGAAAAGGTCACAGATAACAACACAAACTTTAATGAAAAACATAGTTGTTAATTGTAAAAAATTGAATGCAGGAATTTCATACTTTCAAATTGTGTCTGAATTTCATAAATGCGCTATCATTTTCAATTTTAAAATCTCATGCGTGTTTAAAATTGCTTCATAATTCATAAAGTGTTGGAGCTTTTTGTGAGGAATTTTAAAATATTCTCACAAGTCTTTAGACACTAAAGCTAGCACCTCACGTGGAACTGCAACTTAACAATAATCCAGCAATGTGTGTCGCATAAAAGCCTCACGACTTTTGCCCTACTTTGCGATGCACACAATGAAACAGGGTACGGAGTAAACGTATTTTGTTACTACGAAATATTCTCTATCAGTTATGTTATTAGAGTGCGCAAACCTACGTTTTTGAGTTAGTTTTCATAGTGAACTATGTTAACCTATGGTGGTTCAATGTGCGATTCTCGACACAAGGCAACATTCAGTCTGAGTAAATCTTCTGTTTGTCAAAAATCCATTTTTTTTTATTTTCGGGAGATATATTGAGCGCTTTGAATCTAAATTTAAGTTGCATTTGTGGTATCGGAAGCACTTTTATGTATAAACATACAACGCCTATAATCAAGACTAAACTAAAATTGTTGCGTAGTAACTAAACATACTCAAAGCTAAATGGGCTATTTGAAAAATCATTTCCGATTATTTATAAGTGACTATAGAATCTTTACAAATTTTTGTATTATTAATAGAATTGGTAATTGAATAATTGAGAACTCGCCACAACGCTTCCCTAAATTCCCTTATATGAGTACGAACCATGCCTGTTAATTATCATTCTTAAATTATAAACACATATTATTATGTGTAATTTTCCGATGAAACTCTTAGACCGTATAAGGGTTAGATATGCGAAGGCATTATTTGAAATCATGATATGTCGTCGATTCGTCCGTCTTGTGATTGACGTATCGATTTCTTATTAAGTTGATGATATTTTATTTTATGTACGCTTTTAAAAGCCATGTTTAAATTACTTTTAATGGCATTCACGAAGGAGACTAAGTGCTAAATGTCCCGTACGTCAGAAATATATTGGTTATACGATAACAGAGAAAGAGATGTTAATATCTAAATTTCACCCTTAATTTCTCATCCTGTTGAATTGCATATTCTTTAAACATAATGCAAGTCTTACCTTCTTTAAGATTATGCTTTTACTCATAAAGTATTAAGAAAAGAGTTTATTATAAATTCATAAAGTAGATCCCTTTATTCGTAGTCTTTATCTATACGCAGTTCCACCAATCACACTGTACTAGAGAAATATTATTTTTTCTTGAAAAATCTCCAATTGTTTTATCACACACTGTACGAAGCTCTTAATGCTTTTCCGTATGGTGAGGAAAAAATCATAATTGAAACAGGCAAAAATGTGAAGCCATATTGGGTTGCAATGCTAGGGTATGACTATTTTAATTAAAATTTCATTTGTATATTTCGATAATTAATTAAAAAACTGAATGTGCAGGAATGAAATTCTAAGCCTTTCAGCGGATTTTATTTGTTAAAAATGACACAAACGAGATATTTTCAACAAAACTCGGCTATAGGAATTTTTTCATAATAGTGAGGCATTTTAATAAAAATTTCGACCGTGTATTTAAATACACTCTCTTACTTTAATGCAGACGGCCAAAAAATCGTCGTAAAATATGTTCTTCATATAAATTTACTTTTAATAACTCCATAGCAGATTAAAATATATGTAAAGTTTTGCTTATGCGAATGAATAACATCAATCCATAATGATACAAAATGAGCTTGAGCGAATGCTTCGTTAACGTTCAAGACGAAAGTGACTTTCGCGTGGGAAAAATCACATTAGACGTAGCGAATTTTCAACGTTTTATTTCCCCTCGCAATATACATTATTTCTTCCAATAGCTTATTTTTCACTTGTAGGCTTTTTAATATTCAAATGATATACAGCGCATTATATAAGAAATTTCAAAGCAGTTTTACGATTGTTGTATTATTTTTCATTTATAAATTTTTAAACGCACGAAATCGTCAAATTTCTTATATAATACAATAAACCTTTTCATTAAGCTACAACTGAATGTACCTTTTCATACTAAAATAGCTGTACAATTAATTTACGTGTCAATAAGTCACAATTCACTATAAGTTACTTGTGGGAGTACCTACATAAATTGATTTTCATATGAGATGAAAAAGTACAGATCAAGCTAAAATTTTATTTAGTTTAAAATGCCAAAAAATCTAGTCCCTTAAAAATTACATTTGTATATAATGCGAACTATACTTTGAACGCAATATAAACTTATCGAGAAAATATCTTTTTAAATGAATATCTATTAGAAAAAGCATTGTTTGTTTTCTAAACAGAATCACGTTTAGAAGGTAAACATTTTACGTGGTGAGACCGTAATATATTTTTTACAATACAAAGTTGCTTTTTAATAAAATCACAAGCGATAGAATGTGGGTGAAGTTTATTGTTTCTGAGTCTGATTCAATACGGTCAAGATATTGCGACGCTTATTATAGCAATATAGATTGTGTGTATGCGAGAACTCTTGACTGCGACAATTCTAATAAATCGTTAGCCAAGAGCGGTGTGTTTGTTTTAGACGGAGATAGATGGCCTAACTGGTTTTATCAAGTTTGACGAGGACGGCCACCGTACCAACTTTACACTTCAGATTGTGGAAATGAATGCTGGTTCTAAATCTGAAATGGTATGGACTTTTTCACTTTCTTACCGTGACTATTTATAGTTCTCCAAAATTTCAACTCAAGCCACGAGATTGACGCATTCTTTGTGTATCTGAATCAATTCATATACCTATGTATACATATAAATATTATTATGTATAAAACCCAGAACAATGAAATGTTGAAAGTTACGTGTCAAAAATTGTCTAAAACCAAGATTTTTATAAAAACAAGTGACTTGCGTCGCTAGCTTTCGGCTGTGTTTTGTTTTCTCAGCTAACGGTATCTTCTGTTAAATTGATACGATCAAGGTGTATTTTATCGAGACTCCGTGAGATAAACACTCTCGATAAGTTGCTCTCGACGTGTGTGCAGCAGAAATATTTTTCTTGGAGCTGCTGGAGCAAATAATATGAAACGAACTAAATATATTATTGCTACCACAATACGCACATAGTGTAATATTTTAGATTTAGCTTAAAAGGTATTTTAGCAGCATTTTTTTCACATTACTAGGTTGCAAGTTGGTACGATGATAAAGGTATAGAAAAACCGAACGAAGTTGGCTGGGTTGGTCCGTCTGAGCTAAAAACTTACATAATAATAGGTCTTCAAGAGGAGCCTTATATTATGCCGTTGGTTGATAATCGCTCTAAGAAAAAATGGAAAGGATTTTCTGTGGAACTTGCTGAAATGATTATGAAAAAGTTGGGACTCAAATGTAAGTTTTAGACAGCTCAGAAATTGAATCATAAATATCTAATTTCGCACACAATTTCAATACATAGTATGAAAGTAATATACATAGTAATTTTCAAAACTTACATCCAACTCATTAAGCATTTATTAAAATGGTCCAGCGTTTTAAGTAAATCTAATATATAAAATTCTTGTGTCGCGGTGTTTGTAGTTAAACTCCTCCGAAACGGCTTGACCGATTCACATGAAATTTCGTGTGGGTATTGGGTATGTCTGAGAATCAGACAGTATCTATTTTTCATCCCCCTAAATTTTAAGGGTTAAACCCCTAAAAAAATCGGATCAGCTAGTATCCTAAGAATATTCAAAACTTGATAATTACCTTACTTAATAGCTTTTAATTATTAGAATTACTAGCTATTTTTGATATTAAATGCCAAGATTTTCGAAACAGGGAAAGGTTCATATTGAATAGTTACGATATAATTTATCTGAGGTTTTAATTTACATATGAATATATTTCAGATGAATTTCGTTTGGTTAAAGATGGTAAATTTGGACAGGAAAACCTAAAAGTTGCTGGTGGGTGGGATGGTATCATCGGGGAGTTGATAAGGAAGGTATGTCGCTTTTCATAGCTTCCACTGTGCTGTCTTCCCTCGGTACCTGGATTTTTGCGAACAATTATTTTAGATTGGTACTCATTGCTTATAAAGTAAAGAAATTCAAAGAACCTGGAACGATTTACTTCCTAAACTTAACCTTTCTTTGCCTGTTGACGACCGTACAAAACACAGTATCGACTGGTGCCATAACGATAAATCGTAGCACAATCACACAAATTATAAGAAACTCAAATCGTTAATTCTGCGATCCATTTTTGCAGGAAGCAGATCTGTCAATATCATCTCTAACTGCAAATGTGCAGAGAGAGGCGGTGATTGAATTTAGTCGAACATTCCTCTCATTCGAAACTGTGACTGAAGACTCACCACTACATTTGGATTCAATCTTCAGCTTTTTTCAGCCATTGTCTAAGGAGGTTTGGGTAAGTACAAATTGTCACCCCCCCTTCCCCTTGTACATACTAATAAACCTTAAATAAACAAAGGAACTAGGACTATTTTTTATTTATATTTAAATCGAGTCGGTTATTTTTAAATTCGGAAAGAGGTTTAATCTAAAATTATGACGATTAAACAACTATATGTTTATAGCACCTGTATCCTTATTAAAAAAAAATTAAATAACTCTCTACATAGTAACTTATCATTTAATAAAATCAAATACACCACTACACGCAATACTCGTCGAGCGAGTTTGCTTATCTTGCCAAAGCCGCGCACAAATTATTTAAAGAGATCTATTAGGTATGAGGGTGTGCAATTGTTTAATCGGTTGCCGTCTAAGGTTCGTAACATTAGCGTGATTGATCAGTTCAAAAGGGCATTAAAGACACACATCAGAATGGGCCCATTAGACTAAAATTGGGCTAGCTGATGGCGACGTGTATCTCGTTCGTATATACTTAATATTAAATTTCTCATGTAAATAAAAAATAATTTTTGTAATGAGAAATAAAATTCTTTAAAAATTAAACATTATATTAATATACTTTTTAAATTGTTTAGCCTATTCCAAACCTTGTAAAGTATTGCATTCGGATTTTTGTACAAATACAAGATCTGAGTTCAAGAGAAAGTCTGTTAGCATAATTAAGTGCGTATTTATCTACGTGTTTCCTTTTAAAAGTTTTATGGCGTCTATATAAAGTGTTACTCAAATGTAAACTAAAAGATTTAATACAATTAATAATGATCCCTTTATAGTTCCTGGCATCCACACGATGTTTACCTGCACCGTACAAGTGTTAATAGCGTTAAAAGAAAATCAGTTCGGGTGACATCCTGTTTCACTCAGTGCTAAAAATCTTGTTACCGATAGCCCAACAATTCCTTTCGTGTAGAATATTCAAAATTCTCAAACATTTTTAATGTCATTTAACCGAATTTTACTTGTCATAACAATCGTGATTAACGACGTCATTATGTTTACGAAGCTTCACCTACTTTCCTACCACTGTTTTGATTTTATTACTCTAGTTTAGGTATAATTAATTATATAGAAATAGTGTCTAGTGGTTAAGCGTGTTATAATAACACCCTAAGGATGTGCGTTCGAAGCTAGGCTATAAGAGATCTTTCGTTATACATATTTGTACTTTTAACACTTGTTCGAAACAACAGAAAAAACATATGAATACACCCTTTAGAGTTCATACTCTCTGACCATCAAGCAATAAAATAGGTAAATTATCTCTCTCGAACATATTAAATATCATTGATTAACGAATGAGAATTGCGATCAGCAGTATCTAGGCCAAACCTCCAGACAGAAATACCATACGACTATTAAAACAGTTCTGAGATGTTGACCAAATACTGAAAGTAGTAATATTTTTCTCTTTAAGCATATAAATTAACAGGACACTTAAGATTAAACTAGAGAAATAGAAAGACAAATTCCACTTATCAAAGTACTTGAATGTCATCGTACTTTTAAGCAAAATATACGCGTTTAACTTTGTGTGAATTTAGATCATTTTGAATTTAAAGTCAAAGATATAAGGTTCAATAGCACCAACAATTTAAAATTATTTTCAGTTTTCAATATTTGGAAGTATGCTGGCTGTAAGCGTTTCCCTGTATATTGTATCGAAATGTTCCTCTTCTGAATATGAGGTACAATTAAGTTCGAATGAAGATACTGAATCCTCAGGTGTCCAGGCGGTCCAGGTAACACTGTATAATGTAAATGCATATTTTTTACACTTACATTTATTATTAATTTTATAAATACACAATTGATCATAAACATCCGCCATGCATGTCAATAGGTTTAAGTTTGATTGATTGAGATTTGTTTAAACCCAATCAACACTGAATTTTATTGGGTCTATCTAAAACTGCTAGGTCACGATAAATTTTCTGTTCCTACTGGTATAAGCAGTTACAATACGCGTAATGGATCAATATAATTTGTACAACAATTATTAATAAAATATTAAGTAAAAGTCTCTGAATAAATAATGAAATATTCAATCCTGTAGTTACAAAGTTGATCATTTTTATCGGTAGTCACTTATCCGTAAAGTACCTTTTAAATGTGTGCATACACATTTAAAAGGTGAGAGAATAATACGATTATTTCCACATATTTCACTCTGGAAGCCCTCTTATCAATAATTGTTTACTGCCATACGATAGTTCTAGTAGCAAGGCTCTCCATAGTAATAAAGTGCCTTCCAATATACAAACTACTATCGCAAACATGGAATTACGTGGAATCATTCATAAAGTTACGAGGTAAGCTTGCTACACTCTCGAGCAGATTATTCGACTTCAACCGAGGTTAATGAAAAGTCGGAACATTGAAAGATAAATAAACGTTGTGTTTATTTAGCGTCTTTGACAGAAAGCAGGACTTTTATATACATAGTGTAAATATTCCAGGCGAACGTCAAGAACACATTTACATTATGGAATGCCATTTGGTTTTCTTTGGGCTCTTTTATGCAGCAGACTAGCGGCTACACACCGAGGTTAGTTCCACTATTTTATCAACTATAAACACTTGTGTACATATATAAAACGTAATATAAATTAATAAGGTACCCACATCAATTAGCAATTGAGTGAAACAATATCAATTGACAATTTAACGAAATAATTGTCAAAGAATTAATGTAAAATTACCAGGAATACCTCGTATATTATTTAATGTTGCATAAATTTCATTCAATTCTGTTTAAATGATATTAATATATTCTTTGATGTTGCTATATTCGGTATGATTTAATAAAATAAATAGAGTCAGAATATTATGTCCAAGAACTGTCTGATTCATCTCGTTAGCGTTGTGAACCACACACTACGCTTTCATCGTTAAGTATTACAGATATTTTAAAATCATAAAACACCTTTGAGAAATTTAGTATGTTATTGAACAGTTATCATTAAAAATGTTTCATATAATTTTAAAATTCAGGTCCATCTCGGGAAGGATTGTTAGCGGTGTATGGTGGTTTTTGGCATTATTCGTAATGATAATGTACACGGCAAATTTGACCACACATCTGACTATATCCCAACTCAATCCGCCACTAAACACGATACACCGAGCGCACAATTGTCCTGCGGTAAGGCACATTTCATTTATAAAATCATATACCCTGCCATCTAGAAGAAATATGTTCTCAAAAAACATAATAAACTTACAATAGCACCCACTACAAATGTGATTTTTCAGGAAACTAACAAACCGTGTGATATGCTGATATCCGTAATGGAGACGGGACTACAAGATTTTGCGGTAGCCTTCCCTAAAGGATCACCCTTACGGTCAGTTATTTTCGGAACGAATGATATTACAATGTATATGTTATTGTCCCGTATTGAACGTGGACAAAACGTTAGTATCACGTTTAATAACATCTACGTTCCGTGTAAGGCGTAGAAGTGCCTATTGAATCCATCACTATCCGTATACATTTTACAAAGTAAAAATAAAAGCGCTTTTTCGGTAGTAACGTATCTATAATATCAATGGTCGGAACTAAATAAACATGTCATGGCGAATTGAATTATTTTATGACAACATTGCGCAATGCGATTGCAATATTTTACTGCTATGCGGTTTTAAGAGGCTTCGTGTGTATTTTTGTTTTCTGTTAATTTTTATTGAATGTGCCATTTTTAGGGAGGGTGTTAATTTGGCGCTTCTTAAATTAAGGAATGATGGTGAACTGCACAGGCTTATACGCAAATGGTTTATGCCGCTATCTTGCATAAATAAGGTAAGATTTTTAGTTAATAATGCGTTTTTTTAGACGAAGACTCGACATATTACTCTTTTTTGGGTTAACTTATAACATTTTATTCGTTAAACTCAGTAAACAGAATGTGTTTTTCATACAATGACTTGTTATCACACTGAAGAAAGGCCTCATAAAGCACACAAACACCTATTATGTATATTGTACTTCACTAGGGTAAGTATTTCACAGCATTTTTTTATTAATTACGAATTCATTAAATGCTTGTATTATATATTCACTTGATTTAATAAAACATGAATTTAAATGGCAACATTGTATATTTTTTTGATAAAGAATTTTTTTTATTAAATAAATTAAACACGTTAACAAGGAGACATCATTGGTTCAGACCAGTGTTTCCCAACCTTTTTAGTATCCACCCCCTATTTAACATACTAACTTTTAATTTTTTTTTTCATCTTTAAATAAAAGAAACATAAATGATAACTATCATGTTTTTCCTTTTTAGGAAGAAATTACTGGGAAATTGTTAACGATACACAGAAAGTAAAACATATCCCTAGTGAAAAGCTTTTTCTAATTCTAAATAATTTAAATAAATTTTCGAATAGCTCCCCTAAACAATCGAATCTCCCCCCTGTGGGGCTTGGCCCAACGTTGGGAAACACTGGTTTAGATTGAATTTTGAAAGAGAGTTTGAGTATTTCAATGTAAAATAAAATTAGTACAAATTTTAGTAATGTAAACTTTACTTTTGTTTACAAAAATACAGTGTCATATAAATGCACACATAGCTTTTTTGTTCAATAAGTGGGAGAACAGTGTTTTGTTAGTCGCCTTATCCATGAAAATTCAAGAGAAATATTCAAGTATGTTTACATTAAGCTTCTTACTTTACGTGCCTTCGAACAACGTAGAAGCGATTAATAGTGGCTGTATAATATATACTGTTTACACTACACACATATCGCTTACAGAGGAGAAATACTGAACATATTTCGCGTATAAATTAAAAGTCTTAAGTAATTCCTGACATTTATCGAGCCATCATCAGCTCATTAGTACTGAAATGGTTGTTCGAAATGTTAATAATGAATTAAATACGCAAGCATCAAAACGCTCGAATAAATCATCACAAATTGTAGCTAACACTGGTCACGTCAGCTTCTTAACATTAAGACACCACATACAGATACACAAAACACCAAGTTTATAATACCATTCTTTTGGGTTAATTAAAATAAAAGTGTTTATTATATAAAAAATACGTGTGGCACTCGGGGACTGCTGCGGTTAAGCTATTGCATAGCAATTTTTATAAACTTATGCAATATAATTATTTATTTATTTTTTGCAGTATTTTTTTTTCTTTGATATTAATTCAATCTACCACTCTACCAGACTCAGACTAACACGCCTATCCAATCAGGCTAAATCGATGTGAGACGCAGTATGCGTTCTGTCCCGCTCTAACGCGTATTGGCCGCACCTATATCTATTACGTCATCATGTGTTAGGATTATTTCGTTACGGAATTTCTTGGTTCGGTCGCCACGCTCAAAGCCCGCGATAAAATCTATTCTATGCAATAGCTTAAAAAAATAGTAATAGTTTCATGCTTGATTCCTATAGCCAGGCTAGTTAAGTAGTAGATTTTATATTTATAAATACATGCCTTTTATCAAATCAAATTAAAATTTATTTAATCAATATAACCTTTAAATGTCAGTGTTTAAAGAAGTACTCTTATACTGCGACCTAATTTCTAATTAATGTTACGAATCCAGGGTAGTCGTTTTCTCGTTTTTTAATCGATGAAAGACATGTGACACTATAGATCCAAATAGAAGCTATAAAAGTGTTTACTGCGATGATATAATAGTCGACTCTGCATACAGCACATTACATAGATCCCATTTAACCCTCTTGTGACGAATTAAGCATGACAACATATCTATTAATAATCTTATTTATCGACGTTGGAATGAAACTTCTTTATCGATCTATGGGAGAAATTTTGTAGCAAATCGTCACGTTTTCCCTACCACGGTTGATCCAAAGAGATTCGAAGCCATTAATAACAAAAATATATAAAAACGATAACAATGATAGTAATAATTATATTACATTTAATGAAATTCTGTAATAATCTTAGTAGTAATAAGGTAAAATGAAATAATTGTATTTGTATTCATCTCTATGATAATAAAAGCCTTTTGTTAAACTTTATCAAATTTAACTTTATTTAACCAATTTCTGTAATGCATATAGTAGATCATTTTTCGTAAAATAAGGTCATAAAGAAGTTTCACTTCTTGTGTGTACACCTAGTACACGCAGACATTTTTATTTCTTGTTACAGAGTCATGGAAAGGAAATATCCTTAAGCCAGATCGCCGGATTGTTCTTGATTCTGTTGGGCGGACTCGGATTGGGCCTGATAATCGGTTTTATCGAATACATCGTGCATCGTCGTAAAAAGCATGAGCAACCAATAAATCCCTCGCCACCTGGTACCCCAGTTAGGTCGCCCAATAGCCCCGTGATGCGTAGTATTATGAAACCATCCACACATCGCTCTCAGAATGAACGGGACACCATTGACTGGAATGCTGCTAACTACGCCGTGGTATGTCAATTTTCTTTGTCTTCTTTTTAAAGTAAGCAAACTTGTTGTGTTTATTGATTTTTCATTGGTGAGTCAATCTTCTGTATATAGGTTTTAATGTGTTACCTATAGACAAGGACAATCATTCGCGTCGGTTCCAAATATTTTGATATATATTTGGCATTTCGGCAGTGTATTTAGGTTGTAATTTTACTTTGCTATCAATGTATTTGAAAACTAGCTGCTGTGGTCTCTGGCAGAATGACCAGCGCTGTGGAACTTTTTGCTCCTCAGCATAATGCTGAGCCAGGGCCAATTACAACCACAGTACACTCACATTGCACACTGGAAGCGAACCGAATGGCAAAAGAAAATTTCATAATTTTAATTTCTAATTTTTATTGTTTGTGATGTCTTATTTTATTTTTTTTGTTTTCTTTAAGTATTGTTATTTTGTGTGTTTATGTGTGTGTGTTTTTGTTTAATAGGTAAATGTTATGTCTATGTCTATTTCTGTTTCTATCATACATCCATTTGCATTCGGCCCAGTGCGTCTTAATTAAATTCGATTTAAACTTAAAACTTTCAGGCTAATTATTATTCCGATATGTTTTTACTTTTTTAGAGATTAAACTATATTGGAACCATAAAATCAGTAATAGGTTGTTATTTTAAATACGATTATTTTTTTTGTTATAAAACAGTAATATTGGCAATATATATATTATGATATGATATTATTACGAAATTCAATTTATTTCGTATGTATGTGTAGGATTCGATCACCGGATCAGCAAAAATTGTTTATTATTAATTTAATTTTAGTATATAATAATTCATAGATTTACAAAATACATACTTTCCTTTTTAAAATAGAAGTGAAACAATAAAAGAATCATTTACAAAACTCACGAAATATTATTTTAAATTCATATAAATAGTAAAATGTATCGTGAACAAAATATATATATGATATATAGTGGTATAAACAATAACTTTTTCCGTTTTATATTGACCGAAAAATAGATTTTCGTTTCATTCGCAATTCACTATAATATCCAAAACGTAGGTAGACATCCTGTATTCGATTAAGAATTCTCGTCGGTTTCGTGCATCGGCTATACGCGCAATGCAATAGTTATAATTTTATATAGGCAAGGATTTCAGAACGACAAGATGGTGGATACCGATAATACGAATTGCTCATGAAAAATAGGATTTTGAAAGTCAAAGCAGACGTATATAAATAAACTTTTAACAAGGCACTTTTTATTCTTACGTTCTTTAGCCAATAAGGATTTGTATGACGAAGGAAAACATCGATATAATATAATAATAATATGGTATTTTAGTTAAAAAATTCCACGATTTTCTGAAGAATTATGTCTGGCAATTGACGGAGTCGATATATATCAGGGTCATACGTTTGCGTGTAATGGTATATTTTTTTATAGAACGGGGGGCAAACAGGTAGGAGGCTCATCTGATGTTAAGTCATACCGCCGCCCATGGACACTTTCAATGTCAGAGGGCTCGCGAGTGCGTTGCCGGCCTTTTAAGAATTGGTACGCTCTTTTCTTGAAGGACCCTAAGTCGAATTGGTTCGGAAATACTTCAGTGGGCAGCTGGTTCCACATAGTGGTGGTTAATTATTATAAACCATATGCTATGAAGGAACTATTGAGCTTCTGATTTTATGGATCTCTTTACTAAATGACTCCGTTATCTAGAGAAGGATTAAGTTTATGTTACTCTTAAAATAAGCAAGTGATAACCTACTCAATAGACATCTATACGAAATTTATAAAAGGTTATTAATGCGAAGGTCATGAAATGTTTAATTCCCAAACAGTATTTTATTAAGCTTGTTTAAAACAGTAATTACTAAGTTTCTGACGGCTCGTTTCGGAGAACTTTTAAAACAAACTTTAAATATCAATAGAGGGAGGATTCTTGATCCTGTTTATTCAAAAAATTAATTTAGCGGCCAAATGCCGCTCCGAACTGTTTGAAGCCCGTAACATAGCAACGTTAAATTTGAAAATGGTGATTTGTGTCTTCTACATTTATTAACTAGATACAATTGTTTCGGCCGTAATTGATTCCGGGAACTTCGAATTATTACGAAATTCGATTTATTTCGTATGTATGTGTAGGATTCGATCACAGGATCAGCAATTTATTATTAATTTGATTTTAGTATATAATTCATAGATTTACAAAATACATACTTTCCTTTTTAAAATAGAAGTGAAACCATATAAAAGAATCATTTACAAAACTCACGAAATATTATTTTAAATTCATATAAATAGCAAAATGTATCGAGAACAAAATAGATATATGATCCGAAATTTACATTTCCTACCAGTTCTCAAATGAAAGGCGTTGTACGGTCGTCATGAACTTTGTGAGATACGCAAGTTACGTTAACTGCATCTATTCAAATTCTTAACATGAATATAACTAGAGACCGATCATAAAAGGGAAGCGTGTCATCATGTTGCTTTACTGTCTAGGGCCTAGACTCTAGGCCAGAGTTTCCCAAACTTTTTTGTGTCGTAGACCCCTTGTCATGTTTTTCCGTGTTGGGTAGACCCCTACTTACCTGATATTGATTACCTGTCAATTTCTAACTGTAGTGAAGTTTAGTGTTAAAAACTTCAAGTAAAAACACATGTTAATTTATACATTTATTAATTGAATTTAAATTAAAACTTCTCAAAATAAAATTTTGTATCTGTTTGTTTGTAATGTAAATGTTTTGATATAATAAGATAGTATGATGTAAGTAAATAGGTACACTATTATGGACCCCCATTTTTATTTCATGAACCCCCAAATTTTTTTTCGCTGACGTAGACCCCTTGCAGGTTATCATAGACCCCTAGGGGTCGATATAGACCACTTTGGGAATCACTGCTCTAGGCCATCGGCGTAATTAAATTTCAAATACGCCAAATAAGCTTCAGCTAGCAGTTAGCTAACAACGATGTCACAGCCAACTCATAGACAATCGTTATCACTGAAGTATTTCCGAACCAATTCGACTTATGGTCCTTCAAGATAAGAGCGTACCAATTCGTAAGAGGCCAAAACTCCATTGCGGTATTACTTAACTTCAGGTAAGCCTGCCCCTTTGCCCCTGTTCTATAAAAAAAAACATTATTGCATTTTAATTTATTATATGGAATTTATTGTAATAATGTAATCATTACATACAACAAGCCAACACGGGGAATTCAATCTCGAGTCGAGATCGTTAATTCGTGTTCTTATGGGATTTAGAGTTACAATATCGCGAGATCTCGGTATTTTCGAGATTTCGGAAACCTAGATATTTTTAGAAGTGATTTTGGAAATAAAAGCGTATAATCGTTGAGGATATAATCGTTTGACTATTTTTTTCCCGTACGATAGAAATATTTTCTAGGCAAATGGAAAATTACGTCACCTTGGAACTGTTCCAAGTCATTTTTATAATTACAGGTTTATGTACAAAGAGATTATTTTTTCTGATACTACAGCCACTTAATCTCGTTAATACTACGAGATCTCTTCGTGATTGCTTCGCGATTAATCTCGATTGCAGGTCCTACCAACAACCAAAATCGAGTAATTTCTAAAGGTGGGAACTGCCCAACGTTACGAGATGTAATGTAACACGTTACACAGCGAGCATACGTGCAGTCAGTACGGCGTGTTACGGGGAAACCAGCGAGCAACGAGCCGCTCGTTGCTCGCTTTGAGTGCTCCACCCGGTTGTTTTGGCGAATCCTTTGACTGTTACGCGGTTCAGTAATTACGCGTCGCACGTCGCGAGTGATCATGATTATGATTTTCTATAAATTGTGTCTTTTTTAAGTACTTTTGGTCCAATTAAATTCAACAAAATTGAGATCGCGTACAAAGTTTTTATACTGTCCAGTAATCATTTGGTTTTTAATATTGCAATCAATAACAAACCACCTCATACACCTGTGTTTTTAAAGAAGTTTTTTGTCCAGTAACATTTTTTCTTATTCTTAATTTCGATGAAACAATAATTAAATAAAATGAAAGATATCAACATTATCACTATCACATCTCGTGAACACTGGCGGCGAAAGTGGAGCACAGAGTTTTGACGAGCATGTTACGCCGATTTTATAACACAGCGTAACATGCTCGATGTGTAACACGCTCGATGCAAATGCTACATTACACCTCGTAACTTTGGTCAGTTCCCACCTTAAGAAGTTTGAAGTTAAATCGAGTTTATTTAAATAAATTGCAAATGGAATTCTATTGAAAGAGTATGTAATTTAAATACATAAACTTATAAAAAATCACATCCAAACGTTTGCGTATCTAAAGTATATCGACCATAATCTAATTATAATGTACAGGTGTGTACATAAATGACCTTTGTAATAAACACAAACACACCAGAATTCTGTCTTTTCCATACTCCACTGCTTTGTTTGTTGTGTACAATAACAGTCTATTTGTTAACAGTACGGATCACCAAGCCACGATGAATGCCGAGAGGAGACTCCGACGCATGAAACCTTCAGGCAGGTCTGATACTCACCACCAGGCTCAAGCCGTATGCTTCGGGCCTCCCAGCGACAACTCTCCGACTCCATAGAACTTTACCAACTGTAAATGCATGGATACGACCAATGACGACGACTTCTTGGATTATTACGGGACGACCGACTGGGCATATATTAAACCAACTGTCGTCCTTAAAACATCCGTTGTGTATACAAGAGTAACCGATTTGATAGTTCTAATTTAAATGGGCTATACGTCATAATTTTTCGGTAAATAAACCCGGGTCGTGTAAAGAGTTATGAAAAATCATGGGTCGTCGGCTCTAAATGGAACAAAAGCTACTTAGTATGCCATTGGCAGATGCTCAGAGCTTTCTATACATTTTACTTTGCAGCTCACGGTTTCCTGTCGTAGATGTTTTACTAAATGCGAAAGTTAATAAACAATATTTTCGTAATGAGTTTTTGAAAATGGCCATGATCAATGAGGTTGTATCAATTGTGCACTGATCATCGAACTATTTGGCTGTTTACATTCAAATCAGTTTTTAATTATATTTTTTTTAATTTAAACTAATCCGTTATTTGATAACGTATAGTAAAACGAAAATTAATTTAATTATATTTAAAACATTTACAATATAATACGTGAATTTCAAATGGAAACAGTGTATATTAAAATTTAATACTACATCTTTTAATTAAAATTATTGTAAATGTTCTGTATGAATGATTTTTGATAACTTTTAAACGTGTTATTCGAATATGAAATTAATTAAAATTGCATTGCTTTATCGAAATACATCACAAATTATTTGACTTGCCAAAAGGCACAAAATAAACATTAAACATGTTTCATATTTCTGTAAATATCATTACCATCATAATATATAAGTATTACGAATAAAAATCTTGCGGAGATCACGGATCGGCTAATTCTCTCTACTCCTCGTCTTTTAAACGATAGACTTAACCTTTGAAAATAAGGGTTTTCATCTTATTAGAGACGGTAATTTTAATCTTATTACATACAGAATTAAATGCCGTAGATATAAAAGTAATTATTCATGCTTCATATTATTCGTTGTAAATTATTGTGAACCCAATGTTGCTTCAAAGACTGTCTTGAAATATGTTTCCTATCCCTTGCTCATATAGAATTACTTGGAAAATATATAAAGGCGTATAATTAATGTTAACAATAGATCTCCTTTAATTCGGATCTCATCAGTAGATGAGTATCAGGGTCTTTATGATAATTGTAGAATTAATATTTAGCACATACATTCGGAAAGGCCAGTCCTCGTACATACAAAAATTAACTACAGACCATAGAAACTTCACGGTGTTGTACGACTAGGAGAACAGATGCATTGAAATCTGACCTAATTAAATATCCAAAATCAACAATTAATAAAACAATAATTTATTACATTGAGGCATGGAGGTTTTCTTAATATCAGTAACGCTAATATCGACAAAATACAATCTTGTGCTGTTTAGTAAAAAAGGACTAACCTTCGTAATTTTTCTACAATTAAACATTGCTGTATTTCCAATGAATTTAATACCTTATATATCGCCGTAAAATACATGAATTTGTATACTAGTTAATAAATTATAGCTAAAATGGCTTAGAATTTATGTTTATATTTCGTTCATGTCACTTCAAATAGTGCATGATTTTTATAGGTGTATTCTTAGTTAAGTGTTTGACAGGGCTTATTATATCATAGGTGTATTGCATATTTAAATGTGAATTGTAATATTCATAGAATAGAAATAGTAGTATGAGTCTACAATTACTTTTATTATTCATAGATTTCAATAGTTTCGACCAGAAAATATTATTTTACAATGTATGAGTTTTGTCGTCTGCGTTAATACAACAAGCAATCGCTAATATTTTGTGAGTTTGTACAACATTAAGACTTAATAACATACTAACTGATGAGTTCCTTTGCTAGTAATAACTATATTCTCTTTCAGTGATGTAGGTAGCTGGGACATATTCGATTGCGATTAAAATCTTCTCGTTTCTTCTTATTTAAAAAATTAGAATTCAGAAAAATTTATTCGTTTATTTATTGCGAATGCAATAGAGGGTTTATTTATTAAAATAATTAGGTTAGGTAAAAGTTTTCTATTAACTTAATTCTGCTACTTTTAATCTTTTCTATCTGAAAAATGCTTTTTATAACATGCTCATAACGTAACACAATCATATTACATATATTGAGTCACACGAAAACGAAATCGAAAAGTTTACTAATATTTTGAAATTCGAATATTATTTTGCATACATTCACTAACGTTGTAACTCATGCTTACTTTAATTTCAAGTATAAAATTCTGTGATCATATCAATTGTATCAAAATGATTTTTGTAAAATATAGGTAGTCCTCTTAAGACTATATGAAAATTTCATACTTTAGGATATTATGTAATGCCTAAGGCGAAAAAGAAATCATATCAAGGATGTAAGACGAATTTGTTAAATTTACTTTCCGTATCTTCCGTCCCAGAATAATTTGATTGATTTAAGTATGAAATGTCAATGCATTTGGATATATTAGCTTATTTAAAAAATGAGTTTTAGATTTCTTTAGCTATAATTATAATAATACGGGTAATACTTTTTTTAGATTATTTAAAAGGTCACTTTAGATGAAATGTAAAATAAAATGTTTGGATGGTAACGTCCGTCCGAAAAAGTTGGGTAAAGGCTGAACATTGTATGGTAAGTTTATAGACTAAACGAAAAGGAAGACATCCCGTATTTTGTTGCAAGGTAATTTCAACCTTACTGATATAAGTATACTTAGGAATGAAGGTCTGTATAAGTCGGCGAAATGTTACGAAAAGTTTAAAAAATCTGTCGTTATTATCAAAAACCTTTTAATAATTGTAAACCCTAGCTATTAAGTATGATGGTTTTAACTCCTTGTCGCTGTCATTGAAATAAGAACCTCAGGTCGATAAATGTTTGTTTTATACGGAATGGTGATCGATAAACGACACAGTCTGCGTCACTTCGTTAGATTTTTTGGCTTGTATGAATTGCAATCCGTT
Organism: Pieris melete; assembly: GCA_963693345.1. Taxonomy (NCBI): domain Eukaryota; kingdom Metazoa; phylum Arthropoda; class Insecta; order Lepidoptera; family Pieridae; genus Pieris; species Pieris melete. Next base: position 527,091 of record CAVNZK010000080.1, read on the forward strand.
TCTGTATTTTAAATATTAACTTAAAGATTAAAAAATGGGGTAATTTGAGCCTAGTACGCTGCTTAAGAACAACCCTTTAAAAACGTACTATAGGCTGCAATTAGTCAAACAAATACTTATTATATTATTTGGCTTGACAAAACACTTAAAAAACATTTGTTAACTAATTTAGGTTTGTAGTACGTTAACGAAGACACTATAAAGTTACCAAGTAACATATATGTGTATCTGCTATTATATCTAATTCTGATCCCTTAATCTATTTGTACTGTACCTTAAATATTTAGAAAAAAAACTGAATACGAAGGAATACCGGTATGTATTTGAATAAACCTTTAAGACATCTCTAAGAAAAATACGATGTTTGAAAATTGAAAGAAAATATGGAATAATGTTTTCCTTTGGATATTCCTTCTGTAATTCGTATTCTAATTTGGTGTCTAATATATGTGTCTAACGCAACTGTATAGATGTAAGACATGTATTCAAATAATGGAAATAAGTGTTGAAAATAAATAAAAATCAATATTAGTTGTTTTCATTAAGATCCACTGGACAAAAGTAATTGAGATTTCATTTCCGTATATCAAATGTATGAAAATTTGAGCTAAGCTCCGATCCCAAATCTCTAATAGGGCTACACGATCGTCAAGTGAAACAATAACGATAATCATCTAGTAACGTCCCAAGGTAAAAATTAGTGATACTCAACATTGACATTTTAGCCGCTTATTAATCGTTTTAATTGAAGATGGTGAAGTAGCTTGCTCATAAGAAATTAATTAGTCTAATTAAAAAAGCTCACTTAAAAGTGAAAGTGAATCTTCGCTTCAGAAAATGTTATTTGTTAAAGTAAACCGACTTGAAAGGGAAAGCGAAATAAATCGATAAATCTAAAACTACCTGACCTAATTTCAAGATTTAAATCAACATGAAGATTATCAAATTCCAACAAAACACTCTGGTCAAACAAAATACATCTATCTTAAAGGCGTCATAAGCGCTTTAGAACCAGTTTTGCCGATTTTACTCCCATCATTTTATTTTACACATATTATTATCAGTAAATAATTGCGTAGTTTTATTGTGGCAGGCTTGTCTTCATTGCCCATCTAGCCCTATTTATCTATTCCAGTACCTAGGAATACCCTTGGATGCATTACCAGGGTGCCGGATAACATATAAAGAAAACATGTGACAACAACGTACGTACGCGTTAGTAGCTTTTGAAAATTTTCTCTTCTTTAAAAATTTTATCTTTCGCCTTATTCTACGGTTGTAGAAAAAACGACACTAACAATATAAAAAAGGTATTTAATACATTGAAAGTTTTATTATAAAGTATTATCTAGTTAAATCATAGTTACAAATATTTTTACATAATTAAAGAAATGGATATTTTTTATTTTGACTATGCTAACTTCAGGGTGTCGATTTTTTGTGACGGTGTGCGCGCGCATCGTATTTATTTACTCTCATTATTTTTTCCTAACGCGCCATAACTGTATAACTTCAAAAAACAAATGAGCTCGACGTACAGACACGAGCTGTAACGCAAGATCCTCTCTGCGCTTCGAGAGCAAACAAAGTCTATGATGAGAGAACGTTGAACGTTGCTACTACGGCTAATCAATGATAGTTACTGACTGTAGGTCAGTTATTAACGTTTGGCCAGTTATTAACATAAAAAACAAGTTGAAGAATTATTTTTATATGCATTTGTCGCATTCTTAACGAGGCTGCTATTGTTACTTAACAAACCACAATGTTTTTCAAATATACTATGATTTAGATTGTATTCTTCTATAAAATAAATAAATATAAAAAAGAAAGTCGTACGCCCTTTTCTTGAAAATGAATTGATTGACGTTCTATCCATAAAAATACTTCCAAAATAACGTCATATCGAGGTGTTTGGTGGTGCAAAGCATTTAACATTACAGTTATGGTTGTAGAAAGCGAGCGAATTTACGTATGCTCCAATGGAAAGATGTATGGTGTATCGTGTTTTGTGATCTGTATACAGCTACTATTGCAATTAAACAGGATGAAAACGCAAATAAATAAAATACTCAAGATGTACACAACTTTGCTCATTCCGAACAGATGAAGTACAGTAGAATAACAGAATACAAGATTAGTCGAAATATTTTTTACCCTAAGTTACAAGTCGTATAACGAAAGGATCGTCAAGATTGTGTTAACGGTCGAACGGCGAACTTTTTTCCCAGATTGTCATAAATCAGATGGCGGCAGATGCTGTTGACCTTTACCATTATTACCAAGAATTATTTTACTGCTTACAGGCGTTTGGTTCCAAGTAATTGATAGGATTATTTTAAGAGCATTGTACATCTATATATATAAAAATGAAACCCGTTTTCCGTTGTCACGACATAACATGAAAACGGCTTGACCGATTTGTTTGATTATTTTTTTATAATATTCCTTGAGGTACGAGGATGGTTCTTACGGAGAGAAAACTTAAAAAAAATTGAGTGAAAAAGTCTAAAAACAACACTTCTATATTCCCATACAAAATATTCGTAATAATACTTAAAAGTCAATTTGAACTTTAATACCATATCATAAAGTTCAAGTGTCAGTGGAGGGGTTCCGGGAAGGTAAATTTTAATTTTTTGACATAATTAAAATTTACCTTTGTTGTAATTAAATTGTATTTGTTGTCTTATCAACTTTCTTTTTTTATCTTACTAGCTAGACCGGTGTCCCGAATAGCAGAATAAGTATTTTAAAAAAATAAATAATTGACTGTTAGGCGGTACGATGTTCGCCAGGCCAGCTAGTATTCAAATAATTGTTTTACAAAACAATTTCGAATCAACATTTTTTGAGTAGAACTGATTGAGTAACATTTGAACGTACAGAAGATATAGATAGTTTAGTCTTATGTTTTTTTATATAGGTCCAAAAAATAAAAATAAAAATACTTGAGAGGTGTCAAGGGACACCCGGATGGAACGAAGTTCCTTTCGATTAATTTATATGTTACTTGGTATCATACCAGTATGATAGATTTTCTCGACACCAATCTTATATTTCATCGTCTATTAAAGTTTTTAGAGACCAGGAATCTAAAAGAGGAACAAGTATGATGTCGTTGTGCTACGCAGCGATTAAATAGTAAAATAACCTAAATATGAATTAAGTGGCACAATTAATAAGCATATTTCCTATGTCGTGGCTTAGATATTTTTTAAAGGTATTGTATTTTGCAAGGAAACTAGGGACCCCGCAATGATAATTGTACAGGGATTCTGGTGTACGTTTACTACGACTAATTTAGTTAAGTGATTCCAAAAATAATTCTCATTTCTTATCGCTACGAAAAAAAACCAACATCACTAGGTGTTCCCAGGCGGTCACCCATCCATGTACTGACCTCGCCCGATGTCGCTTAACTTCGGTGATCGGACGAGAACCGGTGTATTTAACGTGGTATGGACGTTGGCGATAGCGCAATCGAAAATGTAAAATATAACAACTATAGCAAAAAAGTGTCGTGACAACTTTTCGTACGAATTTTTTCCGTCTAGCCCCCCCTTTCACGACGCGCGATAAGGAACTTCGTTCCAAAAACTTCTAACAAACTTTCGCTTCAAATATGGAGAGCTGCTCGTCTTTCTTGCTAAAGGCCCAGGTTTTAGTAGGTACCATAAGTAAGCAAAGGTCGCAGCTGAGTTTTGAACAGTAGTTTGGTATTTTTTCTGAAAAGACGCAATCGGAAGTATTTGCTAAGGTTGAAGTAGCATTGTTTTATTATGGACTAGGAATCAGTCTCCGTTGAAGAAACTCCTCACATTGTTCAGACATCTTTCATGACAAAGGGACTTCTTGCCGCCTCATGCTGATATATGCTTTGTTGCTTTCCAGCATATTTCCAGATTTTTGTCTAATAAGAGCCCAACAAGCTGTGCGCTTTTAGGAGGCTTTTAAAATATTTTGTTAACTGATTTTTGTTTCGCGTCACTAGCTATGCATATCCCAGTGAACTTATAAAATATAGTAATTTTTATTGAAACACCGATGAAATCTGCCTCGTTGTTTAGGTCTGAAGCGAATTTTATTTTGTCGAAAAACAAACCAAAGATTACGTGTCGCATTTTACCTTAAGGTAGTAACATCGCTATACTATGTGTCTTGATCTCTGATATATGTTTACCGTCATAATTACAATAATTGATACTTGTACGTGACGGTAATAATAAGTCTCATAATCTATCAACCAAATGCGTATATTACAAGGGTGCGATTTAATAGACCACCCTTTGGAAAGATCCTAGCTGTGTCTTATTAGCTATCCAGTACAATATTGGCCACCAAACGACCTCACACTGATTAACATCTAATTTATTACCACATTCAGGGTTCACCCGAAAATAATCAAGATAGATTGCTTATTCCCATAATACATGTTGTAACTGCGTATGCATTGAAAAGTTACTTACATCGATTTAAGCTATTTCGATAGTTGAGACTACAATTCATGTACAATTATTATCTAATGCTATCGCATAGGGAAGACTTTGGCGAGCATTTTTAGGAGCGTTCTGGTATGGCTCCCGTCTATGTACTAGTATTGGATAGAAACAAGAAACCAGACAGAGCACGAATTTTTAATGTGAACAATTTAAACTAAGATGTTAAAGGTATGTCGGACTCAGAACAAACTGTACAGCATCATAAGATATCATTTATTGTTTTAGGTAACAGAATGTACACATATGAAAGTGAATAAAGAAATACATATTAAATGCTTTTAATTTTACATTTACTGCCAGTTCTTAAATCAAGGGCGTAGAACGGACGAGGAGAACTGGCAATAAACTCTCCACTCTTTTTAATTAAAGTTTTTTGTTTTACAAAATGATTGTAAGGACTTGCAACCATTACACCATGTTACACATGACATCTTTAAGTAATTAACTAAAATTATCAAAAATAAAATATATATATACCTACATAAAAAAATATACAATACAAGTGTTATAAACAATATCGAAAACTTATCTATACTAATATTATAAAGAGGAAAGGTTTGATTTTTTGTTTGTTTGAAATGAATAGGCTCCGAAACAACTGGACCGATTTCAAAAAATTTTTCACCGTTGGCAAGCTACACTATTCCCAAGTGACAAAGGCTATGTTTCATTTTCAAAAAAAATAGGGATGCTTGCTAAAACTTGAATTATCTAACCCAAGGTGTAAAAAAATAAACAAAAAACTTCCTTCAATCGCGTGCGCTACGAAAACCATTAATGATATAACAAAATGATGTATCACAATTTTTCAGGACACACACGACAGCATGTCTCTATCTTTTATAGTTACGTCACAATAAGCCTCCTTTTATTATTTTTTTTATTAAAATACCACCGCTAGAAAAGGCTCTTCATTCGTACCTAGGTATTGATCCTTATCAAAATAATTACCAACGTTTCACATAAGCAACAATTTAATGGCATAACCACCAAAAAAGCTTGGTGGATTGGTGTTCAGCTGCCGTTTCTCTTGAATAGTTTACTACTATGTAATATAACAAAAATCTTAGCTACAGCAACGCTTGGCCGAGTCTACTAGTGATTAATAAATGAGTTATAAGCGCTGCTCTTTCTACAGTAACGCTGCTAATTGAAATACTTTCAAATATTGTTGTGTAAACTATTCCAAATATGATATTTAAGAGCAGCACTCGCCTAGTTCAAACGTCTCCCAACCTGTCGTACATTTAAATTACGTCTGTGTGGACTTTTCTTTCAATGTGCGCAATCAACACTGGCTCATACGGTGATGGAAAATGATGATGAAAGTACAGTGAGGAGTGTCTTAGACCTAAAAATCGTGTACGACGGCTTGGATTACAAAATAGAAACAAAAATTTGAAGCCATGACCTACAGGTGGTAGTGCAATCTGGTTATATGTATATTATCATAAACTGTACCAAACTGAAACTGAGGCACGTCATAAAACTATCCACAAGGTAAGGTTAGGTACTGCTTGGTACTTTCAAAACTTTATTTAATGGTCATAACATGATTAAAAGCACTCAAGGGATTTAATACTTTAGCGAAGTAGATATACACTGAGTTTGTCAGTTTGAACTACAATTCCTAACAATTAGTTCTCCATTCCATTTTTAGTTTAGTTTTTTGTTCCTGTATTAGTTTTGTATAAATAACTATAAATATTATGTTTTTGCACTTCTTGCTTACCTTATTTAATATGATATATTTTCTAATTTTTTAACAGTGGTTGCCTGGAAAAGATCGCTCGACAGCGATAAGGCCGCCAGTTGCCCTCATTTTCATTTAATTTTGGCAATTTTATTATGTTATTGCAACGAAGTATTAATAAAAATAAATAAATATAAAAAAATAGGTTGTAGGCAACAAATAGGAAAACCTAGATTTTTTTTCAAGTCAGGGAAACTTACATTTAGTTCTGGCAGTGAGCCAAATCCTCATTTGAAGCCACTGTAAAATAGTACCTAATATAAGAAAACTAGTATTGTAATTTATTGTAAATAATATTAAAACTCAACACTACTCTGTACGAAAAATAGTTTAGAAATTTGTCCCGTTTATGATAACACAATTATTAATAATATAAAGCGAAAAGTGTCGAGGACTAAAAAAATTACTAGACAACAGATAGATTTGTAAAACAGCCGCAGTTTTCATTTGTTTCATTACAGCTTAAAAAATAAAACTAAAATATGTTTATTATGATAAATATATACATAAATTACATGCATCACTTATTCCACGTCATTAAATTTGAATTTGTAGGCATCCCTACTCATCGGCAAAGAAGACAGAGGGTGTAGGCCGAGAGAAAAAGCCGGCGTAAGAAACTCTCGGTACTCTTTTAAAATTTTAAATTAATACTATTAATGCGAAATGTTACACACTACCACCCTTAAAGAAAAGTAAATATTTATTCTACCAAATATGTTATTGGAAAATTACGTTGTTAGGATACGATGATGAAGTATCGAAAAAATCGTTGATAACAAATTACTATGACCAAAGCTATCTTTGTATATGCGGTACCATTTGGAAAACAAGTCTTCCTGTAAATTTATATTATAAATCATACTTTAGTGAAGCGGTTCTAGTGTGTTCATACGTACTAATTATATACGTATAAAAATAAAATATTTAAATAAACATTTTGGGGTCTAAGCATCACATTTCACTGAGTAACTTAGTGTAGGTACGTATATTGAACTGTTTAAACAATTAGTTATATTCGGTGAACCAAAACTACTTGTCGATATTAATTCCACAGCGCAGACCATCAGACATGTTATTAATATTATATTTTCACATCTCATAAACAATATTATTTTGTTCGATGTGACAGTTAAAATGAAATAAAACAGAAATATTAAAAATAAAGCGGTTTGTTAACCTCCTGCCTGGGTTTTATTGAAATCAATTCAGCTTTTAGTCTAATCGACAAGTTGAAAATTGAACAAAATAGAGATACTGCTCTTAAAATTATGTGCGATAGCTCATTGGATCCAAAAGCACATAAAAAATTGCAAAAGTTATAGACAATTAAAGATGAAAAAAAAATGGCATTTAGTTTTTTGCCAATATTTAATAAACTATTAATATTTAAGAAATTTCAAATAAAGATTCTGAAAGAAGAGGAAATTTCCAATAAAAAACTCCTAACTTCCGGAACTCTATCTCCATTATTTATAATTTTAATTTAACGCTGAAAATAGGTCTGCGGGTGAAATTTTTAGGATTCGCGCGTGGCGTCAAAAGCGACTACGGTACATTAATTAATTTATTTAAGGTATTGAATATTTTTTTTTAAATTTGAAAAAATTATGGTGTGTTCTGAATACTATAATTAATTTATTCCCGTTGAAAATTTTACTTAAAATGAATTTTAATAAGAATTAGTAAAAAAAGTCAATTTTCTTATAAAAACGCAAAATAAATTATAACTCTGCAGGGGTTGAGCTTAGAGACCTCCCGTAGAACAATTTTTTGCAGCTGATGACCTTATCTAACCCCTATTTGCGTTTGATCAACGACTTTTTGGCCACCCTGTATATATATATACAACTTATCAACATAAACCTTATATCAAATTAAAGAACAAAACTGTTGCAGTCCCTTAAGGCCCATTTAGATGGAGATAGTTTCTCACACGTTTTGGTGCGTGAAATCGTACGCGACTATCACCATCAATAATAGCCATAGTATTATCGTATCAAAATGTTTACATACTGGCAAGAACTAAATTCTCACCTACGATTATGTCCTACGAGAATCGCCAATGATTAATCGCTAGGCGATAATTTCCTGCGTCTGTTTACACATCGACATTTTAGTAAGAAGATTCTTACTTAGGAGATCTTGACTAGTATAAACACGATCTCGTGTGACATTTTTATGTTCATACAAGTATCGTATGAACAGTTTTAAGTGCGAGATGTTTCATTCAAGTTTAGTGATTACTAGGGTATTTATTGTATTGGATTTTTGTCTCAAGAATGACCAAAAAAATCCTTTTAATATTGGGGTTGCCGATAATATTAAGTTAATTGAACTTTTTTAGAAGTTACGAGTTTTTGTGGAACACGGAAAAAATAAATTATAAAAACCCACTTTTTAACCGAAAACCTTTTTTTTCCGTTTCCGTTTAATTAATTCTTGTATTAATAATTAAAACACCCTCACGCACTACACTCATGGTAGCAACTGCCACAAAACCTCGAAATACGATTATTGCTTTTGGAATTCTGTTTACACGGACACAATAAATTTTTCATTGCGAGACAACTGTCGTCAAACCTGGAAGAGCAATTGGTGTGAATGTTTAGACGAAGAATCTTTTTTTTATTTTTTCGATAATCGTACCTTCGAGCCGAGAAACTCTCTCCATCTAAATGGGCCTTTACTGATCTTTCGGTATATTGATCTAAACGGGAATCTGACAATTTCTATTGTAAGGGTTGACTCGTAATTAAATATATACTGTCGAGTTCAATCACTGGAAGACTGTGAAACGCGTGTCAATTACATTGACACTGAATACGAACGACGCAACAAATCATGTTGAACGGGTATATAACCTAAAATTGGTTAGAGAAAAAAAGGGTGTAATAAGGGTATAATGATTTTTTTTATATTGGACGTTATGCAAACGACCAGGCTCATCACTTTGAATAAGTTGCTAACTCATAGGCACCTGGCACTGCCGGGTGTGATACCGGCCTTTGAAGGAATGGTACCTCTACTGGCAGCTGGTAATAACTTGATGCGCGGCAGAGTCTTAAAAGCTTTTTGTTTTGGAACGCCAGCCGTGGAATTGATAACTATATAGATACAATATGCTACTAATAGAAATCGTACTGGTTACGAAATAATTAAAATATTCTGAGAACCAAGATTAACCTGTAACTTCGATATCGAATCTCATAGCGATATTAAGTTGCTCAAACGTCAAGTTTGAGACATCAGATATTAAAGACTACTACACTACGGCTCTTCTTGAATTATAATATAATTGTTATATGTTATTTATTGCAGCATTTATTAATTTAAATTGCCACGAAATATCATCATAGTTTTCTGTTTAAATGTATACATGCGCACGATAGTTGTATTACTTTGGGGTCATGGTAACATCTTAGTTTATTTGGAAGGGAAGGCTAAATTAGCTTCTAAGAAGCTTGTTGCATTTAGCAAGGCGAGTCAGTACTTTACTCCAGGCCACTCGAACAGGCGATTCGAATCGTCAACGACTGGTCACTTTCCGAGCGGCGGGATCCCTTGGCGCTGCGTAATGATTAGGGTCTCTCTGCATCTTCTACCGTATGGACGTCAAGGCAGAATACAAAATACAATCTGTATCACGTCGACGTTCTTCGTCCCACAACTGAGCGTTTCTTCAGACATTTTTTGCCGCGCACCACCACTATGTAGAATTAGCAGGAGTATTTCCGAACCAATTCAACTTAGGGACCTTCAAGAAAAGAGCGTACCAATTCTTAAAAGGCTGGCAACGCACTTGCGAGCATTCTGGCAATGTGAGTGTCCATTGGCGGCGGTATCAGTTAAGGCCTTATCACACTGGCGATTTGAAAGCGACTCGACTGCGCAGTGAACACGCCGCGGCGTCCTTTCCGTGTTTTGTACACTCACTAGCAAAATAGATTCTGAGGAGGAAACAATACTTCTGGCTTTATTATATAAGTCTCTTTTTGTTTGATGCCTTATAACAGGATGATTTTGAATATCCATTATAAATAAATCGACATTAAATTTATTTTCTTCCGACGACGCCATCAAATAATATATATACATAATATATATAAATGGCGATACGTTCGCTCACGTCTTTGATACGACTGACAGACTGAGGTGGGGCTGGATGGGAGAGTGTATAAAATAACGTGCACGCTGCGCAATCGCGTCGCTTTCAAATCGCTCGCAAATCGCCAGTGTGATAAGGCCTTTAAGATCAGGTGAGCCTCCTGCCTATTTGCCTCCTATTACATAAAAAAAACATCTTAGTTAACAGTCTAAATCCGAAGAGCAACTCCACACAATTCCTTTCATAAAACGATAGCCATCGAAGGAAATGAAATCGAATTATCAAAGCCACGCGGTTATGTTTAGTGACCCTTTTTGCTATCGTGGAGTGTTTGTACACAACCTAATCCTATGAAACGCTCACGTACTCACTGCATTGTCCGGGCAGATTTTCATTTCCTTCTGTTTGCCAAACGGTACACAGATAATAACATTAAGTATCACTCCAATCGATGTAACATGAAATGCTCGAGATTTTCAAAACTGAGAACGACGAGCATACCAATACTCGGAACTCAAAATACTCGGAATATGTGTGCGCTTTAATATAAATTTCTCAGTAATAGACTTTGCAAGTTACGCGAGTCAAACAATTTACATTACAGTAGTGTATAATTTTGTAAACAGTTGCTCTACTCTCTTTACTATTTAATTCTCTTTGTTATTTTAAACTAATCCTTTCCTGTTTATATGCAAGCGTAGTCAATATCTTGTTACAAACATAGAAAGACCGATATTAAAGTACGATACGGTGCGGTGATGTTAATTATTTCGACTATGTGTTTGCGTGTTGTTCCCACGAGAATGTAAGTGTGTGCTCCTATTTCACCATGCCTCCTGCTGATAGGGGACAAGTCTTTGTTTTTAATTTATGTTATTATTATTAATTACTTAAAATGTCATGTGGAACATGGTGTAATGGTTGCAGCTCCTTACACAGCACAAGTGTACATTGTGTTACCTACGTGAATATGATTTTTGAATTTGAAATGATTTTTGAATTTGAATTTGAATATTATATAAGAATTTATTTAAAACGATACCTGGAAATGGATATGAGAAATTTAATATCTACCGGCCGTGGTATTGAAATGGTAAAGGCTAAATATGATTTGAACATGGCTTTTGACAAAATAATGCAAGCGATTTGTATTTTATTATCATGATGTTTTCTCTAATTAATTGTAATTCATTAACAATTTCATTGAAACAGTAGGTACGGCTAAACTAATAATTTCCTGTATCAGGGCGTTTCACGAATAGGAACGAATCAAATAAAATCTTTAAACATTAGTGTATTCATAAATTAGTCTTTCAAATCACCCACAGATGGCGTATTGCCTCATGGGGATGCAAGTTACGTAATCCTGAAACTGAAATATCAATGTTTCTAATATATACACAGAAATTTATGTTAGGCTTATGGAATTTCATTGATTTAGAATGAACAACACGTAATTAGGTAAAGGTAAAGTTACGATATAATTTTTATATAACGTATTTTGTGAGTCAACATCAACCGAGTCAATTGTCAGCTGTCATTGTCAATCAGCTGTCAAAAATAGCGCCTGGAGGGCTGTGCATGACCAGCTAACGGGTCTTAAACAAAAATAATGCTAAATTCAAAATGGGCTGGGGTTTTTAAGTTTTTTTAGGAAACGTTTAATACACGTATCAATCTCTATAATCAGTAAATAAATAAGGAGACAGCTAAAAATACAAGTCTCTAATACAATACAAATGCTCCCGTCTCCATCTTCTAAGCTCCTTCTGTATCTTACTTTAAATCTCTACTGTGCAAGCATTACAAGTCCACATCGTAACCCTAACTTTCGTAATGGTCTGAAATTATTGTGATTCATGTGCTTTTTGAAGTTATACTTCTTTAGGCGCGTTATGAAAATTTTATGAGAGTGAAATTTTACGATGCGCGCGCACCGTGACACAAAATTCAGTATGGGCGCCGAGCGTGCGCGAGCGAGATGGGAATAAGACAATCTACTTGTAGTACCTTTTAAACAAATAAAGCAGTTTTAATTATTTTTTCAAAGAAATTTAGCAATGATTTTTCACAAAGACCTATTTATACTTAGTTAAAGGGTTATGAAACATACCTAGTTATTAAATTGAATTAATAATATAATATAATAAATTATTATTAATATTAATTAATAATTGAATAATATACTAAATATTAAATATTGTTAAATTATTAACGCTTAATACTAATTATTAATTATTTAATATTTTAAAAAAATAAAGAAAGCCAAAGAAGTATAACTTCTTACGCGCGTACATAAGTACACGCACCATTTTTTTTCCATTTCATGTGTCTTTTTTTTAATTATTAATAATTGATTTACTTTGTTCCATTAGTTTTGTCTTAGTAACTAAATGACTTATGAAGATTTGCACTTCTCCATCTATATTTTTTTATTAAGAATAAGTGGTTGCCTGGAAGAGAAAGCAGGCCGCCAGTTACCCTCCCTCCTTTTTATTGAATTACTTTAATTGTACTATATTTCTGTATACTTGCAACAAAGTGTTAATAATTATATAAATACAGATCAGTGGTTGGATACAAAGGAACCATAACGAAAATAATTTGTTTGCTTTTGGCACCGGTTTTAGATTCTAACTTATGAGCTATCGTTAGCGTCTAGTTCACTGTTAGTTTTCGATTCGCTTGTGACTACACTAACTGAAAGAGAATTCGAAAATTGATATTCTTTTGCACTTAAATATTTATACACATATTTACTGATATTTTAATATCTCTGAACTTTGTAGTATGATTATAATAATTATAGTTTAAAAAAACTATAAAACACGCTTTTAAAGCACATCACACTAAAAAGTGAAAAATAATTCCTAATTTAGGCGGAAAATGGTAATGAACAAAAAATACTGGTATTATTGTGAAAAAGCGTTTAAAGAATCACTTTTTAGTTTGAGGTGCTTTAAAAGCGTGTTTTTTAGTTTTTTTAAACTACATATATTTATTTTCCACTTTTTAGTCCTAGCAGCAATACGTGTTGTCTCAATTTAATCGCATTGCTTTGTGGACTTAAAAAAAATTTCATTGTTTTTTCGAGATAAACCTATGAAGTTATTATATTGTCGCAGATTATTTATAAGTGTACATAGTTTGAATTAAATCTGTCCATTTAATGTGGGTCAAAATCGAGTCCGAAGGAGTCGGTTACATACATACAGGTGAAAAACGAAAAGCGTGTAAAAAGGCAACATTATTTGAATGATCGATTTTTAAAGCCACGTTAAAAACGCAAAAGCCTGAATAACTTAATGGTATACCAAGTGTACCCCATTGAATGTCTAAAACACAATAAGTTCATAATTATATAAAGATAAATAACAATTAAAATATAATATTAATAAATGTTTCATTCGTTTATCAGTCTTCACTAAAATATTTAATATTGTATCTTTATATAGAGTCATTACAACGGCTTATGAAACGGGCATTTAGTTTTCCAAGCGACGATTAAACTAGAACGAGGAACTAATTAAAATACGGCGGCGCAAACACCAATCTTCGAACAATTGGTTGTACGCACTGCGAGCTGATTACTTGCAATGACCAAGTAGATTGAACCTGTTGTGAACCCGTTTGAACATAAATATACTCGAATATTCGGTTAATCATTTGACAATTACAATACCTCTTTGCGGTTAAGTATATAAAATTTGTCTTAAGAAGAACCGAATAGGCGCCGTAGTTCAAACTTTTGATGTAACAACATTAGAATAAGGTAAAATGGATATTTAAAATAATGAAAAAAACACAAATATACAGTATTTACAATATTATTTGCTACATTGTAATAATAATAATAATTAAAAATTGATTAATAGAAAATTAAAACAAATTTAAAAAGTTTGGCCCTGTGTATAATTATTCGTTAATTCAGTATTATTTTATGGCATAGCTGATATGACTAAACTATGTAGTTAGTATTGTATAATATAATATAATATTGTATTCCGGAAAAAGTGTGGTCTTCTATCTCAGATAGAATCAGACTTTTTCTGACTCATCAATTTAGTTCTCGGTTCAATCCTGCCGAAAAATTTTTTTCGGCTAGTAAACACCGACAGAACCCACATACAAAATTAACAGTATGCATCAGTCCTATTGAACGTACATGACACGTAATACATAGAATATCAACATCGGACGTCAAGGCAGAATACCAGCCGTATCACCTTGACGTCCGTCGTTCCAACAATGAGCGTTTCTTAAGACAATTTCTGCCGCGCACCACCACTATGTGGAACCAGCCGCTCACTGATGTATTTCCGAACCAATTCGACTATGGGTTCTTCAAGATAAGAGCGTACCAATTGTTAAAAGGCCGGCAGCGCGCTTACCAGTCTTCTGGCAGTACGGTATCACTTAGCATCAGGTAAGCCCCCTGCCCGTTTAAAAAAATTGTGCGTGTACATATGTACTCGCGTAAGAAGTTATACTTCTTTGGCATTATTAAAAATAGATTTTGGTTGCATGCAATTAATTATTACAATTAAATAATTAAAGACTGGAAAAGGAGTCCTTATAGTCAATAATGTTCAGTTTACATTTGAAAAGTTAAATAAATAAATATTTATTATTATTCTCTTACATTACGTGTAACATAAATTCTATTATTATTCGAATGTTGTTTTTAAATTATGTCCAATGCCGTAGCACCTTCCGTGGGCAACTTCATTCTATTAATTTTGTGTCACGGTTCGCGCGCAACGTAAAATTTCACTCTCATAAATATTACATAACGCGCCTAAAGAAGTATAACTTCAAAAAAATAGAATAGAGTCATTGTATTTTATTCTTATCTTAACATAAATTCTAAGACAATTGTATGAATATTTCTCTTACAATCATATTATCCAACCCAACAGGTTGTTAGACAAACAAACATTTCAATTGACTTGTTGCTCAACTCAGATTGAATAAGCTTCACTCAGACATTGCGTTGAATGTACAATTAATTTCGTTTTCAAGCTGTGCTATAGAATTTGTTTGCACTATGAAGTTCACGATTCATATTTTTTCCAATAAAAGTGTATTCAAAAGTTATGACGCTACCAAATGCTTTTACATGGGACTCTGACGTTTAACTGAAAACGAGTATGTGAAACTCATTTAATAATTGTTTCGAGTTTAATATGAAAGGATAGTAGTTAAAAGTAATGTCATAACATGTTACCGTGAAAAAATGTTAATCATAACAAAAACTTAGTTCCATAAACAAAAATGTATATATTAATTAATAATAATAAAAATATACGATTTTTAATCCTATCAAAACTCAGTTTTATGTTATTGCTTTATGAAATTTTTATTAAAGAAAAAGGTCCCACGCGTGTCTTCCGGTAACCACGGTTGCTGGAAAGCCTATGAAACGTCGAAATATGTAATAATCTAAAAAAACCTTATATTTGTTTTATAAAATTAGAAACGGATAATCCTTATCCGTAGAAGAAAAAGTAACTTTCTTAATAAGTACCTACATTTTCTTATAAGTTTAATGTCCCCACGATTCATATACTTATAGACGCAGCATACTTTATACGAACGTTGTTCGAATGAACAAGGCACGGGCTAATCGGAATCATTAATGAATATCTGACATTGACAGTCAGTTTTACTTGAATTGAAATTTCATTGGGAATGCAATATGCACATGACGGACAGAGCTAAGTGGCCCTGAGCAATGAGTGAATATCGACCGACAGCCTATCTATAAAATTAAAGTTCCAAGTCAAGCGTACGCACTCTATTGAGGCATAAGGTTTTTCCCGAGTAAGTAGGCAACATAAAACGAAGACATTGATTTTGAAAATAGAAGCGTTTTAAGTATGTTTATAGTTCTATGCACTGATGGGTCTATTCTACATACAATAAACACTTACTTATACAGTAAAAAAACCAGGGAAACCAGCAATCTTATTGAAGTAACGTTTTTTTTATAGAACAAATGGGCTCACCTGATGTTAAGTGATACCGCCACCAATGGACACTCGCACTGCCAGAAATATCGCAAGCACGCTGCCGGCCTTTTAATAATTGGTACCTACGCTCTTTTATTGAGCTCCCTAAGTATAATTGGTTCGGAAATACTTCAGTGGGCAGCTGGTTCCACATAGTGGTGGTGCGCGGCAAAAAATGTCATAGAAACATTCAGTTGTGGAACAACGGACGTCGAGGTGATACAGGTGGAATTTCGTATTCTGCCTCGACGCCCGATGATGAAAGGTGCAGGTATTAATCCGAATAACTTCTCTAAACACTCTCCATGGTAAATGCGGTAGAAGATGCAGAGTGACCCCACATGCCATCAGTACTCCATGTGGGGCCGAATTCGCACATTTAGTATTGCGAGTATTGCTATGTTTATTTTAATTACATTGAAAAATATGATAGAGAAAAGAAGAGCAATACGCGTTTAATATAATTGACAATCCATCTCTTTATGTTTCTCAAAGGGGAAATAAAAATATATTTCCATTGCAAATTCGACTAAGTTCGATTCCTTCAGTTGAAAGAAGTATTATGCAAATAAGATCTTCTAGTATTTGTCTTCGTTTATTTATAGCCTTTTCGTGGCGGAAACTCGTCATTTCTACTCTTCGTGTAATTATTTTATTGGAGATATGCCGCCATCGCTTAGTGGTTCACGCGTAGAACACGGATTGATCTGGCGAAAAACATATTATCTACTTAGAATAAAACAACAATAAAGTGTAAAAACAGGTGTCAGAGATATGACAACTATTTTTAAATATTATGTTATGTATGTCCAGCGATTTCAGCCACATGTATTTGGTCGTAGAACAATCACCTATTCTCAAACCCACCAAATATTAGGTATTACATAGGTATAAAATTGGCGTTTTGTATGGGAGGAACAAAAAGTCGCATATTTTTAAATATAATATATTTAAAGATCATAAAAAACAAATTAAAAAAAACAGTGGCGCTATAACCTTTTGAGGTCTGGGATTCAGATTTCTGTACCAGCTCCACGATCGTTTGTCAATCTAATAGGCAAGTAGATGATCAGCTTTCTGTGCCTGACACACGCCGTCGACTTTTTCAGTCTACGGCAATCCGGTTTCCTCACGATGTTTTCTTTCACCGTTCGCGGGAATGTTAAATGCGCACATAGAAATAAAGTCCATTGGTGCACAGCTGGAAATCGAGCCTACGACCTCAGGGATGAGAGTCGCACGCTGAAGCCAACGCCGCTCTTCATCAACTTCCTTCTCAAAAAAATATATAAATCGCGCCCTAAAATCGCCTGTAACTATTGTTTTTGTAATCATTTTACCCTTCGTGATGGGTGTCGGCAGTATCTAAATCGTAGTGGAACTCCTACTGCAGGCTAGACCTAGTCAGTCGAACGCATAGGTGAACTTCCGTGCGGTCTAGTGCCTTCCACGTACACAAGGCGTTCTATGATCGCCGAGATTTTTTTAATACACTTCACATAATCTACAAAAAATTATTTAGCTTTGCATATTGTTGGGTCAGCGTTTATTCTTATTTGAAAAATGGTTTATTAGTAAATTAATCATAGGCAAAATGGTACAATTTTAAATTGTATTGCTTTTCACAACAAAATTATAATATTAACATACATGAAAACGCATTATCATTTTCAAATAACGTTTGATATTCACTATTAATCACTTTGCGTATTGCGTAAATATAGTATCTACTTATAAATCGGAACACAATCTCGAATCACAATAAAATCTAGAACGAAAATCTGTAAGCCTCTGCAAGCTCCTTAAAAGATTTTATATCACAATGCTACATGCTTGTGGAAATGTAAAAATAATCCTGCAACTTGCAATTGTAGTGTCCCGGCGATCAGATTATTTATTACCAAAGGAGGTTTCTCAGATGTAAAGCTTCAATATTATGTACTTTACCAATACTTCATCAAGTATATCGACGTAGGAAAGCATATTTGCTGTAAGTAGACATATTGCAATTGTTCACCAGAGCCAAAAAACTTAATTAATTTCGGAAAAAAATTAATAGTGTCGAACCTATCCATGATATTGCTACCATTTTTGAAACATATATTTATTTAACTGCTCGTCACCATTTACCATGTAAACTTTTTATCCAAAGTTACTATAAGTACGTGTTTGGATAGTTACAGTATACAGTTTTTTAAATAAGAAACCTTTAAAACGCTGTAACTAAGGAAGAAAAATGTACGCGCGGAGATATTATCAATTTACAGGAGGTAAATATGCTGTATGTAGTAAGTTTATGTATTTGGGTACTTTCAATTGCAATTCAAGATGTAAGATTAGTTTATAATTGTGATTAGATCTAGAAATGCAGTGGGTCATTTGGTAATGTAATGTTTGGTTGAAATAAAATGTCGTAAATGGTTAAAAAAAACTAAAACTGTAGGTTCCCTAAGCTTGCTGTAAGTAAACGAATGTAAAAATCACACGCCGCAGAAATGCTGTAAGTAGCGTTAAGTTTTTAAATGGGAAGAAGTAAGTATTTGTAAAGAAAGAAATGCAGTTGTTCTTTTGCTGTAAGTACAAATTGTCTAAAATTACTGGATTTTGGTCTACATACAGCATTTAATCTTACTAAAAAAAATATAAGTACGGGCGTTTTCAACCGCGTATGTAATTTTTTTTTCATCGTAGAGACACAGGACGCGGGACATTCGATGCGGTTTTTTTTTCTGATTCTAATGGCAGTAAAAAGTCACTTTAGGTATTTTGTCTACTTACAGCAAATATGCTTTCCTACGTCGATATGGTAATGTACACATACAGCTTTTGACTGTCCAAATACATATTATCATATTGTCAATACCTACCAATAGGTATTGCTGTTCTCTACTCTGTTGACCTGAGGATTTTCTGTCACCGTCAGATATTGTAGTCATTGGTGAATTGGAAGACACCACTCATTGCATTCTTAATGGCGATCCCCTTGATGGACTGAACAAGTGACCTTTACAGAGTAAAATCTGAGACTTGAAAAGACAACAGAAACCTTCAGAAAGAGGAAAAGAGAACTAGTTAAAGTATAGATTAATAGAATAAATCTTAACATTGGTATCAAACACCCATCCTAACCGCACTAAGTGCAATTTAACTCTGAAGACCAACGAGACACTTAGCCGCAATGCACATGCTCTTTATACACGCTTTTATAAAAGTCTAGTTTTCAGTAAGTGGATTCCCGACGGGAAAAATAGGGGTAACTTTGACGTCTGATGTATGGTCTTCAAACTTTTACGGCCTTATAATAAAACGTGGACTAAATATAGTTTTATCGTGTTTTCCACTCTTTTACAGAGACATACCAATTATACTAAATAAGAAGACACTTTCATGTTAGCCATGTATACATTTGTACTGTAGTGCAGTGCCATATACGTAGCAAAAAAAAAAACAAAAAAAATCCTTTAAAAAAATTGTAAATCGTTTTATATAAAATAAAATTAAACCTGCCCCGACGTGTTGCTTGCTTTACAGCAACTGTCATTTCAGTGACAGCAGTTAGTGATGCGAGAACGTATTTACTGTGGGCGACGGATATTGGCTCACGAACAAAATAGACACACAAGACAATAAAGAGATCGCACGAACTCGTTATGGTAGTTTTATAATAATAAACCAGTGAAGCCTGGACGGGTATTTTCAATAATTTAAATACGGAGATTCAACCTTCCTGGTTGACTTACTGGACTTAATATCCGATGGCCCCTGGATGGGGTAGAGCTCGTCCAGATTGAGCTCTTTAAGTATTTTAAGAAGAAGTGTATTAATGAGTGATTTTATTTAATAAAAATTATATTTATTATTTTGGTGTAGTTTTGGCGGAAAATACATCTTTTGTAAGTTATCGACGTCGGGGTTGTAAGTTTTTAGAATACAATATAATAGAATGAACTATTAAAATAAATTTCAATGTCCGTTATATGTATAATTTTCCTTAAACTATTCGAATATATTATATTCTAATTCTATTAAATATCTTCAACGTTGTGAGGAATATAACTACTTTATTCCTATAAAACTATACAATCAAGGAACCGAAATCCAACCTTTTTTAATTTTTAACCCTCAATAAATCAAAATCAATAAACCTACAAGCGAACTTTGCTGTAAATCCAAAGTCATTAGACCCTAAAAATCCTAATTATGATTCGGTTATGCCGTAAACTCTAGTTGTCATCCCTCCAAAGTGGTTTCGACAAAGTTTAAAATTAATATTGTGAAGCGACCGATTATTACAACCCTTACTACATCTAATATGTATTTCGAAGGGATTTTATTTTATTTTATTTACTCTTCGTTGCTAAAACATAAAAAGAAACACAATACATAAAAATTATAAGGGATGCAACAGGCAACCCTTGTTAAAGAGAAAAACTAAAAAAAAAAGAAACAGGATGCGTGCGAGAAGTGCAAAACCAAATGTTATATAAAAAAAAATATATATAGTACCTTAATCTAAAGTAATACAAAAAAGAAATATTAATAACAGACTAAAAACTTAAAAGCTAATCATACAAATACATGAACAGCGAATAGTGATGTAAAAGGAAACATAAGAATTATACAAGTGAAGTTTAAAATAAAATACGAATAAATTCTAACACAGTCTGGAGCGATTACAGACACACAGATCACATCTACTTTAAAAATATAAAAACACATTAAATTTATCCGCCTCCTGGATAGGTCCAGATTTTTTATAGAAAATACTTGAAACACGTGTGGTACAGTACACCACAAATACACGTATGGCACCAACTAATAATAATAAGCCAGTGGTGGTGCCACCCAATATCCAGTATATAGGTAATATTTTGTACACATATTATTCAACAGGAGATCAAAGTGCTGGCAGCTATCTCGGACAAAGAATTAGTCTAGCTATTCAAAGGGGGAACGCTGCCAGTATCTTCAGAACCATGCCTAAAGGGACTCCTTTTAATAATATATTTTAGTTATTATCGTTATATGTATCCCTCATATTTATATTGTTTATTAAACTGTCTTTATTAAAAGCAATGGTGATAACAAATTGCTTTAATACTTTTTCCGATGAATTTCTCGTGAACCATTTTTACACAGAAGGTGCGCCAGGATATAATACTCTTGTTTATAAAGTTGATTTTATAAGACTTTATATTATTTTTGTTTACGCGAGTGCTAGTTAAACAAAACACGGGTTCATTAGATTATTTACCTAACGCGATCGCAATTTCAGTGCTTTTCAGCAAACGTGGGTGACGTTTTTTTAATTCTCGTTAGTGTTTACTTAATTATTATTATTTTTTAATATTAGTCATTAGCCCCATGTCTGCGGCTACTAATTGCATGACAGATTTCATGCATTCAACAACTTCAAAATAGATAAATTATACATAAGACTTTCCGATAATCGTCCTTTAATAATATACAAACACAAATTGCAATTCAATGAAATAAAAACGAGCATCGAACTCAAGTCTTATTCTATTTTGCTAACAATTTATGGTTGCATTCAACAACTTATTTTCCAAAGGGTTCTTGAGAGAAATAAGCCAATTAAGTGGATCTTAAAAACGATACAAGAATGCATTCATTCATTCAATAGGCTTACTTAGTACAATAGGCACGATAAAATCTTCTTCTACAGCCTCTTAGTGCGGTCCATGGAAATCGCTCAATAGATCAATATGGATTCATTATGACTATTATGAGCAATACATAATAAAGGATCCATTCATTTACTGTAATATCTATATTACGAATTTTACATTAAGTACATGAAAATGTTATTTTATCTCAAAGTCACGACGTTTCGTAAAAACATTTTCATAATTACAGGCAATATTCGTCCGTTTGTCCGATTTCTGCCAGCCTGTTGACATCCACAATCAATATGGGTGAAATACAATGAAAGCTAAGGATAGTTGAATTCGCTACGTCCACTTGGCATAAAATTCTTGAAGGTCTAGATAGGATTGAATGGATCGACCCTTATACAAGCCTCTATTATTTAATATTTATTTTTATATTTACCACAAACGTCTAATAAAAGGTAAAGGATCCTTGTCATACAAAAACCTAAAAATCTATAGAAGTATTTTTGGTGGGATATTTAAAAAATTCAGTCATCGATACCAACATACATGACTATCCTTGAACAAGGCTTTCATCTTGATTGCATCATGTGATGTCGTAAATTCGCAGCTTAATTCGACGGTACTATCAGTATTAAAGAATAAACAAAGTGAAATGTTATTTCAAAGGCCTTCACAACATTGTATCGGGGTTCTGCGATTTTAAGGCTTTTACCAAAATGGAACGAATCGAATTATCTTGTACTTTTTTTTATATTAAAGTAGTTACAGTTGGTTTACTTCCAACGCAGGCATACAGGTTTTTGTGTGATATTAGACACCACTACCAAAATCTATATATAGCCAGTTTTTCAAATGAATAAATGTGTTTCTTTATTTGACTATATTATAATGTGTAAGATTTGGGAACCCCTTTTAGAAAAGAAATACCTGTGTCAGTGTCCCCAGCTCTTCCATAACAAACTTAATAGTAAAATTCTATAAAAAATATATAATTTAATTGAGATCTCTAATAGGCAACGATGGCGAAACGTCGTGAAGCGCACCACATCTGCTTCTTCAATTACCACTACTTCATAGCGATCACGACCGCTCTGTCAAGAGTGTACCGGATAGGAAGATATAATTAGATCTTTTTTTAATTATTTTTGTTTTTTCAACCGTTTCCAACCCGCCTGTGTGTGTGTGTGTGTGTGGGTGCATGTTAGTGAATGAGTAAGTGTGTGAGTGAAATGTGTAACGTCTATTTCATACATTTACTTATTTCGGACTATAAAATTTTAACATTTTGCAATATGTAATTAATTAATACTTTGAGCGTTCATTATGACTTTGGTTATAAGTAGTGGTTTAATATGGGTTTATTGTTGTTATCACTGTTGAATCAAGGGTTAATTGCGACGCAAATTGGCGCGACAAGCTACCTTTTTAAGTTAACCTTTTACAATTTATTTAGATAGTGAATGTGAATACAACTAAGTGTATGTTAATTTCAAGTTATAAATATATTTCTACAAAGTATAGTTGACCAAAGAATTATTCTTATAAATACAGACTGATATACGCGAAACTATTTCCTAAATATTTTATGTCTTTCGACAAAATTCGAACCCAACATCTCCAGGTTAAATGTTATCAAGTATTGATTATAAGCATTATCTTATCTTTATATACTTCCGCATCAGTAGGTACTTGCCGGAAACGGACGCAATTGAATTACTGATTGTTTCTGAACAGGTATATCTTGGAAATCTTAAATTTATTTATATATATTAGACTTATCTTTGGTCCTTCAAGAAAAGAGCGTACCACTTCTAAAAGGCCGGCAGCGCGCTTGCGAGCCTTCTGGCAGTGCCAGTTTCCATGGGCGGTATATGGCGGTATCACTTAACATCAGGTGAGTAAAAAAAAGCCAAGTATGCGGTTATATGGAGAGATACGTGGATTGTCTCGACATCTGTTTGTTCGAGTACTATTTATTACCAGTAATAACATTTCCAATATCTAAATCAGAGTGGGTTATAGAGTCTTGTAGTCAGCTGAAGTACTTCTCCGTCTTATTACAGATATGTATAGTACGACTTTACTAGAAGACAATACAAATCATTTAAATATTTTTTATACTATTTGAATAATAACAAGTGTTTTCCGTACTTTTGTGATACAAAAAAAATGTACCTCTGTGAGAATAATTGGCAGTTGGTAAGTAGAATATTTAATGTTATTGCAGAAAGTTCTCGTATAAGTAACGGAGAAAATAAATATTAATAGGAAATATATATTATTCAATGTAAAAATATAACTTTTTTATAAACAAAACTTTGTGAAAAGACCGAGAATCTTTTTAAAAAAAAATGGTATTCGATTTAAAAAAAAAGGAGTTTTCAATTAAAAAGATTTAAATATGTCAGGAACAGTGATACATTTCCATTTCCGATACTTTTAGTGCAGCCTATGTACACTGCCAGAAATGCCATTAAATTTCGATTTAATGCCAGAAAATAAATTAAGACTGGTCGAGACTACCTAGAAACTCACCGTTAGTTTTACCGTATTACAAATACAACAAGCTTAGTTGGTAACGTGTAGAAACCCCCGAGGTCCTCGCTTCGCTTTCCGATGAAAATAATTATTTTGAATTAATGTCCGCTTCACGTAATATTAATATAAAACACACGAACCAACTTGCGAATTTCATTAAACATATTTAAAACATCAACAGCAAACAACAGTTGTTTTTGGTTTACATGTGTAGAAGATTATAGTTAAAAAATTAACAGGCTAATGAGGTCAAGAGAGAATAAACCACTCATGTACACTATAGTAATATGAATAAAAATATGACATTATTGTAGATAAAATAATATGATATTAACGTTAATAATATATTTATTCTTATTTCTCCCACGAATTGTTCTTACGAAAGTTGAATTGAAAAGCCTCCCAGGCACAATTTGGATGCAAGAAAACTTCGCAATGGCTTTTATTTCTTGCCGGAAAGTAAATGAATTTATGAGTTACAATGAATTGAATGTTTTTACATCGGTGTGAAATATGCTACCCTCATTTTAACACTTAGCCGTTATGAAAACTTTTCTAAGTATGTAATTTTTTTTAAAACCAAATTATACTCTCTTTGTAGTATTTTTTTTTCTAATTATCATGTCTGATATTAACAAGTTTACAAATCCTTAGCGTATTTTACTAACTTATATTTTAGATTGAAGTATAGTAAAAAAATATATACAAAATAAATATCCAAATATTTAGTATTTCAGTTGGCAAACGAAGTGACCAGACGAGGCTTAATAGCTCTTTACTCTTAAAAATAAATCAATCCAACTAAGCACTGAATTGATGAACTGAAGTACTTAGTGTATTTGGCAATAAAAATGTATAATAGATACAAAATATGTAATCTGAGCGCGCTAACTAAAGCGCTACTAGCTAGTTGCAGACTATCCGAAATACAATTTTAAGTGGGTTAAAAATTCGAAACTCAAAAATGCAGCTAGATCTCTGGGGCCATTTTATACAACCAATAATAATTTCGAGCACGTAGCTAAAATCTACATTTAACAACCCCATGATATTTTCTCTACGTGTAGCTTTTAAAATTTTCTTTACGTAAATAAGATAAAAGACGAGATGAAATTGGCAATTTTATTCGTGTTTGATGATGCCGGTCACGCCGTGAGTTTACAGGTGTACCTTAAATATTCGAGGTCTAATTGACTGTATCAAGGGCTATTATACGCTTAACTCGATCAAAAATGTGTGCTTCTTTAAAAGCCTAAGACGAAGCAATTGTTCCGCTGAGAATCGAATCCGGGATCACCAGTGCGTTAACAACAAATAAATTTGTGGTACATATTTCAGATTTTGTCGTTGTCTACGCTATATTATTAACTGAATTAAATTAAATAGGTAGGTTGTATACCAGCTATTTTAAATATATAATTAAAAATGTAAGCCAGAAGAAGAAATATCTTCTTTAAATCGTTCTAAACAATGACTTACAAAGTCGAAAGTTCAAAGTAAGTTCTCAAATCGGCTGGGCCATAACCTTTAGTATTCGCAGCACGAATGCTGTTTCGATAATCTGTTATTTTATTTGACATCGCAAACGTGACAGTTTTCAATATTGCAGCGTTTCAAGGTCCGAGTAGAGATTTCTGATGGAACTGGAAATGGCTACTAATAGCTGCATATAGCTTCTTATCATGATCGCCGGGCATAGGATAAAGTAAATAGATAATATGTATAGGTTTATATAATATTTTAGTAAAAACTGGAGGTTCGCCGTCAGTCTCTTGAGTGTGTCATGTCCTGTGCCAGATAGAGCAACTCGTCCGCAGTCGCAATACCAGTAGAATCCCTAACGTTGCGAAACCACGATTTCTTCCTTCTACGAACACGCCGTTTACCCTGTATTACCTATTATTATTAATTAAAGGAGGTGGTAGAGGTCATGACGCAATACGAAGCCCAGGTACGCAACTTTCCGTTGTTTAATATTAGCATAAGTTTTTTCGGCATTCCAACTCGATAAAGAAATATGCATTAGTGATTAGATCTTCTAAAACCGCTACAAGAACACTTACTACAGCTTATTCGTCTCTTTCTGTCAAATTGTGTTTAAGCTGTGATGAAAAAAGAAGGACTAATTTATACTTCAACTGTCTTTAGCACACTCCCTTATCAAAAATAGCAATTTATAACATGATTGCAACGCCATCTAGGTAACCATAACCTATTTTTATTAGTATGCAATGCCATCTAGATGTAATATAGTGATTTATTAGGTACTAAGTTGTACGTCCTACTGCGTAATATTAATAAAATAATTATTGATGTGCCTCCGGAAAACATACAGCATTGTATAATGAAGAAGCAATGTATACTTAGCCATGAAGTGCGATACATACCGAGTGAAATAGTTCCGCTTAGATAGAATAGATGGCGCTGTAATCGCCTCAACTTCATACTTATCTTAACCAGCTAGGACGTTGTCATTTCCACAGTCATAGCGTTGTGTACTTTCGCCGCGTGCGGTCGAAACCGAAACGACTCAATAACGACTTAAAACCTTATAGTCTTTCTTAGTGTTAATTATTAGCAAAACGTATTATTTATACATTACAAGTGCGTAATAGACTCACGATGCCGATAAGGCCGGCGCCGGGGCCGATCAGGCAGGTAGTCTAAAAAAGTGTCGAGCAAGGTCATGAACAAGACAAAGAGGACTCCACGTGCACCAGCAGCGCGTCTGATAGCGACTCGGAGCGCGACGGACCGCCACAAAAGAAAAGGAAACGAGTAGCACAGGTAACGGTCGATCCCACGATCGACGCGTTATATAATCAGGTGAGTTTCCTCACAAATTTTATAATGCATCAACAATATGTACCAAATGTCAACGCCAGTGCGTCCAATGACGAGGGTAACCACCGCCCGACCAACTAATATAGCGATTTTTTATTAATCCGAGACCGGGAAAACGATTACAAAATAAATATATAAAAATTATAAAAATATAATAATATATTGAGCTTATAAAACTCCAACATGTTAATACTCCCACGTGGTAACACTTTAGATCAAAAAATCCCCTGATAGACATACTGACGTCTCCAGGCTTTTGTAACCTTAAAATTAAAGACGAAATACATTGTCTTATGTCAAAGGGAATTACTACAATCTGGGTTACAAAAAATCATAAACTGGACTCGTAATAACCCAACGGAATTAAAACCCGCAAATCTTTTCACAAAAATATTCTATATTTTCCTTTATTTTTCTATATTTACCTTCTCACAAATTGCATGAACAAACCCTGCAAATTGTATGCGGAAAACGAGCGGAATGTATAGAAACTACACGTAAAAAATTAATAAGTGAGATTTCGGACAAAAGTATTCAAACTGCGCTTAGTAATATACCTCCTATAGCGAGGAATTTTTATTTGACAAAAATAAGCTCGCGTCCCTCATACGATCCCTTGGTGGGCCGCAATTCTGGTTATCTCCGCCGCAACCTTTAAGAGTAAGAGAGCTTTTTAAACCTAGATACAAAGAATCGTCAGCCAGTCCAGGCACAAAATGGAAAAAAAAAATTTTTGTAATACCTACATAAAACAAGAAACGATGCGAACGTTTAACACGAAAATCAAACTACCCGTTGTCTAACAATGACGGAAAAAAATTACTATCCAACACAATTCAGAGATTCCGCATACCTCTGTACAAGAAACCGCCTTTGTTAATGCCAACAAATCGAATAGTAAGTGAATACGCAACCGAACTGTCACCTGCGATATCGCAGATAATCAAAGAACTCCTGAATCAGGCAAGGTATCCTACAAACCGTTCTCAACAAAACCCTCAGTTTTATATCCATAATGGTCCTTCGCAGGAAAAGCGACGGCGCGATGCGTCCTATTGTAGATTTGCGAGAACTAAACCGATTCGTGAAGACAAAACATTTTCGGTTGATCTCCCACGGCTTAGTCCCAGACTTTCTTCAACCAGGGGACTGGATGATAAATAGATTTATCACAAGCCTATTTTCATGTACCGGCAGCGAGATTACACCGACCTTTCCTAAGGCTCAGCTAAAAAGGGCAGTTATACGAAAATATGACTTGCCTTCCTTTTGAGCTAGCGTCAGTACCACACCTTTCCTCTGCAGTATCATGTTGGGTCGCGGAGACCTTACGTGCGAAGGGATGTCGAGTGCTAGTATTCCTAGACGACTACCTTCTGGTCAACCAAGACCACTCCAAGTTAAATCTCAGGCCGCGGAGGCCGTGAGACACTTGGAACACTCTCCAAGTTAAATTATCAGGCCGCGGAGGCCGGGAGACACTTGGAACACCTTCCAAGTTAGATTTTCAGGCCGCGGAGGCCGTGAGACACTTGGAACACCTAGGTTGGAAAATCAATTACTTACCAAAAAATCCGTATTGGTACCAACCCAAAATTTAGAATACCTTGGAATTCGCTGGAATACTATGGTCAATGTGATGTCGCTACCCAAGGTACAAATACAGCGCAAAAACCATTTATGCGTTGTATTCGCGAGTTACAAAGCTTTGCTACGGCAAGTAAACTTCGCAAACTTTGTCGTGCCCCGTGGGAGGCTTCACGGTCGCCAGGTACAAATCTTTCTGCGACAATTCAACAAGATCCGACCCCGTCGAGGTCAACCTGCCTCAGATTGTAGGATAGGAACTGATGTGGTGGCTCGGAGCTACTCATCAGACGACGCCTATACACAAAGAACCTGCAACCCACTTGCTAGCGACGGACGCCTCGGATTGGGGTTGGGGGGGCCACATCTCCTTGACGAGAACCTTGTCAGGAAAATGGTCATACCAACAGAAAACGTGGCACTGCAACAAAAAGGACTTATATGCAGTGATAGCTGCAATAAAAATAAATGTAAAAATATTACAAAACACACACGTGTTAATACAATCGGACAAATGAAACTCTGATTGCATACATTCAAACAGAAGGTGGAACGAAATCGATAGGATTACTTACACAAACCTTCAAAGTATTGCACCTGACGGACAAATTCAACATAACTCCGTCGGTACATTACCTACCAGGGTGATCATAGCAGACCGATTATAAAGGGGAAAAAAGGCTGCGTAGTGGCATCTTCTTCCTCTAGCATGGGTGTTTCCCCCTCCAAATACCTGAGTTTCAGCACACCTAAACCGGGCGACGGAAACCTATCTGATAGTTGCTTCAGATTGGCCGCGAGGTTTCTGGCTGCAGGACCTGAAATCCAGGTCTCTAGATCACCCCCACGAAATTCAACACCTATCGCAGACACTCCTTGATACGACAATTGCACTGTCTCCTCCACAAATACAAGCATTGACCCTAAAAGTTTGGGAAATTGGGGGTGGGGTGCCCAAATAAAAGACTGGTCCACACTGGAAAAAGATCTACTTTTGAAGAGTTGGTCACTCCACCTGTCCACTTATTTACCCGCAATCAAAAGAGGGCTGTCATGGTGTAACAACTCTCAAGTGAACCCAAAATCCCCTCAAACAGCCGATATTGCAAAAAAATTAGGTAATATCACTTTTTCTAAAAGAAAATTTATTTATTTATTTATAAGTAATCTTACAGCTGACATACATAATATTACAAAACATACACTTAGTCAGTACAGAAAGCCAAAACAGAAATTTATCCTATCAGTATCAACCATCGTTGTTCGCAAATCGGCAATTTTATCTTTTTGCGGTCCCCATGTCGAACAACAAACATTTTCAAATTTTATTACTAAACACACCCTATTATTATTATTATGGGTAGCTAAACCAAAAGTCGTGAAATCATCCGTCACGTGGGACCCGCGAATAGTACTAGACTGGCTTTCTTCCAACCCTCCTAAGGACACTTTATTCGATACGGCTCGCAGAACAGCCACAGTATTGCATTTAGCATTGGGCCGCAGGGTTCACTATATTAGAAATTACTGACGAGCAATTCGTGGATGATGGTGGTAACATTTATTTAACACCGGTATTCGAATCTGAGACAGACACTCAAGACGCCAGTCAACATGGAAACTTTCTGAACACCACGATAAAACATGTGCCCTATCGCTTTAGTGAGACTTCAGTTAGTCCTGACGACTCATTGGTCTAGTGGTTAGTACCCCTGACTGCGAATCCATGGGTCCCAGGTTCGATTCCCGGCTGGGACGAACATTGATGTGATGAGCATTTGGTGTTGTGCTTGGGTCTTGGGTGTTTAAATATGTAATTATATGTCTATCTTTCTATAATATGTATGTATATCTGTTGCCTAGTAGCCATAACACAAGCTTCACCAGCTTAGCATGGGACTAGGTCAATTGGTGTGAACTGTCTTTAAACAAAAAAAAATAGCTTTGAGTAATAGGTACAAGAAGATCTCAAGTAAAAAATTTAAACAATATTTTTTATATCCATCAACAGCAAAATAATTGGGTGGAAATTCAACCACTAGTTGAATTTTTTTATTACACGGGGTAATTGGAAATCTTCAAATACGAGTAAATACATTATTTAATCATTACTGCCGCGAGATAGACTCTCGTAGAGAAAACTCATCACTCTTTCTTTAACACATTTGCACCATCGTAATTATATAAATAACTTGTTGTGATGATAGGAAGTTTATGTTATTATGTTAATTGTACATCTCAATCAATATAGTTATATTTATACCGTAACTAAGAATAATAATTATTGCTAAATACTTATGCTTTGATTAAGAATATTGGCAAGTAAATAAAATAGTTATATAAACAATAACGGCTTTAGCTAAAGCCTTTAATTCTTCATAATCATCATAGCGTTGTGTTTTATACTGTACTTTATACATCCACCAGCAGATAACAAACACGTCTTCATTATACAATGCTGTATGTTTTCCGGAGGCACATCAATATGACGGTTTTACATAACAATAAAACCGATATTATGTGCCGAGAAGGAAAACATACAGCATTGTAGGAAGCTCTTCCTGGTGAAGACTCTATGACTGTGGAAATGACAACGTCCTAGCTGGTTAAGATAAGTATGAAGTTGAGGCGATTACAGCGCCATCTATTCTATCTAAGCGGAACTATTTCACTCGGTATGTATCGCACTTCATGGCTAAGTATACATTGCTTCTTCATTATACAATGCTGTATGTTTTCCTTCTCGGCACATAATATCGGTTTTATTGTTATGTAAAACCGTCATATTAAAGTGTAATATTTGAGGTGTTTCAAACGCTAAATTTGACAAAAGTGCCCTCTGGTGGCATAACAGAAACTATCTAGACATATTATATTAGTAACTGTTACGCCCTCTATCGGTGGCGTAACATAAACTAATAACGCTAAAATAGTAGTAGTATAAGTAGCATTTATTAATCCTTTATTTTCTTACGCCGAATGCGTAACAATGAGATAAAATAAAAATTTCATAAATTTTTCATGTTTTATTTTATTACATTTGGTCTTGACTAGTTTTGTCCATTTCGATTTTTTTTATTGATTAAAAAAAATGTCAAGCGATAATAATACTGTTTAATTATTTAAAAACGTTCGCGTTTATGCTAAATGTATAGCGTTTTTTATAACCTAACCCTTTACGATATTTGTAAAATGATTAGATACATATAGCAAAAACATATGACAATATACCTATGGTCACATAATAGGGAATGTTGTAGCGTCTAATTTGCAAATACAAGTACAATCATAAATAATTAATAAATTAAGGACGGAAAGTATTATACTTACCGATAAAGTCAGCTCTCGACAAATAAAAAACCTAGTTATTATCAGAATATTTTTAATTAAAAATCTCAATTATATAAATTTACAATAATAGAAGTTATGACGAATAAAAATAAATTATTAGAAGCGAATGACTTTCTATTTTATTCAGTATATAAATACACCTTCAACGTTACAATGAACGAACATGTGAGTATACGGAAAACAATGACAGAAGAAATAAGGAAAACGGTGGTCCAGCATAAAGATTGTGAATCATTAAACAAAATTTCTGCCTGTCGACTCCAGCTGACCTCTGCGGCTGAGGTCCTTCCATATTATCACTGTAAGCCACACAGACACACACGGGAGATTTTTTTTTAAAAGGGTTAAGGATTACAATATTTAGCAGAATTAACTCCACCAGTTATGAGGCAATTTCCTGAGTTGCGACGACCTACAGTAAAATCTCTTCCAAGTAACAACTTCACTGAAAAGTAATTCAGTAACGACAAACCAAACCTGTGGAGGTATATATAAGGAGGTTTCAAATTTGAGGCGGAGCCTCAATTCCTGATATGAAACAGTATGAGGTTACCAAAGAAAAATCAAGGAAAGTTGTAACCGAACAATTTGTCATACCTACCGCGGATTCAAATGATTGGCGCAGGTGTCTAACTTTGGGTGTTCCAAACCCCACTGAGCTTGGTGGATTGGATACATTTGCCCCAGAAAAAATATCAAGAAGAACCTGTATTGAACCTGATGATCGATACAGGAATGAAATACTTCTGGAAACGAAGATGTCTTACTCTTTAATATAAAATGGCCGAAATCATTCAAATAATTCTAATAAAACTACAAAATTTTTGATAAATAGCATAAATGTTGAGAGCGAAATACCCAATATAATAATTAATGGTTGGAGGGTTCTACTTTTGATGAGAGGTCCATCTGGCTATGGCAAGACACACAAAATATTGTAAACTTATTTTAAAAGAGTAAGTGTGGAGTTTCATGCCCATTCTTCTCCACACGAAACTACCTTTTGGTAGGGGCAACTAGAATATTCTTTATTTATATTTTTTTTTTTGACGTTCAAAAGTGCCATTTTAGATGGTCTAATTGAAATAAATGATTTGACTTTGACTTTGACACCAACCTCGTGAAATACTGAAAATGACAGTTGGGTGTACACAAATTAAAGATCTTAATACACATTCACTTAGTACTGATGACTATTTCATGTTAAGAAGAGTGTATCGATTAGACAAGTATAATTTAAAGTAGTGCCTAACTCGGGTGTTCAAAACCCCACTGAGCTTGTTGGAGTGGAAACATTTGCTCCAATAATAATATCAAGAAGAACCTGTATTGAACCTGGTGGTATGGATTTTTCTCATCCAAATTACTGGTCTAGCTCTGTTGCATCGTACGGCGAAGCGAATGACTTTCTATTTTATTCAGTATATAAATACACCTTCAACGTAACAATGAACGAACATGTGAGTATACGGAAAACAATGACAGAAGAAATAAGGAAAACGGTGGTCCAGCGTAAAGATTGTGAATCATTAAACAAAATTTCTGCCTGTCGACTCCAGCTGACCTCTGCGGCTGAGGTCCTTCCATAGTATCACCGTGAGCCACACACACACACACACGGGAGAATTTTTTTTAAAGGGTTAAGGATTACAATATTCAGCAGAATTGACTCCACCAGTTATGCGGCAATATCCTGAGTTGCGACCACCTACAGTAAAATCTCTTCCAAGTAACAACTTTACTGAAAGTTAATTCAGTAACGACAAACCAAACCTATGGAGGTATACATAAGGAGGTTTCAAATTTGAGGCGGAGCCTCAATTCCTGATATGAATCAGTATGAGGTTACCTAAAGAAAAATCAAGGAAAGTTGTAACCGAACAATTTGTCATACCTACCGCGGATTCAAATGATTGGCGCAGGTATCTAACTTTGGGTGTTCCAAACCCCACTGAGCTTGGTGGATTGGATACATTTGCCCCAGAAAAAATATCAAGAAGAACCTGATGAACGATACAGGAATAGAATACTTTTGGAAACGAAGATGTCTTACTCTCAAATATAAAATGGCCGAAATCATTCAAATAATTCTAATAAAACTACAAAAATTGGGATAAATAGTATAAATGTTGAGAGCGAAATACCCAATATAATAATTAATGGTTGGAGGGTTCTACTTTTAATGATGGGTCCATCTGGCTATGGCAAGACACACAAAATATTGTAAACCTATTTTAAAAGAGTAAGTTTGGAGTTTCTTGCCCATTCTTCTCCACACGAAACTACCTTTTGGAAGGGGCAACTAGAATCTTCTTTATATATATATTTTTTTTTTTGACGTTCAAAAGTGCCATTTTAGATGGTCTAATTGAAATAAATGATTTGACTTTGACACCAACCTCGTGAAATACTGAAAATGACAGTTGGGTGTACACAAATTAAAGATCTTAATACACATTCACTTAGTACTGATGACTATTTCATGTTAAGAAGAGTGTATCGATTAGACAAGTATAATTTATAGTAGTGCCTAACTCGGGTGTTCAAAACCCCACTGAGCTTGTTGGAGTGGAAACATTTGCTCCAATAATAATATCAAGAAGAACCTGTATTGAACCTGGTGATATGGATTTTTCTCATCCAAATTACTGGTCTAGCTCTGTTGCATCGTACGGCGAAGCGAATGACTTTCTATTTTATTCAATATATAAATACACCTTCAACGTTACAATGAACGAACATGTGAGTATACGGAAAACAATGACAGAAGAAATAAGGAAAACGGTGGTCCAGCGTAAAGATTGTGAATCATTAAACAAAATTTCTGCCTGTCGACTCCAGCTGACCTCTGCGGCTGAGGTCCTTCCATAGTATCACCGTGAGCCACACACACACACACACACGGGAGAAATTTTTTTAAAGGGTTAAGGATTACAATATTCAGCAGAATTGACTCCACCAGTTATGCGGCAATATCCTGAGTTGCGACCACCTACAGTAAAATCTCTTCCAAGTAACAACTTTACTGAAAGTTAATTCAGTAACGACAAACCAAACCTATGGAGGTATATATAAGGAGGTTTCAAATTTGAGGCGGAGCCTCAATTCCTGATATGAATCAGTATGAGGTTACCTAAAGAAAAATCAAGGAAAGTTGTAACCGAACAATTTGTCATACCTACCGCGGATTCAAATGATTGGCGCAGGTATCTAACTTTGGGTGTTCCAAACCCCACTGAGCTTGGTGGATTGGATACATTTGCCCCAGAAAAAATATCAAGAAGAACCTGATGAACGATACAGGAATAGAATACTTTTGGAAACGAAGATGTCTTACTCTCAAATATAAAATGGCCGAAATCATTCAAATAATTCTAATAAAACTACAAAAATTGGGATAAATAGTATAAATGTTGAGAGCGAAATACCCAATATAATAATTAATGGTTGGAGGGTTCTACTTTTAATGATGGGTCCATCTGGCTATGGCAAGACACACAAAATATTGTAAACCTATTTTAAAAGAGTAAGTTTGGAGTTTCTTGCCCATTCTTCTCCACACGAAACTACCTTTTGGAAGGGGCAACTAGAATCTTCTTTATATATATATATTTTTTTTTGACGCTCAAAAGTGCCATTTTAGATGGTCTTATTGAAATAAATGATTTGACTTTGACACCAACCTCGTGAAATACTGAAAATGACAGTTGGGTGTACCTACACAAATTAAAGATCTACACATTCACTTAGTACTGATGACTATTTCATGTTAAGAAGAGTGTATCGATTAGACAAGTATAATTTAAAGTAGTGCCTAACTCGGGTGTTCAAAACCCCACTGAGCTTGTTGGAGTGGAAACATTTGCTCCAATAATAATATCAAGAAGAACCTGTATTGAACCTGGTGGTATGGATTTTTCTCATCCAAATTACTGGTCTAGCTCTGTTGCATCGTACGGCGAAGCGAATGACTTTCTATTTTATTCATTATATAAATACACCTTCAACGTAACAATGAACGAACATGTGAGTATACGGAAAACAATGACAGAAGAAATAAGGAAAACGGTGGTCCAGCGTAAAGATTGTGAATCATTAAACAAAATTTCTGCCTGTCGACTCCAGCTGACCTCTGCGGCTGAGGTCCTTCCATAGTATCACTGTGAGCCACACACACACACACGGGAGAATTTTTTTTAAAGGGTTAAGGATTACAATATTTAGCAGAATTAACTCCACCAGTTATGAGGCAATATCCTGAGTTGCGACCACCTACAGTAAAATCTCTTCCAAGTAACAACTTTACTGAAAGTTAACTCAGTAACGACAAGCCAAACCTATGTAATTGAAGTTTCAAATTTGAGGCGGAGCCTCAATTCCTGATAAGAATCAGTATGAGGTTACCTAAAAGAAAAATCAAGGAAGGTTGTAACCGACCAATTTGTCATACCTACCGCGGATTCAAACGATTGGCGCAGGTGTCTAACTTTTGGTGTTCCAAACACCACTGAGCTTGTTGGAGTGGATACATTTGCCCCATAAATAATATCAAGAATAATTTATCTGTACCGAACCTGAGAAATTAACTAATTACTAGAGGAGGCTGATGCAGAAAACTTTGAACAGTGCGGTTCAGTGGGGGTTGGCGTGTTGCTGAAGTCTCCTTTTGTATCGTACGGTTGATCTTTTAATGTCTTCCTCGACAGTGGCAATTCCCAAATATTTATGGACTTCAGCATTTCGCACCATTGGCGCACCGCTCATATTTCGCAGTGTTTTATTTTGTATCCGTTGCAGCATTTCCACATTTTGACATTAGAGCGGCTTTTTGACCCCCAGTGCTGTATCCCATAGGACCATATTGGTTTTAATACAGTTTTGTAAATGAGAAGTTTATTTTCCAGACGGAGTGCGGCTTTTCTACCTAGCTTAATAGCCAGTACATACTACAAAGCCTACCAATAGCATGATCCTTCTTGGAATAATATTGGTTTGTCGAGATGCATGTCCAAATATTTGGCTGTAGTCGTTTTTGCAAACAGCTCCCTCCAGAGTCACAGATGAGCACTTTTCTTTTCCTAGTGTGAACGTGACATGAACTGATTTCGCTGGGCTTGCCCGTATCCTCCACTTCTTTAACCATTATCCTATTTTGTTTAGGCATTTCTGTAGTTTTGCGGATGCTTCTTTTGGATTTTTATTACAGGAAAGGATTGCAGTGTAACCTGCATAGGTTGTAACCACAACATCGTCCGTAACTGGTATATCGCCTGTAAATAGTGTATAAAGGAAAAACCCAGCACTGAGCCCTGGGGCACTCCTGCTTTCATTTGGCTGATGGATGGTAGATAATCCTCACATTTGACCGGAACATACTGTTTTGCAAATAAGACTTTGGGAGAAGGTACGCAGTATTTGGTAGGTTCAATTTTAGCTTACTTTTTGAGGCCCTTATGCCATACGCGGTCAAAAGCCTGCTAAATATCGAGAAATACTGCTGAACAATACACTTTTCTTTCTAGAGCTTGCCGTATTGTATGAGTAACACGATGTATTTGTTCCATTATTCCATGTTGTGCACGAAAGCCGAATTGGTGGTCAGGTATTACTCCTTATTCTTTGAGTAATGGTTGAAGGCGACTAAGGACTAGTTTCTTAAATACTTTTGAAAGCAAGGAGAGAGGTGTAATAGGTCTGTATCATAAAACTTCTGTTGGAGTTTTTCCAGTTTTGGAACCATGTTTATAATGGACATCTTTCATTGTTTTGGAAAATATTGTAGTCTTAGTATTGAGTTAAAGAGGATTGTTAACAGAACGCCTTGCCTTTTTTCGGTAGTTCTTTAAATACTTGCGGTAATAGGATCGAAACCGGCTGCTTTTTTTTGTTTTAAATTATTAATAGATTTTTTATTTCTGACGGTGTAACAAGATTTAGTGGTAAAAATGTCTTCACTGATCTGATCCTATTTATGATTTTATCACATTCGTCTTCGGTTTGCATTATGTCCGATTCGTTAAGCTTAAATACATCCGTTAGTTGGCAAACAGCTCAGCTTTATCCAGTAGTTTTTGTGATCATTCGCGATTAGCTTGTCTTAAATGAGGAATATGTTCTTTTGGCCTTTTTAACAATTTCGTCATTTTCCAGCTTGAATAATCGTCTACTTTATACGGCGATAATGTCTGTAGTTTATCTTGCAATGTACGATTTTCATTATCTTTAAGCAATTCTTTTAAATCTTGTTGGGCTCTTTAACGCTTTTTTATCTTGCCGATTCCTGGTGGTATGCCATTGTTGTCTTAGTCTTCTCTTCGTAGCAATTAGATAATTTATTTCCATCGGTATGTCATGACTTTGTCTTTTAGGTTCCATATATGGGGTCGATAGCAATGCTGCTTTTTGAGTAAGACTAGTTACTTGCCAAGCTGTATCGTCCATGTCATTTTTACTTTTAAGGGGTATGCGTAAGTTAGCATTATCTTCAATGTATTCTCGAAAGGCATCCCAGTCAGTTTTACGGTTGTATAAAGTCTCCCGTCGTTCATTGTAAATAAATGTTGTGCTTAATGTGCAGATAACTGGTGTGTAGTCCGAAGAGCCATTTTAATACGATTGGACTTTAGTGTAGCATAGTATACATTGTATCCTTTAATTTTTATTATTCTTTGGTCGATCATATGCGTTTTAGTGACAATTTAGTGAAAATATCTATTTTATTGTAATTTATAAAAACCTCGACGTCTTGCTTATTTGGGAGTAAGCCATTTATGTTCCATGTTGCGATACGTAGACATTTCATTTTCGCTGTTGAGCTATTACAGTCGTTAGTAGACTAATAAGAACCCCTATTTGTTGGACGAGGATGTCAATCTTTTCTGACTGTTTTATTATAATTTGCTTTTAAGAGCTCGTTGGCTGAGTTTGTCTATTCTCTATATTTCTATTCCAGTTACGAGTGTTTGCAGAGCTGGGCCCATTTTCCGGTATGTAGGAATTGTTTGAGGATTGTAGTTAAAGTAGCTGGTGTGTTTTTATCCTTTATTGGGCAATCTGTAGGTTTATGCCCTTGTGTGCATTTAACGCACCTATAAATACGCATACAGTTATTCTTAGTGCGACCATATTATTGGCACCTGGTGCATTGGGCAATTTTGGTAGATTCTCTTGGGTCTTCTATTGTGACTCTAGTATGGTAAATGTATTGTATATTTTTTATTTCAGGGTTATTGATACTGGGTTCTACGTTTACAAAGAACATATTTAACATTATTTTTTCTAGATATGGGGTAAACTATTCCACCGTGTACTGTTTCCTGTTTTTTTTCCAATTTCTTCTATTATAGCTGATGGAGGGGTGGTACAATGCATGTTTTTTATAACAATCCTGTAGCATTTGTTCTGCTTCTGTGTGAATGTGTGACCAAAAGGCCATTGCTGCGTTTTAGTTTTATCAAGTTTTTATATGTTTTAGTTGACTTCGCTATAACTCTTTGCTGATCTATATTAATAACGTTATATGAGTAGCTTTCGTGGGGTATGTCTTATTTATAAGTTCTGTTAAGTTAGATATATCTTCTATCCCATATTAAATTATAGGCGGTCGTTAGAATTTTTTTTGGCGTTAGTGGGCGAGTCGTCTCTTTCCTTTTTGGTTAGATCTACAGATTGTAAAATATATCTGTTTGAAGTACTAATTGTTACTTGTGTTTTTTGGTCAGGCGGTGAACTGTTTGATAGTCTTTTCCTTTTGGGATAGCGGCTGTTAGTATCATCATTTAATGTTGGGTCACAGTCATAAACGGTGGACATAGAAGATGAGTTTTTCAAGTTTGTATCCTTTGGCCTTGTCAGTTCAGGCTTGGATGCCGAGTTAACTTTTCTCTTCGATTTCCCCGTCGATTTAATTGAAGAATCATAATATAATATCATTCCTATCTTTGCGATATGAGATATGACTTCCAGATTGAAGACTTTTATTTTTATTTATTTTTTATATTTGGTTTTAAATATTTTTTTGTCTTCTGGTATGCTTCAGCGTTTCATTACACAACTTTGCGGACACTGCCTTCTATTAACAAATGTTGTTATCTCTAGTATGTGTCCCTATCTATGTCCCAAGACTTGAGCGTCATCCAGAAGAACATGTAAAGATGCAACCGTACCTACCTGATGCCGCCATACAATAGAGGAGTCGGAAATTTAATGAAATATCGTCATTTCTGAAAATTATTATTATTATTCGACCCATCACTGAAAGTGACAAAGGTATAAGTCCTGTAATAATTGACAACACTAACATCGAGCCGTCGGAGATTGGACCCTATAACATGAAGGGGGAAATAACTGGTGTAAAATTGATAAAGAGTTTAGGATTCCATTATTCAGTAGAAATTACTCCACCAATTATTAGGTCCCGAGTTGCGACCACCTTCAGTAAAATCTTTTCCGAGTAACAACTGTACTGAAAGTGATGTCAGTAACGACAAACCAAACCTATATAATTGAGGTTTCAAATTTGGGGTGGAGCCTCAGTTCTTGATGACAATTATTAGTATGAGGTTACATTAAAGAAAAATCAAGGAAAGGTGTAACTGACCAATTCGTCATATCTACAGCGGATTTAAAAGATTGGTGCAGGTGCCTAACTTTTGTTGTTCTTTTGTTAAGCTTGTTGGAGTGGATACATTTGCCCCAGAAATAATATCAAGAAGTACCTGTATCGAACCTGGTGTTATGGATTTTTCTCATATGAAACGACATTACAACGATATTCTGGTTACATCGAGAGAAACTAAAACTACTTTGTAAGTCTACGCAAAACCTAGTATTTTTTATCTGTGGTGAGCACTTGCTTAAATCATAGAGGATTTTTTTAAATTATTGTTGTGATGGCAAAATGATCGAATTTGTCATTACTCACATAGCATAGCTAATAACGAATTTTGTTCAGTTCAATAAAATACCTTACTAGACGAGGCTGATGCAGAAAACTTTGAGCAGTGCGAGTGCCTCCCTGCATAATACATGATAATCGTCCTTATTGAAAAACAACCCCATATACAAGACTTAAGCACTGAAAGTATGCCAAAAGCATCGTCCAGAAGAACACGTAAAGATGCAACCGTACCTATTTTTGTATGGTACAAAGCGGAAATTTAAGGAAATATCGTAATTTCTGAAAATTATTGTTATTATTCGAATTATCACTGAAAGATTTAAAACGCACGAGCTCATCTGTTGATAAGCTACAAGAAAATCTGCAGATCCACTTAACTGAATCAAATTTTCCAAAATCTTCTGGCTTACTTTATCTTCTGGATACCTGCGCTAAGCTAACAAAGAGGTTAACTTTATTCGAAACTCGTGAAGCATCTAATTGAGTTGTGGTGAATGCCTTAAGAATGTATCGCGCACATCGTAATTCACCCCCAAAGATGATTTTGATGACGAAGAATCTGAAACAAACGAGCAAGTGAATGTTACAAGCCTGAATTTAAAACATCTTGTTGCTGACATGAGCCGATAGCTCAAGATAAATTTTGAAGAAGAAATTGTTCAAATCGAATCTCTTCTATGCAAGCTTGAGATGGATAAAAAAGAACATAATTCAACCCAATGGTCAAAATGGCCTGAAGAAAGCCATGGACTTTTTTTTAATTAAATTTAACTCCATAACTATCTTGCAACAATAGATTCCAGCAAGTAAATATAAATATATATAATAATAGGTCAAACAATATCAGATGCCCAAAAAGATATCATCAGTAATAGGGTCTACTACTCGGTAGCGTTGATTAACGTAGGTACTGTTATTTTTGCTGCTTAAGCTTAAGCTACATTCCCGTAGCTAGAACGGCTTGTACGGGAACTGACGGACGTACTTACAAAAAACTTTTCTTGCAAATTACTAAATATTATATAATTAATTTATAAAGGTTAATTCGGTTCAAACAAACACAATGAATCCCGTAAAGTTACCTTGAATCGATGACAAGGTTTATAATAAATATCCTAAAAAGAACAAATTGAAGAATTATTTTCTTATGCTTTTGACACGTGTCCAATAAAAAATGCATATTTATAGAAATATTGGAATATTAGAGGAACTCAAACACTATAAGTATAAAAAGTTTTTAAGATATTTGGTTTTGATATTTCAGATATATTATTATTGTTTCTTTTTAAAAGTGCAACTCACGAGAGGTTCCTCTGTTTGAGGCGTTTGATGATGGGGGTTCACTTTGGGTCCAACGGCACTGTGCTTACCTCACCTCCTCCAATACGCTATTCATCCAGCACAGCGTATGTGCGGTGATTCGTTGTGGTCGTCCAGGAACAGGTCCAGCGGGCCGCCGTTGTGGAGGTCTTCGGGCACGATATTCTTGCACCGTTGTGTTTGTTCACCTGCGCGATAGTTTAGTTTTTTTACATTCATCGACATATTACGTATATATTGTTATGAGTAGGTAAAACATTATTCTAATATTCAAATTTTCCTATTAAACCTAAAATCAAATCTCAAAATTATAAAAAATAATTATATACGATTATAATATGTAATATTTTATTAAGGATATTCGTTACTTTTAAGACATGTTACTGGGCGTAGTAGCACCTCAGAATATTGCCTCATAACTGGTGGAATAAATTCTTGTGTAATTCTTATCTCTTCACCAGTTACTCCCTTCTGGGCAGAGTCGTTTAATGACCTGCGGCGTGCTGACCTCGCGGGACCTATGGTCAAGCACGCCGTCATTAAACGCCTCTGCCCGTGGGGTTGAACAGTGTATGTACGCTGACTCGTTGTTGTTATTGTTCTCCGTGGAACTCCTGATGTAGACATCCAGGAAGGAGGACGTTCCTGGACGTCCACATAAGAAATCTCAAGGAGAACATGCCTATGCGGGCCTCCACGCCACGCGGAAGTGGTGGAGGACTTCGGACGCGCAGTTTATGCACCGTTGGGTTGCTAAAACAGCCCGAGCTGAGGCCTTTAAAGCCAATAGCGAGATTCCTTACAAAAACACAAAACAGACTACATAATCTATTACTAATAACCTAAGTTTTTGACGACTATTTTAATTCAAATAAACAAATACGACGGAGTATAGATAAACGAGTAGGCATGAGTTATGTCTTAATGTATAGAAATTACGTGTCTCGTTGTTTGTCCGCTATGGACTCCTAAAATACCGAACCGATATCAATCAAATTTGCACACCGTGTGTAGTTTGATCCAACTTAAAATATAGGATAGCTTAAAAAAATATTTTATTGCAATTTATTTGTTTATTATTTGGCAGTCACAATTCTAACAGATTGCGCTGTGTTGAAAATACCAACGTTTCACCTTATCTACAATTTGATGGCATAACCACCAAAAAGCATGGTGGTCTCCATGACTGGTGCTCTCCTACCGTTTCTCTTGAATAGTTTACTACTATGTAATATATAACAAAAACCACAGCCATGCTTGGCCGAGTCGGCTTATTATAGTTTTCTCAGCATTAAAACGAATCAACATATTAATATTCGATATCGGATTCAGAAAAAACTATATTTCACGATTATCAGGTATAATGTTACATGCAGCGAGACACTCGCACTGCTCATAACTTTCTGCATCATCCTCCTCTTCTAGATAAGGTATCTTGAACTGAGCAAATTTGGTTATTAGTCATGTTATCTATGACAATTTCGATCACTTTGCCCAGTTAACATCACAACAATAATTTTCAAAAATTTCCCTCGATTATTTAAACAAGAAATATATCTACACATCTTTCTACAAACTTTTAAGTGCAGGAACAGCACGTTTTGACATCGAAAGGGTTCCAAAGAAATTATTTACTATTACTTTTACTTGTACCTACTTTTGTCAAGTATTCTCCTTAAAAGTATATTTTTCTCTTTCTTTATTTCCCTTAGTGTATCCAGATTAACGTTGTAATGTTTTTTCATAATATGAGAAAAATCCATAACACCAGGTTCCAGACAGGTACATTATATTCTTTTTGAGGCAAATGTATCCACTCCAACAACCTCAGGGGATTTTGAGTATCCAACGTTAGGAACCTGCACCAATTCAATTTGAATCTGCTGTAGGTATGACAAATTGGTCAGTGACATCTTTTAGGGATTTTTCTATTTGACTCTTTCTTGGTGGTTTAGATATTGAAGACACAGCAATTCCTGCAATTGATGTTGTCGCTTTTTCAGCATTTAATACTGCTAGTTTTAAAGGTCCTTTGTCCTAGTTTGCTCCGTTATCCCGTATCTGCTCTATTTTTTCAATGTCTTTTAAGCATTTAGCAAGTTCAGGTGTCGGTTTAATTTCGGTTAGAATCGTCGCTAGTTAATTATTGTAACTGAAAAGTCTAACGAGACGC
Organism: Pieris melete; assembly: GCA_963693345.1. Lineage (NCBI taxonomy): Eukaryota > Metazoa > Arthropoda > Insecta > Lepidoptera > Pieridae > Pieris > Pieris melete. The sequence goes on from CAVNZK010000080.1 coordinate 571,813, forward strand.
GGTCGCGTTACGATAAAGCGTTCACCTATCGCTTACCTAATTGTTATAGTTTGCGAGGTTTTGTCTTTAGTTATTTTCTTGTTTAAATATTTCTTATAATCCTGACTTAGTGGAAATTCAAAGACATACGGTTATACTAAACAATTCAGTTTATGTTTTGGCCCAAATTCGTGAAATTTAAACATGGAACTTGGAGACGGAGGCTGAGAGACCCTGGGGACTAGCTGTTGGAAATTGTTGGACAGACTTTAAAATTTATTTTTAAAGTCTGCTGCTGCTCTTATTTGCTGCCTGCTTTAATAGACACATTTACACTTTTCTCGCACGCACCGTTCACATCCCAAAAGGTTGACGGCCCTAAACAAGACTTTACTAAGAACGAATCTTCAAACTTATTGTTGTTTTGATTGGATTTGGATAAAACTTAGACTGTTCCAAAAGTTAGAATATACCTGATTCAACGCATTGTTGTTAAAAAATAGAAATTAATCAATTTATTGTTATTTTTAAAAAGTGCCTCCTTGCTAGAGGCGTTTATTGACCTTGTCCTTGGGTCCCACGGCGCTGTGCTTACCTCACCTCACATACGCTGCTCATCCTTACGGGCAGAGGTAAGTATAGCCTATGGCCGTGAGGTTGAACATCGTATGTGCGGGGTGATTCGCTGCAGTCGTCCAGGAACACGTCGAGGCGGGCCAGCGTGGAGCGGGCGCCGTGGTTGTGGTTGTGGGGGTTTTCGGACGCATTGTTCTTGCACCGTTTGGTGTTGAGTGTTCATCTGCGTGATAGTTTAGTATGTATATTCATCCACAAAAATACATTTGTAAACAACAACTTAACACAAACGTACATAATAAAATAATATTTCCATACGCAAAATAATCGACGTACATGCAACATAAAGTAGATTGACTTATTTGTTACGATAGGTTATTATAACAAATTTTGAACATTGCACAAAATCTTTAGAAGCTCAGACACACTCAGACAGCTCTAGTTCAAAGCTAGTCGCGCGCCACAAACTGCTCCGTCCAGTGCACTTTACATCTCGGAATGTATCTATATTTTGTGTAATGATCACAAAATCATATGATGCTACATATGATTTTTACATTAAATTTAATAACAGAATTAACCCAATTGAATGAAACCTGAATCTATTGAATTTATTACAGAACTACATTTATCATAGTAAGGTATTTAGACCGCTAATTCTAGGAAATTTGAGCCATACATACAATTTATGAGCGCCAATCGCACCTCGGAGCAGCTATCTCGCTGAAGCCATGTTTTGTGATGAGTAATACACCTGTACCTGTAGTATTTTGAAATTAAAAAGTAGATCGATTCATTTCGAATGGGTTCAATAGAAATTATTATTTTTATATAGAGTAGATATAGGAGCTTACAATTTAGAATATACAATTAGAAATTAGTGTAATAATATTTGCAATTTTTATCCAGTTTTCTAGATCACCAACTGCACAAATAACTTTGTTATCCTATATATTTATATGGGATCACAGAGTTATTCATGCGGTTAATGAATCAGTGCACCTGTGTATTATAATGGAATAATAGTTGTTGATGTGTACGGAAATGGTGTGATTCAGTTTCTAGTATTTTATTAATTTAATGAAACTTTGAGTGCGGTTAAAATAATCGGATCCAACTTCAAACTGCGCTGCTCTATGGGTGTAAATGTTCTTTAGAGACACTCGTCTCGCACCGACTTCAAGTCTTCGTCAACCACTGTCTTTGCTGCATTCTGAATATCTACTGGCCCGAGAAGATCTCTAAGGAGCAACTTTGGCAGCGCTGCCGAAAAACCCCGATTAGTCAGCAGATCAAGCGTCGTAAGTGAAAATGCATAGGCCATACATTCCGAAGTCCAATAAAATAGGTAATTTTGTAACGAAATCCGTTACCGGAAAAAAGACTAAGTAGGACTATCTACAAAAAGAAATGAGATGCCATCATAAACATAAATCGTAAAAAAACGGTCTCATAACGCAGTTCTTCTACCGTAAAAAGTTGTGACATCCATAATATCAAGTCAGTCAATTTATAACGTAACTAGCTAATCTCTATGTACTCGATTTTGGAATATCTATACAAAAACGACAACGTGGTTAAAATATGTATTAAACAATTAATAATAAATTGCTAACCCTACTCGTATTGTATAATTTTCTACTAAAACTATATTATAAAATTCGAGTCGTATGTATTTGGTTTTGACATTCCGGATATTTTATTATTGCTCTTTTTTAAAGGTGAAACTCACGCCAGGCGCCTCTGTTTGCGGCGTTTAATGACGGTGATCTTGACTTAGACCCACGGGGCTATGATAACCTCACCCCATATACGCTGTTCATCCTCACGGGCAAAGGCTGTCCTTACCTCTGCCCGGGAGGATGAACTGCGTATGTGCGGTGACTCGTTGATGTCGACCAGGAACACTTCCAAGAGGGCCAGAGGTTATAGGGCGTTGATCTTACAGCGTTGGGCGTTCACCTACGATGTGCTTTCTGGACTAAACTCAAAACGCATTAGCGAAACGTAAAACGCCAAATTTAAACAAAACCAATTTTTACTTGCTAAATTTACAAATTAAAGTAATAACTTCTTAACGACGAAAAAGACTAATTTTGATAATTATTTATTAACCTAAGTTTGTGACGACTATTTTAATATTTAGTTTACAAAAACAAAGTTACAAAAATTATTTAGGATGAGATTCAGAAACGAGTAGGCATGAGTAATGTACTTATTATAGTTTTGTCAGTATCAAATTGATATCGGATTTTGAAACTATAATATATTGACAGGAATGCGAATAGCGAATATAGTAAGCTTTAAATAATATAATATATAAATATTTTGTGTCATAACTTCAAACGTGTAGACACAAAGTCTTGCGGCATTATTGTAAAACAATATTTTAATATTAAAAAATTTCTATAATAACTCAAAAAATATCAGAATTATTTAAATATTATGATATGACTAAAATTTGTGTAATGAGTTAATAATAGTATATGCTTCGTATCAATCAATCGTAGAAACGAGATTTAGCTCAAAATATGACTCCCGTATAAAAAAACACAATACAGTTTTGACAAACGGGATTCAGTCAGCTTCTGAATCTTACCCTAAACCTTAACGTATAATATAAAGTGAAATGGTAACTGAAGTAAAGCAAAAAATATCTTACGTTAACGTACGTTGGCAGCCTTGTTGTTGGCAGCCTTGTCTGCCTGCTCATAGTGTAGATAGCTTCCAGCTATGAGAGATTAGAGGCCATGGACAAAATCCCGCGGTTCATGTACTTTTGCGCCTTGTGTATTTCCTGGAACTATTCAGCCCTTCGTCGTTATTCATTTTAAGTAAATTGATTTACGTTTTCTAAAACTAAACCCAACAAATTTCCAGGAATTCTTGACCAAATTTGGCGGTTGAAAAATGTAATGGGATCAATAAACTACCTTTGGCAAAATTGCATAGATATCAATGGTACATACTTTGATTAATTAAATTAAAAAAAAAATAATGTACTTTTTCTTCCTCCAATACAAAACGCCAATTTCATATATGTAAATAACCTAATATTATAATAATACCTGTTACATTCAATTATTTATACCACTGGCAATAGTTTTCATTCTATTATTCGGTAGATAGGAATATGATATGCAGAGACAAAACTCTAAATATAATTATATTCGATACTAAATCCATCGGGGCCATAGGGTATTGCCGTTATAGCTTTCATAAACACTTTCACACTTTTCGCGCACGCACTGTTCACATCCTATAAAAGGTTGACGACCCTAAAGAACACTTTACTACAAACTTAATATCTATAAACTTATTGTTGTTTTGAATTGATTTCGATGAAATTTAGACTATTCCCTAATATGTCTGATTCAACGCATGAGTGGTTAAAAATAGGAATTCATAAATTTATACTAAATTGCTAACCCTATTCGACCCCTGACGTTTTTAGGGGGCGTCCATAAATTACGTGAGGTGTTTTTTTAAATTTTGACTCCCTCCCCCCCTGGTGAGATGTCGTGAGATTTTATTCAACCCCTCCCCCATCCCCCAATCTCACGTGAGATTATTCAAAATGTGGGTTTCTTACGTAAACGCTTTGGATTGTTATTGTAAAAAGAAGAAAAAAATTGCTTCGTGCTTTTATGTTGGAGTTAGCGGGAAGTTGCAGAGATGGCCTTTAGGGTCAACCGTTTTCCAAAATTCTTTTTTTCAATCAGAAAAAAAATTGCGTGATATTTGCCAAGACCCCCCCTCTCCAACGTAAGATTAAATGAGATTTGACTAGACCCCCTCCCCCCCTTAAACGCCTCACGTAATTTATGGACGCCCCCTTATTTGGTTTTGATATTTTGGATATTTCATTATTGTTATATTTTAAAAGTACAACTCACGCGAGGCTTCACTGCTGGAGGGGGCAGGACAGTTTAATGACGGGGGCTTGACCTTGAGACCCGCGGGTCTGACCTGACATCACATACGTTGTTAATCCTAACGGGCAGAGGTATGTGCACTGTGACTCGTTACTGTCATCCAGGCGGGCCGCCGTCACGCAGAAGTTGTGGTCTTCGTACACTTAGTTCTTGGGTTGGGTATTCACCTGCGTGATAGTTTTGCTTTTTATATTCATCGACACATGTTATGAGTAGGCACAAAGCCTTGCTGAATTATAAATCTATATTTTAATAGTAACATTTTTCTTTTAAAAACATATTATTTTGTTGGTTGTCGTTATTGAATGCACTTTCAGTACAGTTGTTACATGGAAGAGATGTTACTGGTAGTGGTGGCAACTCAGGACATTCAGCAAAATTTATACTTCATCTGTTATGAATTACCTCATAACTGTTGGAGTCTGCTGAATAATGTAATCCTTATATCTTCATCAATTCCTCATCAGTCTTCTTCTTATTCTATTCTTTCCTGCATATTACAGGGACCCATCTCCCATGGCTATCAGTAGTATTATATGTCAATATTGATAGGACTTAAACCTTTTGTCATTGCTATAGATGCTCTACATTGATTCCACATTTGTGCATCTTGTTACTTATGCTCGTGAAATCGATAAACTCCTCTCAGCATGAAAATGTCATCAGTTCTAAATAAATGTGTATTAAGAACTTTACTGAACAATTCTCACACATGCACAGGCTTACTGTATAGTCAGTAGATAGCATGCAGACTCCAACAAAAACAAACACAAAACAAAAAAACATCAAAGAGTACAGTTTATACAAGACTGGAGATATTGATGTGCATTTCGAAATTCAAGCTTTTTTAATTCAAAAGCCGTAAATAAATAAATTGTAAAAACTTACAATTTCAAATTCAGTCATTTGTTTTTAGTAAAATTGTGTTAAATTCAAACATTCATAAAATATTCTTATATACTAGTGTGCAAATTAACACGAAACATAGTTCATTATTGGTTCAATCGTTTTAAACTTGAAAGTTTTTAGATAAATACGGCATCCAACTTAATACGTGACTGAGCTGATCTGAACATTGAAGCACTCGCGTCCAATCGTAAAGATATAACAGATGGATAAGCGGACGAACCACACGAAGCCACACGAACTAAGCGACCAACAGCAAAATTTACGCGTAGAAGCACTACTGTTTCGGCTTAGAAACGAGGGAATTCGAAATAGAGTGGTTAAAACCTGTTTTTCCTGTTTTTCAATGTCTTTTAACCTTCAATACGACTCCCCTTAGATATCAACATAATATCGAAGGGGAATTATTTTGAATTTCAATTGAATAGAAACGAGTTCCGACAGCAAATAATTAATTACGGTCTGTTACACGTAAAAATTATGGACGAACAATCTCAACTATTATTTGACAAAATAGAGTTGGAATTGCAGAACCAAACAATTCAAGTAATTAACACAATATTTGATAAAATGAATGAAAAATTATGACCTATCCTAGAAGAAAAGCAAATGTTGAAAAGTAAAGTAGAAAAGGAAGTACAGCTTCTAGTGAAAAAAAAGTAAAGTAAGAAAAGTAATAACAATGTTAAATTCTAAATTAATAAAAATTTGTTACAAAATTTACAAATTGATATACTAGGCTTGGCAGAAGTAAGAAGAACGGGCTACGCAATTGAAGAACATGAAGACTATATATTTTGTTACAAGGATGAAACACTCGGCATATACGGAGTTGGATTCATAATACAAAAATAACACAAACATAATATTGGCAGTTTTTGAGCTCAGAACGGGTGGCCGTATAAAAATGAAATACAACAACCAACTGAATACAATAATACAAGTATACGCACCTACCGAAAAGGCGACTGATAAAGAGATCGACTCCTTCTATTAAACTGTACAGGAAGCTCAAAGTCAGACAAGAGATAAGATTTTTGTTATCGCCGACGGCGAAGCGTAGTAGGAAGCGAATTAAAAAGGAAAGCCATGAACAGAGTTAGTTAAAAAAAGGGTGCGTGTACTTATGTACGCGCGTAATTAGTTATACTTCTTTGGCATTATTAAAAATAGTTTTTGATTGCATGCAAATCATTAATTACAATTAAATAATCAAAGACTGGAAAAGGAGTCAATAAAGTTCAGTTTACATTTGAAAAATTAAATAAATACCTATTTATTATTATTCTCTTACATTAAGTGTAACATAAATTCTATTATTATTCGAATGTTGTTTTTAAATTATGTCCAATGCCGTAGCATCTTCCGTGGGCAACTTCATTCTGTTATTATCGTGTCACGGTGCGCGCGCATCGTAAAATTTCACTCTCATCAATTTTTCATAACGCGCCTAAAGAAGTATAACTTCAAAAAGCTGGAGGAGGCCTTTAGCCGTGAAGGGGTTCTGAATGACGGTACTGAAGGTAACTCGGATATAGGATAACAGGAAAAAATATATAAAAAATTAAAGCTGTTTATTATTTTTTTAATGATTAGAAATTTAGGCTTTTATGTATTTTTTTATTACATTTATATACCCTAGTGGATAATGTTCTACTAAAACTATAAAAACGAGTCGTATGTATTTAGATTTGCTTGAGATGTTTAATGATGGCAGGCTTGAACTTGGGTCCCGCGGGGCTGTGCTTATCTCACCTCAAATACGCTGTTCATCCTTATGGGCACAAGCCAAAGCACCGCCTTTGTCCGTGAGGATGAACAGCGTATGTACGGTGACTTGCTGCGGTCGTCTAGGAACACGGAAGTTGTGGAGTTCTTACACCGTTGGCTGTTCACCTGCGTGATAGTTTAGTTTTTTATATTCATCGACATATGTTATGAATGGGCACAAAGCTTTGCGGCATTATAAAACAATATATTTAATATGTAATATAAGATTTTTCTATTAAAACTAAAAAAAATATCTCAATATTATTTAAATAATCCGTATATATTATTAATATTATTATTAATTAACATTTCTTTAATAATAAATACACAATTTTCAGAAAATATATTGACTGAATCGGGCGGTCCATGGTCTGGTGTGTACAAGAAATATAATAAACTTTATATATACAACGTAGAAAAAACGTTTTGGTCCACGCCGCGATGACCCAAGTTGAGGCCCATTCCGGCCGAGCTACACTCGCCAAAACAGCCCGGGCTGAATTATTGTTAAGTCCCCAAGATTCCATTCTAAAAAAAAAGACGTTATGGCATTTTGTTTCCAAAAAATTGTTTTAGATTTTAGTACATTTCCCTTGTACTATTACGATAATATGCATATAAAATATATAAAATACTATAAAAAATGCCATAACGTTTTTTCCACGTTGCATATGATTAAAGAGTAAAACCGGGGCTAAGTGTTTACAATAAATATATTTTGTATTGCTTACTCCTACGAAACGAGATTTAGCGCAAAATATGACTCCATGTCAAATCACAATAAAGTTTTGACATACGGGATTCGCTTCTGAATCTAACCCAATAGTAGAGTGCCCGGACCATTCAAAACCGTAAAACCTCGGATTAGAGTTACAGTGAATGAATTAATATGATCGATGTGGGATATTGTTTTTTAAACTTTAAATTGCAATGTATACCCAAAAAATTTTTGTGCACTCCATTGTTATAATTAAAAAAAAAATATTATGAAAAATTAATGTTTGACCATATATTTTCACTGTAAACAGTATTTTATTTTATTTATATGTTAAATCTTACCTGAGTAGACATATAGGAACATTTTTCAAAGATACTTGCGTATAAAAATAGCAGTAGGGATCTCGAAAAGCAGGAGAGCGGAGCGACAGCTGCTATGTACAATGAAATTTCTCGGCCAGTTTAGTTGAAAGTAACACGTGTTCTGTGAATATTGTGCTTCTATAACAGTGTAAATTTGTTTTTTTTTCCCTTCCAAAAGGTAGTTTCGTGTGGGGAAGAATGGGCAAGGAGCTCCACATTTACTCTTTAAAATGGGTTTACAATATTTTGTTGTAAAGTGAGTTGGCAGCCTTGCTGTAATTCTGCTCGTAGTTATCGATACTTCCTCATTTTGACTTCGGAAGAATCTGCTGTATATAAGACAAATCGGTCAGGTACGCCTTTCCGTGATTTTTCTATTTGACTCTTTCACGGTGGTTTAAATGCAACTCCCGCAATTGCCGCACTTGATGCTGTTGCTTAGTCAGCATTTGATATTGCTAGTTTTAAGGTCCTTGGTCCCAGTGTGCTCCGTTATCTAAATTCTGCTCTAGTTTTTAATGTCTATTAAACATTTTGCATTTTTATCCAGCAGTCTGTGGAAGTGAAGGGCGTCAGGACAATCAGGAGCTTCTGTTTTAGGATTGCAGCTGTTGATAGTTGGCGTGATTTCAATATGTCTGTTGATATTTAAGGGATCCTAAAGCTTTTCTTTGGATTCCCATTCCCCTTTTTAAATTAAATGGGAATTAGGAACCGAGGGTTTTATATTTGAATACACAGTTCTATGAGTTTGATTTTGTTGGTTGTCCGTATTGATTTCAATTTCAGTACAGTTGTTACTTGGAAGAGATATTACTGTGGATAGTCTCAACTCAGGACATTCAGTAGAATGTACACTTGACCATTCCTTATAGCTTAGCTAGCTAGCTAGCTTAGCTAACTCTTCATAATTTCTTCATCAGTCTTCTTCTATTCCTTCCTGCATATTGCAGGGTCCCATCTCCCATGACTCGATGTTAGTATTGTCAATAATGATAGGACTACACATGTGCATCAGTACTAACTAAATGTGTATTAAGATCTTAAATTTGTGTACAACCAACTGTCATTTGTAATACTACACACACGGGGTTGGTTCGTTTCTTTCCATAGGCAGATGGACCCATAATTAAAAGTAGTATCCTCCATCTCAACCATATAAGTCTCTTCAGCAGGATTAGTAGTATTGTGCGAGCCAAGGCTGTACATGTTTCTCACTCAGGCTTTCTTAGTAAGTCAAAGTCAAGTCAAAGCATTTATTTCAATTAGACCATCTAAAATGGCACTTTTGAACGAGCGTATAGCGAGCGATAAGCTTGGCGATTTCCTTTAGTTACGCCCCGAGAGTACAGCAAGACGTAGGCACTCTCTTAAACTGTGACATTGTATTCATTCGTTACAATTAACATTTCATTATTTCGCTTATATTCTATTGCTGTACGCGAGTGGTTAATATAGAGTAATGAACAGGAACCGAACAAGATTCATGATGATATTGTGGCTGTTGTGGCACTGATGCATCGGTATTTATGTCGCCTGTGATACACATAAGTGCAATGGCAGATTGTTTAACTAAAACCAATAATTATTATTTAACAAATATTGCATAATTTACAAACTATTAATAGACTTAGCAAAAGGCCGCTTACCTGATTTCTTCTGTCATTGTTTACCGTATACGCACATGTTTGTTCATAGTGTCGTTGAAGGTGTATTTATATACTGAATAAAAGAGAATGTCAGTCGCTTCATCGTACGATAGACCAGTAATCTGGGTGAGAAAGATCCTTATCACCAGGTCTATTACTGAGCAATGGGCTGACAACGTCTGTAAGGATAGAATAGTATTGGTTCGGGCAAAACGTAAACATTTAAAACTAAGGTCATATCAAACACATAAGACACTACAATCATTTTGAGCTGAGGTTAAGTAAATCGAAGAAGGTTTTATAGATACAGCATTAAGGTTGTGGTTGAAATATTTAGTATGGTAAACATTTTGTTATAAATTAGGCATGGCTAACCGAATGTAAGTACTTTACTGAACAATTGTCATACACTCACAGGCTCACTGTATATATAGAGTAGAGTAGTAGCAGTAGATAGCATATAAGGCTCCAACAAAAACAAACACAAAACAAAAACACATCAAAGAGTAAGTACAGTCTCAATAGGTGATTACATTCTGTTTACTTAGTATTTCTAGCTAACTAAAATAATAAGTCTTCATCTTGGGCATTAGAGATTCTATTGCAAGATAGATATTTAATGAAAATCATTCATAAGCCAGAAATAAAAACGAAAAAAAATTACAATTTCAAATTCAGCCATTTAATTAAAAATTTAAGTAAAAGAGAAATTGTTTTTGTTTTTAGCACAATGGATAGACTTAAAATTCATATAGAATAAATGAATTCCTACGTGGAAATACTGATGCGCATATAACACGAAACTATGACGACGTGTCCAGTTTAACGCGTTCATAGTTTAAGCCCTATAATATAATATAATATAATATAATATAATATAATATAATATAATATAATATAATATAATATAATATAATATAATATAATATAATATAATATAATATAATATAATATAATATAATATAATATAATATAATATAATAGCCCTAACACTGATTGCATAAACACGTTTCATTACTGGTTCAATCGTTTTAAATCTTTCAAATATGAGATAAAGAACGAAACTCGCATTCTGCCGGTAGATGTTTACTTATTTAATTATTAAGGAAACTTAACAGATACATCAGTATACAGTAAAAATAAAATAAAAGTAAAACATAAAATAAACACATTGGGCATAATATCCACAAAAATTTTCACTGATAAAAAAATACAATACAAAGTAAAACAAGACAAAACATGACAGCACAAAATGTATAAATTAGGGGAACGACATACAAACTAGCAGCTATCAAAAAAAAATGGTGCGTGTACTTATGTACGCGCGTAAGAAGTTATACTTCTTTGGCTTTCTTTATTTTTTTTAAATATTAAATAATTAATAATCAATATTAAGCGTTAATAATTTGACAATATTTAATATTTAGTATATTACTCAATTATTAATTAATATTAATAATAATTATTATTATATTATATTATTAATTCAATTTAATAACTTGGTATGTTTCATAACCTTTTAACTAAGTATAAATAGGTCTTTGTGAGAAAGCATTGCTAAATTTCTTTGAAAAAATAATTAAAACTGCTTTATTTGTTTAAAAGGTACTACAAGTAGATTGTCTAATTCCCATCTCGCTCGCGCACGCTCGGCGCCCATACTGAATTTTGTGTCACGGTGCGCGCGCATCGTAAAATTTCACTCTCATAAATTTTTCATAACGCGCCTAAAGAACTTCAAAAAAACGAGGAAGATACAAGGCGTAAGACATTAGGCGTTTTAACTTATTCTTAAATAAAGCAGTAGAGCAGGGCGAAAAAGGGTGTAGAATCCAATGTGTCCACATCCTGTGAAGAGGCTCACGGAACCCAATGTTGGTTCTGGGAGTCAGTTAAAAGTTCTGTGCGAGCGCAGAGATCTGGCAGGAACATTAAATGGTATCAGTTCGAGAAGATGGGAACAAGTTATTTCATTTACGAATATTTTTCTAATAGCCACACAGTCTGTCAAATTACGCCTAGTGCTCAAAGAAAGTAATTTATATTTTTTTTTAAATTATATTTAGCCCTACCACCATTCATTCGATAATTTAGTCGACAACGACGAATTGTAGGCGATATTCGAAATAGAGTTGTTACCTGCGACGTGACTATATCCTTTACGACAACCGTAGGCGTTCGTCTAAGTTAGTGGTTCGTATACTCGAGGGTGCTACAGCACATTATGAGTGCGATTACTAATAACGAGGAAAGGTGACTCACTGGCACATCAGTGACAGCGGAGGTCTGGTGCCAAGTATTGCAATCAATTATGGAGAATCTCGCAATTCAACAACCATGGTCAATCCCTCTTTTCCATTGCTTCTTCACGACAACGCGCGAAGTCACACTTCACGACAGACCATCGGAAAGCTACAAGAGCTGAAAGCTTCCCGTCACCCAATGTCCGGTCGTGCACTGCAAGGTGGCGACACCCTACCCCAAGAGATTTCGACTTTTTCAATATTGACGCCATTTTGTAAGTAGGAAAATATTTAATTTGTACCCGAGGAGCAGTAGAAAACGCTTTCACTGACTCTATCGCCTCCCGTCCGGACTTTTAAAGTAAAGGGATAAACAAATTGCCATAACATATTATATACTTTCGAGTACTTTATTAGCTAAAATAAAAAAATTAACTAAATATATTTATATTTCAAAATTTTCATACTAATCTCCAATTTCGTAGATAGACCTAATATGCATTGTGCTAATATATTATCATTATAGTTTATACAAATTGTTACAGGTTTTTGAAATTGAATTGACCAAACAACATACTTTCATCAAGCTCACCAATTCAATGTCTCCTGTTTTAGATTTATATTTTCAGACTCCGAACTATGTGTTTGTCAATAAAATAAACAACACCCTATATTTATACACATTGCAGAATCTATAAAAACAAAACAGTCGTCACGTATTCACAAGTTAAAGAAAATTCAACTTGGGTGGAATAAAGCTCACACACTTGATTCAAGTCCCGGTAACAAGCAAAGCAATCAATAACTTGTGATTGTGTTATGTTGGTAGTCCGTCTCGTCATAGTCGTAGAATAGAGACGGATCTGACAAATAGTAAACTTTACAGGGCCGCCATTTCGAAATAATATAATTATGTTAGTTCTTGTCATAACTATTTGAATTCATATTCTGTTAATATGAAAATAGGCATACAAGCAAACAAAACGGTTTGTTTTGAAACAAAATAAAAACATTAAATTACACAGTTTTCTAGAAAAATCACATGCGTCCATCAAATCCGTCTTTTTACGACTGTTTAATTTGAAATTTAGCCGTAATATTTAGTCAATGTAGTATCCAAATATGATAAAAAGGGGATTTTGTTTTTTTTCAAATCCGACATTATTCTACGATAATGATTCATGACGATCTACTCATGTTATATGATAACTACTTATATAGTATCAACTGTTTTTAATATAATATATACTCCAAGAATCATAGAAATATTTTACTCTAATAGTTAGTTTTATTAAAAAAAAGTAGGTACGGATTCAACATAAATATTTTAAATAAATAAATGACAATATTATCAGTCTGCTTATGGCCATCAAATTGAAAACGAAACCATAACTTAAATATTAACTTACGATCTCCATCATAGCTGCAATCACATCTCTTTCAAGAGCGGCACTGAAAATATTGAAACGTTAATCAATAATATTGCCAAACTTCGTCACATCGTCATCCATTATTGCGATGCGATATTCATTTAGATTTAAAATTAAAAATATTCTGAACAAAACTAGCTGTTAATATATTTGACAATGCTGAGCTGTCTTTATTGTTATGTTTAATATTATCCGTATTTAATTTGTTAATGATTTATTTTACCTGTTGTATTTTGAAACGTCTACGGCGCGATCGCTGATTTGCAATTAAGAAAATTACCTATTTGGGTATTTTTTTTATGTATCAAGCGGGCGGGCTGTCCCTTTCGACAAAAATCAGGAGCACCTGACGTTAAGTGATATCGCCGCCCATAGACACTTACATTGCCAGAGGCGTCGCAAATGCGTTGCCGGCGCATTCTTGAAGGCCCCTAACTCGAAGGATTCATGGATTAAAAAAATAATATTACGGCTTGATATTTTAATTTTTATCGATAAAAAATGTCGAAAAGGAAAAAAAGTAGCCAAGACTAAAACTACTGCCAACCTACGATAAAATCGTTGTCCACAAGAGAGATAATAAATAGCTATGTAGCTTTTTTTTATTATTTAGTTTTTTATGTTGATATAGGATGTTTATGGTTGTGGTAAGCCTAAACGTACCTATAGTATTATTTTTATAGGCAAAACTGAAAGTTCTATGGAAATAAGTCAAATGGCAAAGTTGTAGATACAAAAATGATCTAAAACTTTTGTATTTACACTTTTTCACATAACCTCAAAATTTATATGTACTTTATCTTTTACAAAAAAAAATTCCACGAAATTTGGTGAAAACTTACCTTTTTATGTCCTTAATACGCTGTAATTTATTTGATTTGAAATATTTATTTTGTCACCTTATTTTGAATTAATATCGAAAAAGCACCCTTATTTTCAATTGAAAATTCACCCATCAAAATCTCAGCTTTTTTTCAAAATTTGGTGTGCTTTCTGTTCGTTGAAATCTCTACTTTCTGATGGTAAAAAAAAATATATTACTATAGTAAATCTTCTCAGGAAATCGATTTTTTTTTGTATTTATTCTTGCTAGACACTAAAAGCTGCTTTTTTTATATCATACACTAGCTTATCATCTGCCTTATTTCTGATTATACGAACAGATTCATCCATACTGATAAGTCTGAAAAGACAAAATCGAATTGCCAAAAAATTGAAAAAATCAAAAGTGAATGCCTTTACAATTTTATCGTGAGTATAAATAAATTTATATTTAATTTTTTTTTCTATTTCATTTTTTTTTTTAGAAACTTATGCTTACATTAATTGTCACACATTTTAGATGTAAGATTTTGTAAAATAATTAGTAGATTTAGGACTGTGTGTGATGTCGTAAGCTTAATATCTAAATAAATAAAAACTAAATTAGTTTGTGAAAAATTAAGGAGATTATTATTTTTTAATCTTGTACCAAAAATAATCCAATTTTAATTTTTAAGTTATGTTACGTTAAGCATACTATTTTTTAAAGAAAATATTACTATTTTTATATTTGAGTTGAATACAGATTAAAATAAACATAGTATTTACCTTGCTATGCAGATTCCAAGTTTTCTTGTTTTCATTCCAAATTTGTCACAATTCTCTTTATGTAACTCAGCCTGCACGTGAATTTTTATAAACGATGTTGTTCACTGCTCTGTATCTCGAATAATGGCTAGGCTAACGGTTTTCTACAGCTGCTACTAAATAGCAGGTATGCAGTAAGGCCCAGTCCCCAGACCCGCCATCCCCTTCCCCACTTCTCTTTGAAATTATACCTTATGATGGGCTAAAATGTTTCGAAAGTCACTCAGGTATATTAAGTTATCTTAAAATATAGTGTATACATATAACATGGAATCTTACGTTTTTCGAGTAATTAAAGTGTAAATATTATTAAATAGCTAAAATTTGTGTAGCCTAATTTAAAAAATATTTTATTGTTTTTGAATTTTTTTTGCATTTTCTGAGAAGATTTACAATAGTAATATATTTTTTTTACTATAGTGGGAAAGGAGAGATTTCAACGAACAGAAAACATCTTTTTATTTCAAAGATCTTTTTATTATCTACAACTTTGCCATTTGACTTTTTTCCATAGGACTTTCAGTTTTGCCGGAAATCGAAATTAACCGTTTTTTACCCTTAAAAACTCACCCCTTTTCCCTTCCCGACCTCAGATCGTAAATTATTTTTCCTTTCATTTTTATAATATTCTGCTCCTTATTCAATGGGTTTCATCCTCCTATTACTATTTTCACTTTTTATTATTGTTAAAGGCTCTACCCTGGTCTGTATATAAAAAATTTTTTTTTTTACAAGGCGTTATTCGTCACGGGTTAAAATTTATTTTTTGAAAAGCATAATCAATACATGTAGTTGTAATCAGAGACAATTTAAATGTAGACTTAGGGTCATTGTTGTAGCAGCAGCACGAAAATAATGTTCAAGTAAAATCGAAACTAAGAAATAAAAATCATCCCTTTTTCAATCATTTATTACGCACTAAACTAAGATACACCTTCGAGGATATAAAAAATGTCAGCTAACTTATATTGAGGATGAAGATTCAGAGACAGTTTTATGTACAAAACAATTTCCGCATCAGTTAATATATTTTGATACAGGCAGTTAACGCTAAAACTTGTCTCTGAATCTTAAATTACGACTTAAATCTATAATGTAGTTTAAAATTATGTAATTAATCAATAACATTTTCTAGTTTTAGCATAATTTAGGTATGAAGAAAAAGCAAAGGTAAGACCCGAATTTCATTTCATATCTAAACTAAATCGAATTTTACATTAAAAATAGAGGAATTCTTTGTGCGTATATTCTGTTAAATACCAGTCATAACGAGTTACGACTGGTAGATTTTGCTAAACAAATTGTAATTATTCGTTACTTAAGAACTATCGACGGCTCGACACAATTACATTAAGGTATTTTGAATACGTCTACCGAATATTTGGAAGTATTATATAATAGTTCCAAATGTTAAATATATTAATATATTTAAGGATATTCAGAATTGAACGGTCGGCCGGTAGAGCTATAGATTTAAGTTCGTAAATAACCTCGATAGAAAATTTAAATACTGGGTGTGCTTGTACATCGCTAAATCTATGGAAGATAAACACTTAAAATTTTCACATCTACAAATCAACAATACAATAAATACTTTTACGTTTAAAACATTGATAAAATACTTATATTTTATTGAGATTAAATACCTTGAAGTGGTTTTTAAAATCGTAATATTTAAAAAAAATCACTCAAACTGTTTTAATAAAGTACTTGTCTTTACGCAAATTCGACTAGCAGAACGTTGTTTTTTTACAAGGTCAGCACGCTCGCGAGTGCGCTGCCGGCCTATTACGATTTGTACGGTCTTTTCTCGATCCTAAGAGGAATTCAGTAAATCGGTGTAGTTTAGTTAGAACAGTGTAAGTGATTTAGTTGACCAATGATAAATTTACGGGTAACATACATTTTTAATTATATATTACCCAACTTATTACGCGCTAAAACATT
The DNA here is from genome assembly GCA_963693345.1 of Pieris melete. Taxonomy (NCBI): domain Eukaryota; kingdom Metazoa; phylum Arthropoda; class Insecta; order Lepidoptera; family Pieridae; genus Pieris; species Pieris melete. The sequence goes on from CAVNZK010000080.1 coordinate 588,957, forward strand.
AGTGTTATTGTGATGACATTAACATAATTCACACTTAAATAGCTTATAGGTTTATTATTTTTAATAACTTAAATTGACTTGTTATACAAGAAAAATTAAATTAAAAAATAAACACATTTTTGCGCATTATAGAACTGAGTTCAATGACATTTTCAGTTCAAACATAAATTAACACAATTGTCTTGTTACACAAGAATTACATAAAAAATATGATACAGTTAACACAAAAAAAAATTAAACCTAAAAACTGTGATGACATTGTTCAAACTAATATTAATAATAATTGTTAAAACTTGTAATATTTAAAAAAATGCGCCAAATTTATAAAGCTTGTAAACGATGTGTATTAAATAACTTTACTTTTGACTTTATGCCGGGTGTTACAACATCTATGTAGATATTTAAAAAGTAATTTAAATTATTGTCACGAAAAGTTTATATTCTAATCCGAATAAAACTAACCGTTTTATGCTGTTATCAAAGCGGTCTTATTACGCCCTGTTATCTACAGGGTAAATATATTTAAGTCTCATTAGATTTAAGATCCTTTTCCTCTATTTGATGCTTTGCAAATCCAACTATTCGAGATTCGATAACGACCGTTAAATATAAAGGTTTAAAATATATTAATTTGTGCGTTTAGCATATTTAACTTATAAAATCACTTAAGAATAAGCAGATATGGTAAGATTCAGAATCGACACTTAGCGCATGACCTCCCCGCCATATACGTTCGTATTGGATATAATAATACTAATAATATAATATACGGAAGTCTGAATCTCATATGAGATTTTTTAAGTATTAAAAATTATTTATTAATTTTGTGCGATGGTTAACGTTTATACAAAAAGGAATGATTAAATATTTTTTTCTTCCCTTCAAAGTATTTGTACCACTTAAAAAACTGTTTATATAGGTCAAATTAATTCCAAATACTTTATTAATATGCACAATGCACATGCCATATAGAATTCGTACTTTTTTTTTAAATTTTATAATTGTTTAATTTATATGAATTTTATTAAAAAGAAGAAAATAAAATATTGTCATAAAAGGCCAACTTAGTTACTAACACTGGTGGGTGCACACGTTTGTTTGAGAGTTTTTTTTTACTACATTTTTTATGGTATTTTAATCGATGGATGGTACTCAATATTTAAATATTTTGGAATGAAGGTACTGGAGCCGGTTAAGAGATATTTTGTTCATTATAACATATTTTATCATAGAGAGATTAAAAAATCAGTCTTAAGACTTAGGGAATGGCTAAAGTACTACAACTAAAAATGAGGTACTTGGGTATTATGATTTCAATTGTAAATAAAAGTATTTTCCGTTTTACGTGGAAAAATGCATTTTAGCGAATCGATCACTATTTTTACACTTTTGCATTAAGATTACCAAAGCCGAAAACAGCATTTAAATAGATTATCCTATAATATGAACACGTGTTTAGCCTTTTGTTAAGGAATAAATTGTAAGACTGGTACTTTTAAAGTTCAATAATTTAAAATAAGTTTTATACAATGTAAACTCTACTCTACTGGTTTATTGCTATGTCTAATTTAGAATCAATTTAACTTTTCTGTTAACATTCATAATTGTACTTGGTTACCTATATTAATAAAGTTATTTTGAGTTTGACACTTTATTTAAGCACAAACTCTGTGTTACCATACTCATGGGAGTTAAAACGGTATTCACACTAAACGTCAATAAGTTTTACATGACATTTGACATCTCCTAAGAATGTCCATAAAAAATAAGAGGTTTCGTTTGTAGAACCCATCAGTTGGAACACCAATGTATGATTTTTCGATGAAACTGCATTCCTACATTTTTCATGAGATTATCCACAATATATTTGTATTTAGTAATAAAACGTTTAATCTAACCGCAATATAAATATTTAATAAAAACTGTAATGGTGTTTATGATTTTTTTTTAAATAATTAATTTTTAACTGTACGTAAAACATTTGTTTGGGTTTTAGTGTGGTAAAAGTAGAATATAAATTATTATTAATCTATGTGTGATGATTACATTTTGATGAAATAAAAAAAAGTTCCTTTCAACAACTTCTCTCGCTGACTGTTAAAGACTGGTAACGTAATAAGTTAAAAGTATCGAATAAAAGATAAATAATTCCCAAACCAGCCAATCAGTGAATAATTTATGTTGTAAATGGTTTCCTTAACAGCAAGCAGCAAGCACTAAGCCCTGACGATATCTTCGACAGCTCGGAGAAACATATCGATCGGCGGGAGAAATCAATTTTCTCACAAAACACCTGGAAATAAATTTTTATATATATTATTAAAATAAATCTTTGAGCTGTGTTGCCATAGTGGCGTTCAGTGTGCGACTCTCATCTGAGCCATGCAAGGAGACGACCCTTATTCTACTTCTTGTATATCTTTAAAAAAAACGGCAACAATTTCTACCTTTATGTTAGCAGACACATTAATATAGTATTTTTTCTTCTTCTTTCTTTCTTCCAGAGTCTGGACTATTTATGCCAATCTATAGGCTGTGCCTGATGAAAGTAGACCTTAATTTCTGAAGACGAGACTACTACGGACCACTAATAATATTTTCAGGCCCGCAGAACATGACATTGGACCTTTTGGAGCATACAAATGAACTTCAGGAATCTAACTTAGGGTTAAGTAAAAAAGTCAAATTCTTTTATTTTCATAAATCAGCTAATGCCTTCAAAAGAAGCGGTTTTTAAAGTCTTTGTGTCAATATTATATAACAAGAAAATCAATTTTTTCCTGACTCTTTCAACTCACCTTAAACGACTGCGGTATCTCCTCGATAGCTCTGTGTATCAATGTACCATTGGCATATAGACAATTGGCTGCTTCCTCTTCAGGCACTGTGAGCGTCTGATATGAGAAACTTGCTTCCCTTTCCATCCGTTTCAACAACTCCTTTGCTTCCTTACTCGCTGCTACACATAAAATATCTGGTCCAGCGACTGTTATGTATTTCTTCAAATGCTGTGCACCTTTTGTAACCTGAAAATGGATTAAATTGCATTAGATAGAGTTTTATGTAAGTACATAACAAAAAAACAGGAAAACGGTACACTATCACAAATCTGCCAGTTTTTTTTTTTTTTTAGGCTGTTGGTCATGAGCCTTCTGTGGTTATTTAAGGACAGGACTCCTACATTCAGGGATATCTCAGATGCTGAGCATAGTTAGGCTTAGACCATTAAAAACTAAATTCAATACATTAATAAATTAATTATTAGTGTTTTAGCAATTCAATTCACTGTTTGGTAAAAAGAGATCATACTATAGTGTAAAAGAGTATTCGATCTCACTGCAACAAATAATTAATTACAAAAATAAAAGAAATAGCTTTGTTCCTGTTGTGTTTTTAGAAGAACTATCAAAAGGGTTCAACAATGATGATATAATTGGGTACTTAAATCTTAAGTGACTTCAAAAATAATTAACTTATGTATATAAATCATATTACATTAAAAAAACCAACATTTCTAAATATATTTAATTTTATTTGATAGCCCAGAATTTGTTATCAAGGATATTAGTCAATGATGACACATTCCTGAATATTCTGGCTATATTTGTAAAGGAAACTCATGATAAATGATAATTTACCAATTTAATAAAATATCTGTTTGACCTTGTCAATGTGTTCTTTAAAAGCTTCAACAGTGATTTAATGATATATCAGGTACTAGGATACTATTTTAAAACAAAAAAAAATCAATAATAAAAAATAGTAACACATTCCTTTAAGTACACATTAATACATTCTCATGACAATTGCTCAATTAGGAGGCCATGACCTTTGGACTTTGGACCTATTGCACATTGTACAAACCTAAAATTAACAAAAATTTATCAATCTCTACAAGTTGGTTTTAGTTGCAAGAATCTTAGGAAATTCTAATTTTCATATTTTATTTTTAGCTACATTATTGCTACAAGACTGAGTAATGAAAGTGTAATGAAAGTGTAAACAAAGTACACATACAGATATATCATATGTATGTCTACAGTTATGTTATGTTAAATTCATACAAATCAGTCATATTGACTGGCATAACAGATGGAATTTTTTATATATAAACTGCAAATTTTCTAATATTATGGAAAATAACAGCAATAAGTTAATACTAAATATTTATGAAAATCATAAAATATGCATAACTGGATATCCTTTGATCTCAACATATCAATTTTAAAACACATACCTTGATAGGTGTACATGGAAATTCAGGAAAAGCCTCTGCCACTGCACTTGCACCAGCTTCATTGGTTGTTTCACAAATACCCACAAAAAACTCACGACCTGGAAACAGAATATTAACATGCCTAAAAATAGAACTTCCTTCAAAGCTCAACTGAAATCAGTCTTATATATTTCCTTAAAAAAAATATATATAAATTAACATAGGTTAGCAAAAGACAAACATTTGAAAAAACTTATTTTCTTTGTACAAAACTATTTGTATTGTTCTATGATAATTTGTTGCCAATCATGATGAAGCATGCAGTAAAGGAAGGTGTTAGAAATACACCTGTCTATATAAATCTTCCCAGAGGAAATTTCAATACATATAAATGTCACAAAAAGCTATTGCTCAGAAACTGTGGTAATGAAAATGAAAAATCATTATTAAATATTTTAATTTTTCTATTACATGCTTAAGGTTTGTTTCTAGAATACCTGTGAACAAGACATCAGATCCTAGCAACTTAGCATCCGGGTCAGACAATTCAATTACTGTTTGGCCAAGGTCATCTTTGAGAGCTTGTTTTACAGATTTTACCTATAAAAAAATGTAAGTATCAATTTAAGCTTGCTAGCTGCTAGAAATCTAGAGCTGCCATAATTTATTGTGGTATGTGTACATATTGTTTCAATACATCATATCATATTAATTATAACACTTTTTAATTTTAAGCAACACATTGTTCAAGACAAAATTGGAGACAATTTTAATTTATAAAAGGAACTTGAAAACGAACTTACTAACTGTTCTTGTCCCGTTTTGGGTTTGAGAAGTAAAGCTATGCCATGGCACACAAGTGCAATGTCTTCCAATACGACAGCCTCAGGGAATGATGAACCAGCTTCGATTTCAATTATTTCCAAATTTAATTCACTCAGTAGTCTTATATAGCAATCGTATTGGCGTCTTGAGTCATTAATATCGGCCCGGTCTAGTCGCGGCGATGATTTACTAACGATAACATGGGTGTATTCATGCATTTTGAAATCCATTTTAATTCGAAATTGAAAGGTTCACTTTATTGAAAAGTAATTAAATATGAATCCACTTACACACTATAACCTTTGATAACTACGTTAAAAACAAAAAATCAAGACAAATATAATTATTTTATTTTATTTTATTTTAAGAAATTCGCGAGTCGTTACACCACAGTATTTTTTTTTTTTTGAGTTTATGGCCTGGTATCTAGACCTTTAGGCCATACAGAATATACTTATTGAAAAATACAGCACTCTAGCACTACGTCACAGATAAGAATAGTAAAATATAAAGGACAGATTGAGTACGTTTTCCAATTACAGCACTAGAGCGCATTTTGCGGCATAATGCTCAACGTTGAGTGTTCCAACTACAGCAACGCTTCGCACAATTGACCACTCTCAAAACGAATGCTCTCGCAAACAATACCAACACAGTGACAGAATATTGACCAGTATTTTTCTTTAAGTTGGCATTTATCGAAATTTTCGTTAGTAAATATTATTTATTGTTGAAAAATTTGTAAGGCTTTTGTTTCATCGTAGATTTTGAAAATAATTTAAGTTATTTGAAACTGCTAAAAAAAAAAAATATTAGTATGGATGAATGTATAAATAGTTACTTTTTTTATATTCCACATTTAAAATATAAATACAATTTTATTTTAAAATTCGGATCTGTAAACAAATTTACTTTACAGGAATGTACTTTAGAAAAAATTGCAATGGTTTTGAAAAAGTATATATTTTTTTTAGAAACCATTAAAAAATATTACCCAAAACATAAATTATGTATCCTTCTTACATGAAACTAAATATTTTACTGTTTATTTAGCTTGTTAAAACCTTATATTCTTTAAAGGTTTTCTCTTATTTCAGTAAAAAAATGTTAATGAAATAATTTGATTATTAAAATAAGAGTAAAAAGTTTTCAACCAATTATTATTGTTTACCACATTATTTATACATTAATGAGGTTGCTAACTCTATTCAGACCATTTTTTTGTCAACACTGACTTAGCGCACTCAGCTGATGCATTTGAAAACTAATTCACGTTCCAATTAAACTTCAGCATTATGCGGCATTGTGCGGCACTGAGTCGCAAAATGCTCTGTAATTGGAAAACGCACAATATTACTTACAAAATATTTTACTCTATAACGTTTTTTTTTCAATGATTATGTTACACTAGGGTGTAACAGTGAGGACTCGCGAGGGGGGTATTCAGGCTCATTCGGGGCGTTTGCCCCCTTCGGATGGTATGCTGGCATTTAGTCCTTGATGAGGGCTGCAGCGCGCGAAGATACAGAAGTCTCGACTCGCAGCGAGCAGCCGATGCCTTCATCCATATTTATATTTATTTTTTTATCAGTTTGAAATAACTTTCATTATTTTTAAAATCTACGACGAAACGCAAGCCTTACAAATTTTTCAACAATAAATAATATTTACTAACGAAAATTTCGATAAATGCCAACTTAAAGAAAAACACTGGTCAATTTTCTGTCACTGTGTTGGTATTGATTGCGAGAAGCACGCGAGAGCATTCGTTTTGAGAGTGCTCAATTGTGCGAAGCGTTGCTGTAGTTGGAACACTCAACGTTGAGCATTATGCCGCAAAATGCGCTCTAGTGCTGTAATTGGAAAACGCACATTCATACAAAATAATATTTTCAGTCTATGATAATTTTTAAAAAACGGTAGTCTGTGTTATTTAAGAGAGTACGTGGTCTTAATAGAATGACAGACAATTGCAAAAATTGTTGTATTTTGGTTCGCAAAGATAAAATTCTAATCGATAAGAAATAATTGATTTTGATTTATGCTAATAGATATTAATTAAAGAGCTGTAAATTTGTGGTGAATTGTTGTAATTCAGACTTCATCAAGCGTAGGTTACACATTTCACAATGTTTTATTGTATTTTCTTGACATGAAAAAAATAATTTAATTAAAATTTTTATTCTAGCATAAAATGAGGCTCACATTGTGTACAATATTTTTGATTGTTTCTCTTCACGGGTCTTTTGCACCTCCGGTAACCCAAGACAAAGCTAAAGATGACAGTGAAATCAAAGACGACTTGGTAAGCACAGATTCCTATAAAGAAGTTTCATAGGATTTTCATTATTTCTATATAGTGTAGTAATGTTATAGTATTTTTAAATTTCCGTCTCTAGCCATTTATATTTTATGCCCTTTATTCAAGTTGTTGCTTTAACCTTGTAATCTGTTGTAAAGTAGTTATAAAGGGCAATCACTTTTCCATTTTGATTGAAATATAATTCAGACATGCATGCATTATGTGATTTAATCCTCCTTTGCCAAAACGGTCCTCTACTATTGCAGTATAACGTGAAATAGAAAGACTTTTAAAGAGAGGCATTAAAATAGGTGCTGTCTTTGTCTTTGAATTTTTGATTAATTTTAAAATGTGATGGGATACAACTAATTTTCGTTTCGTATGACTGTACATTAGCATATTGTAAGTTAAGCATTAATCCAAATTTTAATATGACCCATAAGGAAACACTATTGTAAGCTGTATAATGCTTTAAACTATATGTATGAATTAATAAAACACAAAGACATGTTAAATGTTCTTTATAAAAAGTTACATAATATCATGTAAACTTTGTTTTATTAGGAAGATTATATGGAGTATCATCGTTACCTGAAAGAAGTGGTCCAAGCCCTTGAAAGTGATCCAGACTTTCGTGAAAGACTAGAAAAAGCTGATGAAGAGGATGTTAGGGTAAGTATTTATTAAAACTTAGCATATATTTGACCAGGTTGGTTTTGGTTTAGGATAGCAAATTAAATTGTAAGTTTACTATGCCAATTTAAACTTATAGGTGTATCATGTCTAGTAAATATTAACATGGAAATATATGAGTACTATCATAGGGAACAAAGCTTCAAGAAAGACGCTGGCGACAATAATCTTATTAAACTTAAAATGGTATTCACAAGATAAAGCATTATTTGCACTGTTTTTTTAAAATGATTTTGCCTCAAGTATAAACTTTTGACATAAATATTTTATTTTGTATTTATTATTGTTTTTAGCATTGAATTTTTGCTAAATATTAAGATTCACCTATGTTTATTAAACCTTGTTGTATTAAACATTGTTTAATTGGAGCTGATTGTATTAGAATTCATCTCTTTTAGATTGATGACAAATGCTGTATTAAGTTGTTATCTTCCTGTGAAAACTTTGATCCCATCCATCCATTATCTTTATACTATACATATCTGTTAAACTGCTATGCTAACTAATGTTATTTTGTTGTCACATAATCTTTGCTTATGTGCAATTCATATTAAGTGTCATTTATTTTATCCAAAATTTATTTAAGTATGTATGTGCGAAGGGCAAGCAAAACAGTAGCGCGAAAGTATTGCTACAGCTATAGTTATTGTACAGGCTTATAAAATATAACAAAATATTATTTAATTTATAATCAGTGTAATAAAAACTTTTTATATAGATTTTCATGTATGGTCAACTTTAACAGGATTAAATAAGCCAAAATAACTAATTTAATAAAATACACCTTAATTATCTGGACTATTAAACCTTTATTTTAATGAAGAATCTTAATCCAGTACCCCAAAGTTATTACTGTAATATTCACTCCGATTTTTGTATTTGTTTCGTGGTCATTGGGTTTTTTCAATAAGTCAAATCGGTGATCAGTTTCTACTTCTGACACATGCCGACTACTTTTTGGTCTAAGACATGCTTCACGATGCTTACTTTACCTTTACCGTACGAGCGTATTAAATACGCACATAGACAGAAAACTACATTGCTGCACAGCCAGAGCTCGGACCTACGACCTCGGGGATGAGAGGCGCACGCTCATACCACTATATCAACACAGTATTCGAAGGCTTCTAACAAATTTTTTATTCTGTGCCCCTCTGCAACATCCCATAGTGTAAGCCAGTTCGATGTATGCTCAATATCCGATGCGCTGATATCGCAACCTTTGGAGAGCGCTGTACAAAAATCATTGAGATCGTGGTCGTTATTGGAAGTAACAGCTCTATTTTTTTAATATATTTTTTGCTAGGCGTGTACATTCTTGACCAGTTCATAACAAAATTAGGAATGAAATTAATATTAAGTTATTAAGCTCTGCTTGCATATTGCGTATTAGCGATAGGCTGCCGTTGCATTTAGCGATTTCTAGTTTAAGTTGTATTTCCTTCTGAATTGTTTACTTATCTGAAACAATATGTCAACAACTTTCAGACTGGCAAAATTGCTGAACACCTTGACTTTGTCAATCATAATGTTAGGACCAAACTAGACGAAATTAAACGGAGGGAGTTGGACCGACTACGTCATTTAGCTACCAAGGTAAGTAATCATTTAGAATTTTTATTTTCAATTTAAAAAAACAACCCTTGGTTATACCACAACTACTTAGTCACAGCAAAATAAAAAATGTATGCATACGATCAATGTTTTTGCGTCGGTTTTCTTGATACTTTTTTAAGAGACAAATAGGTGGTTAGCCTTCTTTGTCTACATCACCTTCAAATGGACAATCGCACGCATAAAACAGGTAAGATTAAGTGTCGAGGCGATGTGTTTTTTACTTATTTGACTACGAGCGCAACAAGTCACGTCTTGGAATTTTACTTTCACTTCATAACGGGAAATACAATAATAATAAGAATGATATTGTCAACAGCAATTTGAAATTACTAATAACCTTGAGCACGAAGGGAAAGTGCCGACAAGTGATCATTTAGATCACCACAATCCACATACATTTGAAATTGAGGATCTCAAAAAACTTATAAAGAAAACAACTGAGGACTTAGAAGCGGCGGACAAACAGAGAAAGGAACAATTTAAGGTAAAAATCAGAACTTTCAGATTATTTTAATTGACGGTTTAATTTCACAATATGAAGGTGAGCTATGAACTTGGAACTGAACTAAGTTAATTCCGTTGCGCTTTTTTTTGTTTTGTGTAATTATTTTAGAGGACCATAGCGGTCCTATTGTCTATGTGTCCTCCAATTTAAGATCTTCGTATATTCTTACCAAGTGTTTATCGAGACTGTTGCTGTCAGTATTCATAAATATTCTTATTAATATGCCAAAACATTACGAAATACCTATACCTATATTAATTGGTAATTAATTCCAGGAATATGAAATGCAAAAGGAATTTGACAAACATCAGAAATTGGAAGGTATGGATGAAACACAAAAAAAAGAATATATGGATAAACTAAAGACTGAAGAAGATGCTAAGAAACACCACAAACCGGTAAGAATATGGAAAGTAATTGCATTGTGCTAAACGTGGCGTAAAAATTGGGCGTTACCATGGTTACGATGGAAATAATATTTTATTCGTAGTAATATCACAATCCAAGGTTAATAATACAACATACGTATTAAACAATACTGATTCATTAAATGACGCATACACTCAATTATACATTATACAGTTATTCGTACATTATACATACATTATATATACAGTATGTTATCTCAAAGTTCTTGGAATTCACTTCATTCTGTAGTTTATTTGTTTATTTATTGATTTTATTTCCTTATACTCTAATGTACGAACTACATATCGTCGGTAAATAAATTAATAATTTATAAAACAAAATTTTAAAACAATAAAGACGTTTAAGACATTTTGTCCTAAATATATATTATATATACACATATAATGATAATGGTTGTAGGCACAGTAAAACAATCATGATTCAATTATAAATAAAAATTAATAATAATTGAAATATA